>CM016563.1:18467266-18967266 GCA_003412495.2 Echium plantagineum | reverse complement strand
CAAATTGATGCCACGGCAGCATTATACTCAACTAGCCACTTCAAGTTTTTTTTTTTAAAAGCCCACATACTTAGATATTGAACCATATTACAAGTAATAGGTTAAGATAATCAGGACCCCAGCCGACTAAGAGACTGGTAGGTGCAATTACCTCAAGTGTTAAAGAGTACCAGTTATGAAAGCCGATTCAAAATATAACTCCCCAAATGATGCAGCCTTCTGTCGAAAAGGTCATGGAGGAATTGGAACCTTCAACAATTTGTCTGATTTCTTTTTGTTTTCCCTGGACAACAGAGGTTGCATTGAAATTCAACATTCCGAAGGTGGCTGTTGAGAAATTGATGGACGGAGGAGAGGAAGGGGAAGCGAGAGAGAACCGAGCTAGAGAACCCGGAGAAATGGCGAGAAGAGCAGTAGAGGGTGTTGGTGGCAATTTGTCCGTACTAGTAGTTAAAATTGAGAAACTATAGCAGAATAAATGAAATCCATTTATGGTTCTTGCATCAATCAAAGTTCGTAATAATACCCAATTAGTTAATGTTTGGAAATTGAGGCTGATTTTA
This sequence comes from Echium plantagineum, assembly GCA_003412495.2. Lineage (NCBI taxonomy): Eukaryota > Viridiplantae > Streptophyta > Magnoliopsida > Boraginales > Boraginaceae > Echium > Echium plantagineum. The sequence goes on along the minus strand of CM016563.1, from coordinate 18,966,703 downwards.
ATTTGAGTGGTGGTGGTGGTGGTGGTGGTGGTGGGCATTTAATGAAAAAAGATGAAGATGGTTGGGGTTTGATGAAGAAGATGGAGTGGTGACATTTATTTTTAATTTAACAAGTTTTGTTATTTGTGAATTATGTCCCAAAAGTTTAGTATATGTGGTATTTCGATTTTGCCCTTGTTTTAAAACGAAATATCCATCATATTTGGCTGAAAAATCGATTTAAGGGTGCAAAATGAAAAGAAAAAAAAATTTAAGGTGCAATTTGAGGCGTAGAAAAGTATTAGGGTACAATTTGAAAAATTGCCAATAGTTGAGGGTGCAAAATGAAAATAAGCCTATTTTCTATTCCATCTTTCAATATTCGGAGTATCAAATTTTCAATTAATACTTAAATAATTACTATAAAACATCAATTTAATTATCTTATAAAACATGGTAAGAAATTGAGTTTTTTCTTGCAACCTAACTTAAGACGGGTTAGTAAAACCTAACTTCATATCTGGACCATTGGATCAAGATTAAATAGGTAGTTACGTTTTATGCTATTTTATGGGTGCTTTGATGGACAATTTTTCCTTTTGATTAGTAAAACCTAACTCTATATATAGTTAGGCTCTAAGTATTTCTCAAGAAATTGTTATCATAAAAATAATAAATACTCCTATTAACTTAATAAAAAGATGATAATGATCATACGTTATTAGTACGAATGAATTTGATGCTCAAAGCCTCAAATATGATACAAAAAATGAAAAACATTGATTGAATATAATATTCTCCCTGCCGACCTATATAAACAAATCATTCTGGTAATTAATTAATAAATATTCTTTTTCGCGTAGTAAACAAGAAAGAAAAAAAAAAATCCAAAATGGAGCTGAAGCCTGGCATGTCCGCTTTAGTCACCGGTGGCGCCTCCGGAATCGGTAATTTTGACTTTCACTTCTATTTTGACTTCATATTAGTCCACCTCACTAACCTTATTCACTATAACTATTAAGACTTCAATTATCATATGTAATTTTAGAGCTATTTATCTACTGAAGTTTATACATTTTGGAGTTGTTGATCACGAAGTTTGGTTGTAGTTGATCAATATGTTCTTGAGTAGTTTATATGAAATTATAGGGGTAGAAATTAGGATTTTCGGAAAATAGGGGCCCAAACTACAGTCAGTCTGAAAATGAATGTTTTCTGTTGGTAGTATATATTGTTTGTTGAGGTGTTGATGTGGTTGACATACAGGTAAAGCGTTGGCGTTAGCACTTGCGGAGAAGGGAGTTTTTATTACAATACTCGACTTCTCGGAAGAGAAAGGGAGAGAAACTGCAGTGCTCTTGGAGGAAAAGATTGTCAAGTTTCATCAGACATTGAAACTTCCTCCAGTTTTGTTTGTCAAATGCGATGTTACAAATACGAGTGAGTAGTCAAGCTAATCGAATAGAACAGTGAATGTAGTTTGCTTCTTCTTTAAGAACTCTATCATTTCCTAGCCATTCTCTCAGTGTATGATATGCAACTAAAGACACTTGTTTTTAGTGCTGTTAGTTCTTTCACAAATAACGACAATAATTTGTTTATGAACAGATGAACTATCTGCTGCTTTTAGGAAACACTTCGATACGTATGGAGGATTGGACATCTGTATTAACTCTGCTGGAATTCCTGATCTTATTCCTTTTCACAAGGACCAGACTGATGGTTCTGAATCGTGGAGGAAAACAATTGCTGTGAATCTCATTGCGGTTATTGATTGTACCCGTCTTGCTGTATGTCCAATTATTTTCCTCACATTAACTTCCATGAGTCCATTTATGCAAACATAGAAACGCAGAATCACTAAGTAACAGTCTCTGAGTTCTAGTGCCAATCTTCTACATGGCCACTTAATTTTGTTTCGTACATAGTAGTCATCTTCTGTTCCTTGTTGAGTATATGTGTCAGTAAACTTTGAAGTTTGAACTGAATGTAATTAGAGGTGTTTCTCTTTTATTTTCAATGTCATTTATCTTCTTTCTGTTTACTGTTGGAAGTTCTGTGGTTGGATTAAAAGAATGAAAGTTGTTGGAATTAACTTTTCTTCCAATGTTATTGGCAATGAACAAGAAGAGAAGATGAATACCAAAAATAAGAGAGCGGGCAATAGGCGATGTTTGACTTTTTCCTTCCCAATCTATCTTCAGCAACTTTAATAAGCGTATATGCAACTAGGTGGCTCAGGATTATAATCTCAGAGTTACATAACGCGTGTTTTTGTGTAACTTTTTCTTGTTTGATGGGTTCGTCATCATTCATCAAGGCACATAGCATCCAAGATCCTAATTTCGAGAGATTATTTTTCAAGTTGTGGTTTAAATATCTACATCTTCTCAACAGATTAAAACAATGCAAGCTGCAAAAAAGCCTGGTGTGATTATCAATATGGGTTCTGCTTCAGGACTGTATCCAATGTATAAGGGTCCTATCTATTCTTCCTCTAAAGGTTTGTTCAATTTTTGAAGAAGTTTCTATGTACTAGTTTTAGTTATGTCCTTAGTCCCAATGGATTATAATATGGCAGGAGCATACTAGCGATCTAGCATGTGAGTAAGTTCTACATATTTACATCTGTTATTGTACATCATTTACATGAGCGAAATTGATCTTATTACAGGAGGTGTAGTTCTATTTACTAGATCACTTGCTCCGTACAAGCACCAGGGAATTCGTATCAATGTCCTTTGCCCTGAGGTGAGTTATCTGCACGGTTTAACTTTTTTAAGCATATAACACGTGTAACATGGAGACTTCGTTATACAATCTTCTAAGAGAATACTTCTGTAATTCTAATCACTCATGCAAGATAATATTGCAATTGTGTAATGGTCAATGGCCAGGTCGCACAGTCACATGATATTACTTCTAAGTTCCCAACAGAGGCTGATACCACCCAGTGGAACATATTTCTCCCTTACAGAATAGAGTTCAATTTTGAGCATAAAAAAGCGCATATAGATTATTCTTTTGTAAGATGACCCTGCAGATGTGGTTTTAGTAGTCTGGGTATCTTTTAGACTTAACCTAGTCTTGCATGCCAAAGGACTTCTTAAGAGCTTTCTCTGTGATAAATCTAGCAGGATACTGATCACTAACAATACTCTGTAGAGCACCATGTAATAGGAGAGAAGTTAGTATTTGAGAGACAAAGCAACCACGCATTCTGTAAAAGAAATTAGAATTGAGGTTTCCATTTAGATGGATAAACGAAGTTCTCACTTAAAATTATCTCATCATTCTTTCAATAAAATTGAGTTTGGAATTTCATAATCTTGCATGCGAGATATTTGGCGATACTGTTTACCTGCTGTTATCTGTTCTCCCACAGTTTGTCCGAACAGATTTGGCATCAGCGGTGGATCAAAGTTTCATTGAACGTGCTGGAGGTTACATGCCTATGGATATGGTAGTAAAAGGTGAGCTATATTTGCAAGTCTCTGTTCAATGGTCTTGTTGAATAAGGGTTTAGCAGGTGTATAAACTATGATTGCCAAAACTGACATTTACATCTTTCAGAGGTACCCCTGTTTTCATCTTCGGTTATTTTTTATGTGTTAGGTGCTTATAAGCTAATTGAAGATGATAGTAAAGCTGGAGCTTGTTTATGGATTTCTGGTCGAAGGGGAATGGAATACTGGCCAACGCCTGCCGAAGAAGCTAAATATCTTTTAAATCCTTCTAATACAAGAAAAAAATCTTCATCTACAGCTTACTGGAATGTTCAAATTCCTCAAAGATATGAGAAAGTGTATGTGGACCTCATCCAACTTATATTTCTGATTTGTTACTGTGCTTTAACTTTGTCTTTCAAAATTCGAACTATGTGAAATAGTTACATGCCCGAGGATATCGGGCAACTTATTTTCTGCCTTCGTTTGTGAGAAATAAAAGCACTGCAACCGTTGAACCTAACTCCCGTGTCTTGTCAAGCTTTTAGGTCTTTAATGTGCTCAGTTAATCACCATGCTCGCATACACTACTAGCTGTTGGATGTGGTCCAACTAGAGTACCTCCATCTCAATTTGACAAATCCACTAAAAACTAAACTTCACCAGAAAGTAGTCTTATTCATTAAAAAAAAATTGATCTTTGAAATGATGGGTGTTAGTATCTAAAGTTATGAATCATAGATTAAAAAAAAAGAAACTCACTGTTATATGGGAGTTATTGATTAAAAAATAACATTAACTTTTAAGACAAATTTCCCAGTTAAACTGGAATGGAGGCAGTATGATATTTTTGTGCGATTTACTTGTTGAATCGCGCTAGTGCCTTATGAACTTGTAGAAATGAACAATAGAAATGTGCAAATTTATGTAAGATCAGCTTGAATTATTCTTTCAGAATTGACTAAATGACTAATCCAGTGTATTTATCTTCTTTAGAGTCGTTCACACCTTAAGTCACAATTTCCGTAGTGCAACAAGTATTGTACAATCACCATTAAGGCTGCCGCTTAAACCAGATCATGTACTTTTGAAGATTGTATATGCTGGTGTAAATGCAAGCGACGTAAGTTCTTTTCTCCCCCTGGTTACTTTTGTATGGCTAGGACTTCACTGATATTTAATATAAAGATTAGCATGATAGATAACTATTGCCGCAAAAGGTAGTATCAATTTATGGTACTTCTGTTTCTTTTTAATTTTGTTTCATCATACATACTCTTAATCGCCAGTACCTTTCATTTTCTTCAAAATTACATCATCAATCTATTATACATATCTTAATCTGAGCAGAAGCAGTATCTAGACCTACTTAAGTCAAACACTTATCTATCAAAGAATGGACGTCATTCCGCAGTACATATCCCTTAATTGGAAGCATCTGTATTAGTCTTGATACATCTTTTATAATACTATAGGATTTGGAAAGAACTAATATGCTTCCTGGTTTCATTCAATGCTTCGTATAGTTATGAAACAATGACATGTACAGTACTACAGTGAGGATCGTCATTTCTTACCATGAATAATGATCTTCCTCTGTGGTAGTTTGACCTGCATAGTGATACGTAATCATGCATAAATTAGTTATATTTTACAAAGATTCAGTCATTCCGTGTTTAACAGGTGAACTTCAGTTCTGGTCGTTACTTTAGTGGAAACGGCAATGACCTTGCTTCTCTACTTCCATTTGATGCTGGCTTTGAGGTATTAAGTATTCTTAGTTATTGATATCTGCCATTTAGGAATTTGAGGATATAAACAGGTTAAAAATGAACTACAGGAGAAAGATATTATGATTCGTGAAATAAATAAATTATATATACTTTCCGTTTTTTGATGTGGTATATAATCTCAGTCTGACATATCATTGGTCTTGTCGTGTTATAGGCTGTAGGAATTGTTGCTGCAATTGGAGAGTCAGTCAAGCATTTAAAAGTTGGAAGTCCGGCTGCGATCATGACCTTTGGAAGTTATGCTGAATTCACAGTTGTAAGCAACTTTTTCCAGAGTTTTGGTTTTAATATATCCAGTGAAGATCTTTGGATTTAAATGTTGCTTTATATCACACAGGTACCATCGAAACATATCCTTGCTGTGCCTAGTCCAGATCCAGAAATTATTGCGATGCTCACATCAGGGCTTACAGCATCAATTGGTTTAGAAAAGGTCGTTTTCCACTCTGGCTTCATATAACTCGAGTCCATCTCTGGAATATCACAGTATTGCTAAATTGGACATTTTTATGTGATTTATCATTGAATTTGGCATGATTAAATTTACAGAGTCCTTTTGTTTATGTTTTTAGGCTGCACAAATGGAATCAGGAAAGGTAGTTCTTGTAACTGCTGCTGCTGGAGGGACGGGGCAGTTTGCTGTCCAGGTATAGGCAGAGATTAATGTTGTAATGATGAGGATTGCTTGTAATTTTTTTATTGTTATGTAAATAGTATCAAAATTACTTTTTGTTCATATTTATCATCTATTGTGAGAGTTTATCAAATGCTTGCACCTTCTCTATAAATATTGTTCCTATCACGCAAGTGTAGTTAGTCCCTGCACCCCATCCTCTTGTCCCCCAATTAGTTCCCTGTAGATGCCCTTATAGATTTTTTCTAAAATCCTCATTTATCCGCTGTTTCTGGTGGTTCAGACTATTTTGATCTACAATGAAAAGTATCTGTGGCATATAGGAGTTCTTTTACATCTAACTAATATGTTTTCTCCACAATGCAGCTTGCAAAATTAGCTGGAAATAAAGTTGTAGCAACATGTGGAGGTAAAGAAAAGGCAAACCTTTTGAGAGACTTGGGAGTTGATCGGGTTATTGACTACAAAGTAGAAGATATTAAAACCGTAAGTCTATCAGAACAATCAGCTAATCTGAGTTTCTGTTAGCGTGTAGTGTGATGGAGGTGCTTATTCATAATGTTGTTATAAGACAGCTCTAGCTGAAAGTAGTTCACTATTTCAGGTTTTAAAAAAGGAGTTCCCTAAAGGTGTTGACATTGTCTATGAGTCAGTTGGTGGTAAAATGTTCGATATATGCTTGAATGCATTGGCTGTTTATGGACGACTTGTGGTCATTGGAATGATTTCTCAGGTATGAATTTTTCTACACTAATTTATCTTTTCTGCTTCTCATTTAATAAATCCGTTTCAATCCATTATCGAGCTTCTCCTTCTGCTTTTGCTTTCAGTATCAAGGAGAACAAGGTTGGAAACCTTTGAACTATACTGGGCTATGTGAAAAGCTTCTAGCGAAAAGTCAGACCGTGGTATGTAGACATGTCGATAAATATGTAGTCTTCTCTCCTTCTGCGTTCACTTAAACATTTACGTTAGTCAAGGCATTAACTTCTGTGACTAGATCTGCCATTGGATCTCATTTAACTACTATGATTAGTCAAATATGTTCAAGTTGAACATCTACACTGTGTGCTGGACAAAATCTATATTCTTACCTCTGAATTTGGCCTTGAAGTAGTTCAATGAAAGTAAATACTCTGTGACCTGTGTAGATGATAAAATGGCATAAAAATATGGTGATTGCTGTATTTCAAAGAAGAGGAAATAATTGACTTGATTTTATTTATTTCCTTTAAGATTATTATCTATTGACTTGCTTCATGATTTTCCAACCAGACTGGATTTTTCTTGGTACAATATGCTCACCTATGGCAACAACATTTGGATAGGCTGTTTGAACGCTACTCATCAGGAAGATTGAAGGTAAAAAAAATCACTACTTGATCTATACTATCATGGTGCGACATGTACTGTTAGACAAATACTGTTAAGAATCACAATATATCAAAATATATTACCAACCATATGTCTCAAATTCTCTAGTATGATTAATTAATCAATCAACAATCTACAAATTATGTAGTACACAATTGGCAAGCCAATTACTATCACATTTGAATTAACAAATTGTTCGATATACTTCACGAAGAAGAAATATCTAATAGTAAAACATACAGTTGTGTTTGTCTTTTCAAGTGCAGCAGGGCCTGATGCATTCTTTTGTAATAGTTAGCTAGAATGTATTTGCCAGGTTTCATTTAAAGGTTTTATTTATCTATGTAAATAGGTTGCCTTAGACCCCAAAAATTTTAATGGCCTTCATTCTGTTGCTGATGCTGTCGAGTATCTTCATTCTGGTAAAAGTACTGGAAAGGTATGAACTTTATTTATCCTGTTCTCCTCTTGTTTCGCGACTGGAGCCATATATTTCCTGGTCTCTCTTACAATGGTTTCATCAATCGACACTACTTGCAGGTCATTGTGTGCATTGATCCATCGTTCAGTAAAACAGTCTCAAAATTGTGAGTACATACTACATACAAAGGATGTCTTTACGAGTCCATACAAGGAGGTACTAGTGAACGATAATTTGAGGTAGCAGACTAGCTGTTAAACTCATTTTTCATCTTTATTTTACATATAATTTAAAGAAAGTGTAATGATACACTGAAAGATAATGGCTTCGGTAGTTGAGCGAGACTTTGGAATGGAGATGGCTTTCTTTGTTGGGGATAGGAGGGGGAATGGACAGAGGCGGCTCTCCTCCTGTACTATTCCCTTTCAAATCCTATTTTCTGTACTTGTTATTTTATACATATAAAATAAATGTTTTATTTCAACAGTGCCTTCCGAGAATTTTATGACCTTGATGATCGAGTATGATCTATTCAAAGATTGTTGTATGCTGGCCTTGCCGGGGCACACATCTATTCGTCTCCCCTTAGTTTTGTTTGGACAGAAAAGGTTCAATTTGGTGACTGTATGATGCTTCTATGTGGAATCTGAATAGATTTTGCATTGATCACAAGTTCTTGAGGATGCATGAATTCACCATTAATGAAGAAGTTTCAAAATATAAGTAAGATTACTTGAAGTAGGAAAATATATCCTAATAGATACTTGGATGCAGAGAACACTAGTATCGAGTCAGTAGAAGAGAGTAAGATTAGTAAGGATGAAAATTATTTATTTCCTACTTGGGTAGTGACTTGCATAAGATGGGGTCACCAATTTCTGAGACGCATCCATACTCCGTTTGTGAGAGTGAGAGTTGGCAATAACTTAAAACATTTTTCATTCACCCCTCGGTATGGTAGATAAGGGTCTGAATCATTTGTTACACTTTATTTTGTATGATATTTTCCATTACACCTCTATTATCTGATCAAATTAAGATTAAAGGGAATCCACTTTCATCGGACGAAGAACATGAATAAATTATTGCATTGTCAATATAATGCTTGATCAGTAGTACACTTGAACTTTCGCTAGAGTTAATCAAAACCGACGAAAGCTTGCCCCGGAGAAAAATAACTCTATGAACAACATACATCATATATGATGAGCTTGATCTTGAGCTTGAATTAGGATTAGCCGAACAAAAATTCGCCCGAAATCATAGCAACAAGCCATATGCATATTATTTATTAGGTGGACATAAATAGATGTGATTTGCAAGTTTGGAATTGTTATTTATTTTCGCTCGTAAAATTCAATCATGATTCACGTTCAGACACTTAGAAAGTAGACAGTGACTTGAGCCTAAGTAATAAAAGAAATCATAAATAGATTGGTCCGCTTCTTTAGTAGTAGTAGTTAGGAGAAATTGGGTGAACTAGCACCTTTGAGAGAAAAAATTAACTTGGAGCACCTTTTTACAATTTTTAGCAAAATGGCACAAAAGGGGGATGAATTGACAAAAATACCCCCTTATAAACTTAAAGTTTTTTTCAGTTTTTTTCTCGATTTTTTCCTGGTTTTTTTTTCAATTTCTTTTTGTTTTTTTTTTTTGGTTTTTTTTAAAAATCTTTTCAACTTTTTTTTTATGTTTCTTTTTTTCAATTTTTTTTTCTTTTTCTTTTTCTTTTCGATTTCTTTTTCAATTTTTCTTTTTCTTTTCGATTTCTTTTTTCGATTTTTTCTTTTTTCGATTTCTTCTTTTTCGATTTCTTTTTTTCGATTTTTTTCAGTCTTTTTTTTCCAATTTATTTTTTTATGAAAAAGAAAAATCGAAAAAAGAAATCGAAAAAGAAAAAGAAAAAAAAATCTAAAAGAAAAAGAAAAAAATTGAAAAGAAAAAAAAAATTGAAATCGAAAAAGAAAAAATCGAAAAAAGAAATTTAAAAAATCGAAAAATCAATCGAAAAATCGAAAAAAGAAATATCGAAAAATCGAAAAAGGAAATCGAAAAGAAAAAGAAAAATCGAAAAGAAAAAGAAAAAGAAAAAAAATTGAAAAAAAGAAACCGAAAAAAAAGTTGAAAAGTTTTTGAAAGAAAAAATTACAAAAAAAAAATCAAAAAGAAATTGAAAAAAAAACCAGGAAAAAATCGAAAAAAAAACTGAATAAAACATTAAGTTTAGAAGGGGGTATTTTTGTCAATTCATCCCCTTTTGTGCCATTTTGCTAAGATTTATAAAAAGGTGCTCTAAGTTAATTTTCTTCTTTCATAGGTGCCATTTAACCCAAATTCTCTAGTAGTTAGTACTATTTCTTTTACGTGTCTTCATTTCCTCTTTATCTAAAATGGATCAAATAGAAACAATAGATGATGAAGTTATCTTTGAATATAAACCATTTATCAAAGTATTCAAAAGTGGGAAAATTGAGAGATTTGTTGGTACTGATTTTGTTCCAGCAACCTTAAACTCTCCAACCAATGTTTCATCCAAAGATGTCACAATTTCCCCTGAAAAAAGTGTATCCGCAAGACTATATCTACCAACCAACATCAAGAAAGACGAAAAACTCCCCCTCCTCATATATTTCCATGGGGGGGCATTTTGTTTGTGCTCATCATTTTGTGCTCTGTATCACAACTACCTCACGTCTCTGGTCTCGAAAGCCAACGTCGTTGCTGTCTCGGTAGATTATCGCCTCGCCCCCGAAAATCCTCTTCCGGCAGCCTATGAGGATTCCTGGGGCTCAATCTTGTGGGTGGCTTCACATAGCTCATGCCATGGTCCTGAATCTTGGCTTAATGATCATGTGGATTTTGGGAGAGTTTTTATTGGTGATGATAGCGCTGGGGCCAATATTTCACATAATATTGCACTGCGTGCAGGTAAAAAGTCCGTGTTTATGATCAACATCCAACCATTGAAGTCTGTTTAAACTACTTCCATGACAGTAGAGCTATACTCATAAACTTCATATGGAGTAAGTCAAACTCAATTTAACTTGAATACTATCTTAATAATCACTTAATAAATTCATTTATAAGAAGTGGTTGTGTGTGGGTGGATGGCTGGATGCTATTTCCACGAGTCCGGTACCCACGGCTCATGTTCGCGTTCGCAAGCGGGTCGATCGTCCATTTCGTGCATTCGGTATTAAATTTTCACTAGAAAGGATCGAAAACACGAAATGGGTATTTAGTGTGGAACATAGTTGTTGTGGAAATAGTTGTGCCTCTGACTGTCACTCGTTAAGTACTAAGAAATTTCTTCAATTTTTGAGTGTCTTTTTCTAGAACGGTTTAGTAAACAAAATCAAGTATAAAAAATGAGATTTTTAAAAATTGAAAGCAAATTTATTCAAATGTTTGTCGTGATCAACTTTTACAAAACGAGATTCGAGAAATTTATTGAGGAAAAGTTCACTATTATAAATTTTCACTTGGATTGCACTTCAACATGAATTTGGACAGCACATTTAAGCGCAGTCCTTAGCTGTGTCGCCCAAGTAAAAAGTACTTGGACGGCGCTTCATGGGAGTGCCACCCAAGTAAGCACTTGGATTGCACTTCACGGGAGTGTCGTCCAAGTGCTCAATTTTTTTAAAAATCACTTGAACGAGACTCCTACAAGCACAATCCAAATGCATTTTTACTTTTTAATACATTTATATACCTGAAAATACTTTATGAGTACATATAATGTTCAATAATTTAATTCAAAAATCATATACTCCCTCAATCCCATTTTCTAATTCCACTTTCTATTTTAGGAGTCAAATTTTAACAACTTTGACCATAAATTCTCATTAGTATATGATGCGGGTAATTTTTAATAATTTATGATGCGGGTAATTTTTAATAATTTAATAATTTCAGCCCGTTCTGTTTTGGGCTTCTTGTCTACCAAGTTAGGTTTTTACTACTTTTTACTATTTAAGTACCTTCAGACGTCTTTGTTAGACAGTTATTGATATTTTATAAAAATAGAGGTTTCCTCAATATCTATCATCTTTCGTATTCTCTGAATTAACGAATTTTGATAAAGAATTCGTCCTATCACGTACGCTGCATCAGTTGGTATCAGTATATCATAAATAATATAGTCACATGAGATATTGTTGGATTCCTTCAATGTGTAGAACAAAAATTATTTACGTTTTAAACCGTGTCTCGATGACCGTGAAAAGTCAAACAGGAATTAGAAAATGGAATGGAGGGAGTATAATTAAATAAATTAAATTCATATAAACTACAATGTTCATTATTCATATATTCATCTCTAACAACTACAAAAACTACAACAAAAAACTAAAAGATTACATTATCCTTAATTTATAACAAAATATTTAAATTTTACATTAAATTTTACAATACCATAAGAAACTAGAAAAAATTTAACATCTTCTTTCCCATCCACGTCCATTGTTCTTGATTCTTCATGTGATAAGACAATAAGATTTGTGTCGTTCCATCTAATAGGCGGTCATCTTCCCATATTAAATCGTACTAATGAAAGATTGATTATCAAATAAATTTTAAGTAATTTTAATTGAAGATTGATTATCAAATAAATTTTGATATATTCAGTCAGCCATAGACCCCTGTTACGGATCTAATCCTCCACGAAAAGTAAGAAATCAACATATCTTGAGTCTTGACCAATTCAAGGTAAAAAAGGAGTTGCTCATTTGGTAAAATTGGAATAAAGTTCAATCAATAATCAACACATATGATATCAAAAAAAGTTCCGCAACAAAAGAAATTTCCTAAGTCTATGTATAATCAATTAACATTCACATGAGTTTTGGTGCAGGAGTCGAAAAATTGGAAGGGTTTAAGTTGAAAGGAGCTTGTATAATTCATCCTGACTTTGTAGGAGAAGAAGGGTCTTTGAATGAAGTCTGGAAATTCACATGTCCAGATTCATTAGGCGAAGATGATGTGAGGATTAACCCTGCTATTGATCCACGATTGGGTAGCTTGGGGTGTCCCAAAATGTTTGTCACTGTTGCTCAAAATGATGCATTTAGAGATGCTGGTTGGATTTATTATGAGGCTATAAAGAGAAGTGGATTTAAAGGTGAAGTTGAGTTTCATGAGACTTTTGGAGAAGGCCATGTTTTTCACATTTTTAATCCTACTTGTGAAAATGCTCAACCTTTCATGGAGAAAATGGCTTCTTTCATTAATACTACTTATTAGGTTTGTTTGCTATGAGATTTGTTCTCAAAGTTGATATTACAAAATATTAGTAATAGATGGAATGCAATAGATTATTGTTAAATGTTTTGCAATAATTATGGGTGTTATTGTGTTTAAATAAAATGTTTGATGATGTGGATAGTGTTGAAAATTTGGAATTGTTTAGATTATGACAAAGCAAGCATGTAAACACTTGGCAAATTATTATGAGTGAAAGAAGTTGGATAGAAAAGGAAGGGTTTTTTATGAGCAGATGGCATAACACATTACTATTTTACTATGATTTACTTATCTATCAGTTCGATCATTCATATTCACCTTCGATTCAAATCGATTACTGAAGTTCATAAACCTACTCATCCAATTACTTCCGTCTATTTTATCCGTCAAATTATTCAAAATATGTTGATCAACCTCAAAAATATAGTTCGATCACTCATACTCACCTTCGACCTAAATCGATCACTAGAATTCATAAATCATCACGCCCGATTAAATATGTCTATTGTCTCGGTCAAAATCTAAAATTCCTCAACTGACCTCAAAACTAACGTAATTTAGGCAACACAAACTAATTTGTTTACTATTCATGTAAGGCTTAATTTCATATAAGTACCTGAACTATGAGTTTGTTCCCAAATAGGCATTTGATGAATCTTTTGTAAAAAATAAACACTTGAAGCATAAAAATGACATTCGAATTTTTTGTTTTTCACATTTTTTCAAATTTCTCAGATTTTAAAATTTAGATGGAGAGCAAAATAGTCAAACCACTCTTAAAACTAACACAATCTAATTATAAATTAACCCAACATCATTAATAGTCAATTTTAATTAATTAAATAACATCATAACTGACCGGATACTCCAGCCCGCCACCATAACTGACCACAGAATACTCGATTCATCCATCTAAGAAGCTGTTATAACTGCCCGTTTTGCGTGAAATATGATGAAGTCAACCAATTTTTTATGTCAACTGCTGCTATTGGCTGGGTTTGTTCGACAAAGCCTTGACCCGACTTTCTTCTAGAACAATTTAATGTCAAGGCATTAGTTTTCCCATTGTTGGTACTCCTGATATTGATCCAAGATGATGAACAAGCCCGGATATCAGGTGCAAGAGAATCAAAGCAATTGCTCAAAGCTTGCGATTTTAAGTTAATCAAACACCCTAGTGGGAAAGTCTCTTACTAATGACCAAAAGGTCCTGGATTCGAAACTCACATCTATCGCAAATTTACTTATAAAAAAAAAGGAGCTTGCGATTTTAGGATCTCTTGAGCGTTGATTCATCCATCTATGGAATCATCAATTTTCATCCATCTAAGAATTCCTGATATTGGTCCAAGAGCTTGCCTAACAAGAAATTTTAAGAATTCAAAATGCAATTTTTCTAGATTTTTCGATAAGAAATATGAGCGGCTTTGTATAGTTCTTGTTCTAGATCTCCAAGTTTGATATAATTGCCAAAGGACGGCTGGGGGGTGTTGGGCTTGTGTGTGAAGGGTCAAGGGGCTCGAGTCTAGGGTGGATGTGGTGGGAGGACGGCTGGGCGGTGTTGCGATTGTGTGTGAAGGTGGTCGAAGGGTTGTTGGGGAAAGGTAGGGCGTATTTGTTCAGGTCTCGAGGTAGATTGGAGGATGGTTGGGCGGCTTTGGGCAGAGGCTGGTGGTTTCAGAGGAGTGAGGCAAGGTCGGTGACTTTGGGCAGAGGCAGGGCAAGGACGGTTGTCGATGGTAGACTGAAGTCGTGACTCAGTAAGGAGGGTGGAGAAGAGAGGCGTATCTTTTCGATTGACACCTGAATTTTTCTCGATTTTTTTCTTCCAACAAATTATATTTATAATATGATTAACTTGTCCTTGAGTGAATGACTTTTTAAAAGTAAAAAACAGGAGAAATTGAGAAAAATCTAAGAAATAAAAGTTTGGATACCATTTTTATATTTCAGGTGCTTATTTATTACAAAAAATTCATCAAATACCTATTTAGGAAGAAACTCATTATTCAGGTGCCTATATGAAATTAGGCCTTCATGTAAGTCACCTTTCAATTTCCAATCTTTGCTTGTTTCATTATTTATTCATGATTTGAGTTCATCGGTTCTTCTCTAATTCTTTTTCATAAACTTTTCCCTAAATGTTTCAAGCATATTTGGGGGTTATTAGTTGATCGAGTTTGGGGAGGAAATAGATGAAAACAGTCGGGTGACACGGTATATGAACTCTAGTGATTAATTTGGGTCGAAGGTGAATATAACCATTGGCAAATTTGAGTATTTTAATGTGGGTGTTCGCAATGTTATATAGTATATTTTAAAATGGGTGTTCGAAACACTCAAATATATTACAACTTGAATACAAATATTAACGTTTATATTAATTTCTTTTTAAAAATGTATATAGTTTTTTTTATTATAAAAAGTACATGTTTGAGTGAATGGGCGTAAACTAAAGCAGCTCCACCACTAACTATAAGTAATTAAATTAGTAAATAAATAAAACATTAATGATATTCTATGCCATGATCATAATTTGTAATTTTGTGATCATCCTTTTTACTAGAAAGTAGAAAAGAGTCAAAATCTAATCAACCATTTATAAATGCAAAAATCCTTTGGCCTAATGTTGATAAATGAATGGGTTCATTTCATTTAATTCTGAAAGTTACGTAGTATTATAAAATTGCAAGAAGTTGACTTCTGAAAATTCATTGAATATTACCCACCAAGGACTCTAGCTAATAACAACCAAATTCTCAATTCCCTACCTCCACATTTCAGCAACTCTCCTCACATCACATGCATCCAACCAATTATTGTGAAATGTTTCCAAATCACATACAATCAATAAGCAATGAATTTAAATTCCTAAATTTCAACTCACCAAATAGAACTTCAAAGCTCAATTCGATTATGAATTAATCGGATAACTTATTAGTGGAAAAGGTTCTTGTTAGTGACCAGAAGGTCCTGAGTTCGATACTCACCTTATCGTTAATTTACAGAAAAAGAAAAGCTCAATTCGATTATGATAGAGACGATATTTTCAATATAAACCATGCATGCGCAAAGTTAGGTGCTACAATGTCGTTTTATGAAAGAATAAGTTATTACTTCCTTTGTTCCTAAAAGATTATTTCCCCAAATATGCTTGAAACAATTAGGAAAAAGTTCATTAGATTATTGCAAAACAAGATAATTCAATGAAAAAAGAAAGTAAAAAATACGTTGAAATTGTAAAATGTCATATAAAAAAATTAAAATTTAAAATTTAAAACGTCATATATAAAAGAAAAGAGAAAGTATTATATTTATCATATTTATTAAAGAAATCAATAATAATTAATAGTCCCTCCTTTCTGGTTTCTTGTGTTTTGTTGGTAGATTGTAGTTGTTGGTTTTTCTTTTTTAAAGTAAGCAATAATTGGCTTTAAAAATCATACTCCATGATTTAATAATTAAAAATCAACCAAAGTCTGTGACTTTATTGTTTGACTCGATCTTTCAAGTGGTGGATCCTTTAAATCTGTGTACCTGCTACTACACTTAATTCTGTGAGATATTGCGCCTCATTTTTCATTTCCAATTTAATAAGACGTCGCTTTTAATAGCCTTGCCGAAAAAATATTGACTTTATTTAGTTTTGACACTTATACTTTATTTAGTCTTCAACAATATATTTTTTGATTTAAACTCTCTGGAGCTTACGTATTAATTAATAAAAATAATACTACCTCCGTCCCTAAAAGATTGTCACATTTTGACTTTTGGTGGTCAACTAAACACGATTTAAAATATAAATATCTATTATTCTACATGCAAAAAAATTATAAAAAGTTAATACTCCCTCCTTCCCATTTTGTTTGGGTTGTTTTGACTTTCACGGTAGTCGAGACTCGATTTAAAACGTAAATATCTCGAATTCTACACACGCAAAAATTATAAAAGTTTGATATTTGAAAAATATACATTGAAACGAACCTAACAACATCTCATATGACTATTTTATTTCTTTTAGACTAATAGAAATTCATGGTCAAAACTTTTAAAGTTTGACTCCCAAAATAGAAAGTGGACAAACAAATTGGGATGGAGGGAGTATTTCAAAAATATATATTGAGACGAATCTAACAAGGTCCCACAAGACTATATTATTTCTTATCGTTTAATGGGAATTCATGATCAAATTTTGTAATATTTGACTTACAAAAGTCAAAATGTGACAATCTTTTAGGAACGGAGGGAGTAATATAATGGCTTTCATATGATATAATCATCACTTAAACAAACATTCATTGACATTCTTAAAAGATATTTTAATCACACGCACATACCATTGCTATTATTTAAGTTGTTTTTTTATCATTTCAATCACTATAATTAGATATCATCATATTTAAAATAAATAAATAAAAGATATCATCATATTCCAAATATTCATGTATTGAATTTTGTTTATTTAAGACTCTTATCATAAGATAGAGGTAGCACATAATCGGTGATATGTAATTATATAAAAAAAACGTATTAGGTATAAGTTCATATTAAATTTTGTTTAGTTAAGACTCTTGGAGGTGAAGACATCATAGGTAATATATAAATATATATTTCTTCCGTTTTTTAGTTTTGTTCTTTTAGTCTTAATCTTTTATTTTAAAATAGTTGTATTTTTAGTATAACTAATTGTAATATTATATTTTTAATGTACTTTTTGATTACTTTTTCTTAATAAGTTATCAAATAATCAATACTTTCATTTGATTGTCATTTTATATTTCTCAATGTAATTTTTACTACTTTGAATTTCCTAATCTATGTGCAAATGATTAAAAAAACAACCAAAAAAGCAATGGAGAGAGTATTCCAAATCGTTAGATATCATTCCATATCTGGCCAAATGCAATTTTTATATTCAATAAATTGTACAATCATAGTGTCGAGAAATCAATATCTTTTACTATTTTATTGCTTTTATTAAAATTTTCTCAACAAAACGAAAATAAAATAGTACTAATGTTTTTATATCCCTAATAAAATAAGTTGTTAAATACGGAGTATATGTTAAGAAAAAGACGGAAGGGTATAGGTGAGTCGCTTAATTAATTAATTGTAGTGATCTAAAATAAGTTGAACCGGCTTGTAACAGGTAACAATTTTATCTGTTTGGTATATATAACCCCACAAAGGATTCCAAATTGACTAAAAAGCTGCCTCAATCTTTTTCTCCCAACCCATTGTACTTGTTTTTCAATCCATTTTCGAATTGATTTGATGGATCCAATAATAGATGATGAAGTTATCTTTCAATTTGACTTTCCATCTGCGACACTTATGAAAGTATACAAAAGTGGAAAAATTGAAAGATTTATTGGCACTGATTTTGTTCCAGCAACCTTAAACTCACCAAACAATAATGTTTCATCCAAAGATGTCATAATTTCTCCTGAAAAACCTGTTTCCGCAAGACTATATCTACCAACCAACATCAACAAAGATGAAAAGCTCCCTCTCCTCATATATTTCCATGGAGGGGCATTTTGCATGTGCTCACCATTTTGTGCTCTGTATCACAACCACCTCACTTCTCTGGTCTCGAAAGCCAACGTCGTTGCTGTCTCCGTGGATTACCGCCTCGCCCCGGAAAATCCTCTTCCGGCAGCCTATGAGGATTCCTGGGACTCACTCTTGTGGGTGGCTTCACATAGCTCATGCCATGGTCCTGAATCCTGGCTTAATGATCATGTCGATTTTGGGAGAGTTTTTATTGGTGGTGATAGCGCTGGGGCCAATATTTCACATAACATTATGATGCGTGCAGGTAAAAGTGCTTGTTTATGAGCTATGTTATGAATTTCTTTTTATTGAAACTCAAGATTTATATAGGAATACTGGTAAGGGCTGTAAGACTGCGTGCTATCTGATCCCCTATCCCGTTCAGGCGGGAATCTATGTTGGTAGTATAGTAATATGAAAAGTTTGACATGTGCAGGGATTGAAAAACTGGAAGGATTTAAGATATATGGAGCCTGTATAATCCATCCTGCTTTTATGGGAAAAGACACCTTGGTTATGAATGATGTCTGGAAATTCACTTGCCCTGAGTCTTCAGGTGAAGATGATGTAAGAGTCAACCCTGCTATTGATCCAAGGTTGTCTAGCTTGGAATGTACCAAAATTCTTGTCTCTGTAGCTGAAAAGGATGAATTCAAATTCAGGGATGCTGGTTGGGTTTACTATGAGGCTATGAAAAACAGTGGTTGGAAAGGTGAAATTGAGTTTCATGAGATTATTGGAGAAGGTCATGATTTCCAGATATTTAATCCTACTTGTGAAAATGCTGACCTTTTCATGGAGAAAATGGCATCGTTCATAAATGGTAATACTGCTAGTAAGCCTAGTACTTAGCTACTTCATCTGCCGTATTATTACAGACCGATGTTATCGATAGACAACTCATAAGTATCATGTGTTCATGTTATGTTTTTCCATGTAATGCCTAGTGGGATTATATTCACTTTGGTATCGACATCAAATAAGAATTTAGGGTGTTCGTAATGTTGTGTACCGAATCAATCCACGCATTGTCACTGCGAATTCAAGCACCAGTGATCTGAAACATGGAGCAATGGTATGGGTCGGAATAGGACCACGCTGTCCACGCCATATATATTTCATATGAGGTTAACTTCGCTACTTCATATAATTAATTTTGGGACCATTTAGTTGATGTGTCTATCTACCATGCACTCTTTCAAGATTGGTTAGTTTTAAGCAAATCTCCTGGTGAAATTCTTAATGGTGGTTGTTATCACCACCAGGCCAAGTCCTAGCGGCCGTGCAGGTTTGAACACTCCGATCACTGACAATTTTACAAACAATAACATACATATTCAAGTGTCCAGCTCTATCTACCCTACATATATTGACCTTTAGAACCAAATCTTAATTCCAATACAATGACATTAAAGAATAAAGACCTTACATAACATCGATGTTCATGATAAGAATGATCATATTCTATCTAAAATCAATTAACAATACGAGAGGAAATAGTCGACAGCATAAAAAAATGACGAGCATGATAACAAGTATAATCTGCATTCTGCAACCATTGAGGTTCAATTTATTGTACATTTTGAGAGAAATATAAAACAAATTATAAAGCAGAGGATCCAATTTTCTTGATGAAAGATGCAACCTGTTTCAAAAAAATAGCTGCATTCTCACAAGTAGGATCCAACAAATGAAACACATGTGGTTCCCCTTTAGTCTCAACAATCTCCAATTCACCATTCCATCCACTTCTCTTGACTGCTTCATAATAATGCCACCCCCTCTTCCTCAACCCATCTTCCTCTGCTACACAAACCATTATCCTTCTGCATGCAAGCTTCTTCAGGACATCAACACGACCACCAGGGTTCAACCTAGGATCACCTATTCCACTTGTTCCAGGATAAATATACTCATATAGCTTATCAACCTTTTTTCCATTTCCGAAAAATGGATGAATTAATATCATACCCTCAAGCTTCACGTTGTCTTTACCCGCCCGAACCATTACATCGTGAGCTATATTAGCTCCAGCGCTATCACCTGCCAAGAAGACTCGATTAAAGTCTACATACTCACTCAGCCACTCTTCGGGCTTTTCGGGCCCTGGAAAATCTTGATCGGGCTTTCCTGGTCCTGGGAAATTTCGATGTTGGGAATGGGAAAAGACCCAATTGAAGATGGACCAAGCGTCATCATAGCAAGCTGGAAGTGGGTTTTCTGGGGCTAGCCTGTAATCGATGGAAACAGCGATCACCTCGGATTCGGACACCAGGTTGTTGAGGTAAGTGTGGTAGAAAGAGGAGAAGGGCGATTGAACAGAGAAGGCACCACCATGGATGTAGATCAAGAGGGGGAATTTTGAGGTGTGGTTGTTGAAGGAGGCTGATTTGGGTAGGTACATTCGGGCCAAGAGTTTGTTTTGTTCTGAGATTATTACATCTTTCGATTTGACTAAGGTTTCTGGATGTTGAGAGGGGGGGATAAAATCTGTGTCGAAATATCTGTAGACGGCGCCGTTTTTGTGTACACGGAAAAAGGGGGGGAAGTCTAGGGATATTTCTGGTTTGATTGAATCCATTTCTTTTGGTTGGGGATAAAATGTTTTTGGGGATTTATATGATGAGAAGTTGTGTTTGGTGAGACTTCACAAAAAATGAGTACTTACTCTGTTTTTATTTAATATTTTGGTTTATTGAGTTGGAATTTAATGTATGAATGATTATTTGATTAGCTAATAATGGTGTGATATGAATGATAATTATTTTGAATAGATATAGTAATATACTTACAATAATATGATTGGATAAAATATACTCATATTTAAAAATTAAAAAATAAATAAATAATAAAATAAAACGTTTCACACAAAATATTACAAAAGATTCGAACTTTAATGAGAGCCATTAATGAGAGCCAACATCAAATTAAGTAAACAATTCTAATGGGACCAAAAAACTTATCATAGTTTTAGATTGTATGGACATTGATCGTAGTGAAATAATCAAATGACAAGTTGCATTTTCTTTGTGATAAAAAAAGATTTAATCCAATTTTTGGAGTAGACTTACGAATGTTATCGTTTTGGTTCGATCGACTTTTCCTATTTTTTGTATGAAACCGATCATATCGGTTTTTTAACTATACGAATCAAGTTGGTAGAAAAAAATTTAGGTTTTAATCGGTTCGGTTGATGTCGGTTTTGAGGCAAAATCGGTTCGATCGTTTTTCAGTTTTTAAACAAACAAAAAAATAAAAGTCCACGATTTCAAATTAAATAAAGTCTACACATCCACATGATAAAAATAGTGCATGACAATGTAACACATATTACGAAATAGAAAGCTTGGGTGTTAATTATTAGGTTGTTTCATATGGAGGCAGCAAGATGAAAACGACAGAAGCGCATAACTGAATTGAAGATGCTGCATATTAGTTTCTTTTTCGACTATTATGCTTTAAAGTGGGTATATAAGTTATCTACACTATATATAATATGGGAAGAGGTCACATTGAAGTTATTCTTGAAGCCCCATGATTTTTCATAACCAATCAACAACTGACACTTGTTTAAATCGAGAATAACTTACATTCATTTTTGTTAAGATTCACATCTCACATCCGAAATTGATGTCCTCCCGGGTCAGTATATAAGATCTTGGGCTACTCCCTCTATTGCCAATTAGTTTTAGAGTGGAACCCTAGAGACTCTTATCATGGTATCATGAGCCAACTCGAGTTAATGAGGCACGTGTAACCTCGCCGATGTTGTTCCGGCAGTTACTACCGGCGAGGAATATTCCGCCGACGATTGGGTTACACGTGAGAGGGAGTGTTAAGATGCACATCCCACATCCGAAATTGATGTCCTCCCGGGTCAGTATATAAGATGTTGGGTTACTCATCTATTGCCAATTGATTTTAGAGTGAAATCCCATAGACACTTATCAATTTTTTAATTTCCCATATTTTAATTTTTTTTTTAATAATTCTATGTTTTTGCATATAAAAGTGGTGTACTTATATTTTTCAATTGTATATGATATTTTTGTTTACTTTTATATATATGTTACATAATTTTGACAATATCCAATTAATTATACAAAAAAAGTATAAGAACAACGAATCGTACAAGTTGGACTTTACACAAACGGCTAGTGGATTTTTAAAGTGGCTCTTGGACACTTCACACTTAGTCATTGAGTTAATAATAAAGTTTAATCTAATAAATTATATAAATAATATAATAATTTAAGAAAATCAAAATTAGTTACAAATATTAAGAAATATCCCAAATATAGATATTTTAAACAATATATATAAATAGTAGGTTCGGTTCGTTCGGTTTCGGTTCTGTTTATATTAAAACCGAATTTTTTTGTCGGTTTTGAATTCTTTCGCACCACTTAAGTTCGGTATGATTTGTTTTCCAATCAAATTCGATAAAATTTTGGTTCGATTCATTGGATTTTATCGATTTGCAGCGAACCGATAACATCCCTAAGTAGACCATCTCCATTACAACTAAAGGAGGGAAAAATTACTCATCGTCTCATTATATCATATTCTCTTTCACATAATTAAATATTATCACCAATTATTTTTTAAAAACGCCTACATATTCTGTCATATGAAATATTTCAAAGAATATTTCATTTTTGATTTTTTTTCCCTTATTTTCACACCATTTTCTATCATATAGAGAAAAATATTGTGAAAATAAAATGAGTTCCAAACAAACCTAATCTATATTGTTAGATATCGATGCACTTTTATTTAGAATTCTAAAAATGTCAATTAAAAAAGGTAAATGAACAAAAATATTCTTTAAAAATAAAAAAATAAAAAATTACCGCTACTAGCATGTGACATGGAGTTTTTTCTTGCAACCTAACTTAAGACGGGTTAGTAAAACCTAACTTCATATCTGGACCGTTGGATCAAGATTAGATAGGTAGTTACGTTTTATGCTATTTTTATGGGTGCTTTGATGGACTATTTTTCCTTTTGATTAGTAAAACCTAACTCTATATATAGTTAGGCTCTAAGTATTCCTCTGTGACATGTGGTATGTTAATATGTTATGGTTGGCTTGCCAAAGTACCTTTTCAGAATAATTGGAGAATTATTCAATAATTTTTAACAAATAGGAAACGGTTCATTATTTTCAATTATCTCCTATTAAAAGAAAACACCTCTCTATTAATTATTGTTCGATGTGGTCTTATACTCTGAAGTAGACGTTAGTTACGTCAAATAAAAACGAAGGGGTTAAATAGCTTTAGTGGTTGACTGGTTGGGTTGAATGATAGAGATGAGAGAAGTGTTAAAAAAAAGATTAAATTTGTTGAATTTTATTTAGTGGGGTCATAAATTGGACATTTGATACATCATAAATTAAATTGAGATAATATCGACATATATGATGATATCGGGCTACTCACCGCTTCAGATTAAACTAAATTAATCTAAGATTTAGAAATAAATCCTACTATCATTGTGAAATGTTACTAATAGTCTTACATCACCTCATAACAGTTCATTTGTAATAATGATATTGATAAGTTGCCTAGTATCCGACTATGCCATTCAATAACATGTCTTTTTATTGCCTGTAATTTAATCAGGACAATCCCATTCAACACCAAAGCAAATCAAGAGAACCTTTCATTCACTACCGACTAAAGAGTAATTGGAAGATATTCTAAACATTCTTTAGATAAGCTACCAAATTATATGAGCCAATTGGCTCCCTCCGACATGCTTCAGACAACATCAATGAACCGTATGTTGCTTTCATCCCAATAATATCACGACTTCCTCCCGCCATTTTTTGAAGACTCGTTTTTTTAATGTATTCGAGATACGGGATAAAACATAAATATCTTTAATTCTAAATACTTAAAAATTATATAAATTTGATATTTCATATTTCAAAAATGTTTATTAAAATGAATCCAATAATATCTACATGACAATATATTTATTATGAATTAATGAAAATCATGGTCAATATTTTGAAAGATAGATTCGAATTAGAAAGTGTATTAGAAAAAGGCACGAACAGTCGGAGGTAATAATTGTTATTGTAGGCCCTCAAGTGCCCATTACAATCGTATATCTTGACCCCTGGCATCTTCGCGTGATATTACATTGAAGATCTTTCTATAAACATTCATTTTTTCTTGTCAAATAAACTTGAAGATTATTCTTTTTGTGTTTCTAAATTCTAAATACAAGATATAATGAAGGGTGGAAACAGATATTTAGCCATGAAGACTGATAATTCAGCTACAAATGAGATGTTATTCTCATCTGATTTTCAAGAACTTGGTTCTGCAGCAAAGAAGCTAGTCAATCACGCCATGACCCTTGGCGCTTTCGGACTTGGCTCCTCTTTTTTCAAGTATCTCTCGTCGTCTGCAGCCATGTACGTTTCATTCTAACTCATAATCCATATTATTATCATCATCTCCGCCCCTAAAAGATTGTCGGGTTTGTTTTTCAATAGTAACATGACGATATTTTGTTCTGGGAACATATATTGTGTTGTATGTGTATTATGCAGCTATCTGCTGATCTTGGATCGGACTAATTGGAGGACTCATATCTTGACTTCTCTTCTAATTCCTTACATCTTCTTCAGTCTTCCATCATCAGTTTTCCAATTGGTCAGGTAATGTTATGTTATATTCACTGCATTCATATCCAATTGTTCATTAATTCGTGACATCTTTCGTGCACCTCGAGCTATGTTTGATTTGTTAAGTGCCGAATAATGCAGGGGAGACATAGGTAAATGGATTGGTTTTGTGGCAGTCATACTACGCCTTTTCTTCCCGAAACATTTTCCAGGCAAGATCACTCTTTCACTAGTAACATTATACATCAATAATTCTGAGTTCAATAACTAATACTACTTGTTTGATTGAATGACATTATCCGCTGCAGATTGGCTAGAATTGCCTGCAGCTCTGATATTACTCATCGCGCTAGCTCCAAGTTTGGTTGTTTATGAGGTGAGGGGTACCTGGATCGGCCTCCTCATCTGCCTCGCCATTGGATGTTACTTGTTGCAGGAACACATCCGAGCAGCAGGAGGATTCAGGAAATCTTTCACCAAAACCAAAGGGATTTCCAACACTATCGGAATCGTTCTTTTGTTGGTCTACCCAGTTTGTGCTCTTGTTACTCAATTTCTATGAGCAAAATGTTCTTCATTGTCTGCTTATGCGTGTGATGGATGTTCATATGACAATTTTATTAGTATTTGGTATACTTGTGATGTTATACTTAATGGGGTCATTTTATTGTTTTGATCTCTATGTTGGCTGTAAACCCGTAATGGAGTATGAAAAAGTTTAGTTCCATTGTGTTTTTCTAATGTATTGTCCGCTTCTATTAATGAATACCAACTATACAAAATATTGATTAAATACCGACTATACAGAATATTGATCGCACATACATCGACCATGTATCAACATCTAGTATGAAGATTAAAATCCGAATCAACTTAGCTTAATTTAGTAGTACCTTTAGACCAAGCACAGAAGCACTACCTTTTGTATAGGTTGAGGCACAGTAATAATTAACTACATGATGGTATAAACATTGAGATCTAACAAAAAAGGCCCATTAGCTCAGTTGGTTAGAGCGTCGTGCTAATAACGCGAAGGTCGCAGGTTCGAGACCTGCATGGGCCATCTCATTTTATTCTCTACTCATTTTAACGCATCTTTACAGTATTTACTGTTAGGCCATTTTTACTGTATCTGATTTCGTGATTAAAGTTTGAGAAAGATTAAATTTAAGCTTTCAATTGGCTTTTGAATAAATAAAACAAGATCAGAATGTAGATAGGACATCTTAATTAGGTTTCGAATCAACACCTTCAAAACAATGTACGTAAATTTGATGAGGTAGAAAATAAAGAAGGTGTCTAATACTAATTTTGATGTTGAATATCAATCACGTTCACCTCTTCCATATTATGAACCACATTACTAATTCGAGTGAAACTTTTTTTAGTACAATCTCCATACTTATACATACGGATAATAAAAAATGAAAAGAGCAAAATGATAGATGGGGAATTAACGAATCCAAGTAATTAAGTCGCGTGATTATTTATGTGTGAATAACATATGGTGACCTTTTGCTAAATTTAAGAAAAGTGGTGACTCATCATAAATGTCCTCTTATATCTCTATTCAAAGTTAAAGATAATACCATTGCCCCAAATGGTATAAACTTATGTTTGAATGATCATAATATATACTTATAGTTAAAACATGTAATAACTTTATTAAAATATAATTATCATCTTAACTCTAAAATTTTGTTGAGAATATATGTTCCATTAATATCATATTACATACAATGATAAATTTGAATTCAACTGTTCAATTAACTAATCAAAGTAGGGGTACGATCGGACCGATTTTTGCGATTTTTTGCCTTAAAAAAAAATCGATCCGATTTTTCGGTTTTTTAAAAAACCAAAACCGAAACCGGTCCGAAAACCGAAAAAACCGAGTTCGGTTAAAACCGCCGGTTTCGGACCGGTTCGGTTTTGGGCTTCAAATACTGAGCCTCTTCTGAATCAAGTTTGGGCACTTTTCGGGCACTTTTTGGGCAATTTTTTTACAGATTGGTGGGCTTTTTAACTACAAATTCATATTTAGATTCATATTTTGTGCTTTCTACTAGGATTTTTTTGGTCTAAATCTACCATCAATATAAAAAACAATACTCACAAGTCACAACCTCAATATAAATTAATAACAATATCATTCAAATGTTTGGAATATAAAAAAATAAAAATATTGTTCAAAGTCCAATACATAATAACAATATCAATTGGATCGGTTTTTATCATCGGTTATTTTTTATAAGACCGATCCGATCGGTGTTTTTAATCCAAATAACCGAAACCGATCCGTTCCGTTTTAAAAACCGAAAAAAAACCGCCGGTCTTGGATCCGTTCGGTCCCGATTCGGTTTAAGTCCATATCCAATCGTACCCCTAAATCAAAGTGTAAAACTACACATTTTCTTGTAAATGGAGTAATTTTTATTAAAGTCATTTTTATGCTGCCAAATTTGAAAAAGTACACCAATATATATATATATATATATATATATAGAAATGTGGAAATATCAAGAAAAGAAAAAATCTCACTATTCCTGCACAATTTTGCAAAAATTATGTCACTAAGATAAACATGTAAGAATCATTATAAATGCTTAATTTACCACATTTCAAATTGATATTATATCTTAATCATTTATCAACACAAATTTGATTTACGTTTTTCATCAAGAATTCATTTCTAATTAGTAAACTCATATCGATACCAAATTAATGTTAAACATATTTTCATAATATGACGAGTACGATATAATTTTTTCGATTTTTGGCATGTTAAATGTTTTGGAATCTTGCAAGGGTGGTACAAAATCAGTACAGTGATCCGTTCAGAGTAACGATGCTATAATACAGGCGCAATGGACACGCCTCCTCAACAAACCTTACAAACAAAAATAAAAATTCCACTAGGTAATTTAAATGGACACATCCTTTGAATTTTGAAAGAATTTTATCCCATCTTAACAACCTAATAATCTCCTTATATATCTCCTCCCTCTTCACTTTTCTCTATCTCCAACAAATTCATCTCTCATTCTCTCTCTCTCTCTCTCCCAATCTCTCTCTCTCTCTCTCTCTCAACAACAAACTTACATAGTTTTTTCCTTTTTTGCTCTCATTCTTCATTGATCAAAATGAGTGACCAGCAAGACAACAACATCTCCAGAAAAAGAAAAGCAAATAATGCCTTATATAGATTCAAGTCTTCCCTCTCGGACCCTGACCTCGACCTGGACCTCGACCTCGGTCTTGGTCCCCCTCTACAGCCCCTACCCATACCCATACCCCTACCCTCACTACCCCCACCCCCAAACTACTACTTTAATCTGACACCAGGAGCACCACAGCATTCAGTTGCAGCCCCCTCACCACAACCCACTCTCACCACCACCGCCACTCCTCGTCCTCCACGCAACCGTCGTACCCCCTCTCAATCAACGCGCCAAGGCCAAAACGAAACAATCACACCACCCTTCCCATGGGCTACAGACAAAAAAGCAAAAATCCACACGATTGAACATCTACTTGCCAACCAAATCACCACCATCACTGGTCAAGTCCAGTGCAAGAAATGCGAGAGGAAATACGAGATGGGGTTCGATTTGCAGGAGAAGTTTCTGGAAGTTGGGAAATTCATCATGGAGAGGAAAACTTCCCTGCATGAACGTGCACCAGACGAGTGGACCAACCCTGTTCTACCAGCATGCAATTTTTGCCATGCTGAAAACTGTGTGAAGCCTGTGATTGCAGACAAGAAAAGATCCATTAATTGGTTGTTTTTGCTTCTGGGACAAATGCTAGGATGTTGTACGCTTGAACAGCTCAAATATTTTTGTAAGCATACGAGTAATCATCGTACTGGTGCTAAGGATCGTGTTCTTTATCTGGCTTATCTCTGCGTCTGCAAGCAGCTTCAGCCCTCGGGCCCTTTTAACCGTTGAAGACGGAGGCGTTACGTTGTTCCAGATCTGCAGCCTTAGATTTATTATCTTCAACTCAATGTGTGCACGTTTTCGGTATTTAGTATGTTTCTATGTGTTTGTTGTTAATTAAAACCTCCAGTTAGAGGGCGTCGTACTATAGTAGTATTAAGGTTTATTGATTTTATGTTTTTTCATCATCAGCTTTTGTTTGGTGTTTATTATGCAGATCCTGGTTTGATGTTTATGTTTGTTAAACTATGAAATATATTGTTCCATTTTGTGGAGATATCTATCTATCTATCTACTATTTAGGGTTTTCTATATGTAAAATAATATAGCTTGATGTGTTTGTTTGCTGACGCAACGTAGTTTGTTATTCATATGTAAGATTGTTTTTGACAAATGTATTGAGAATTTAGTGATAATTGAGTTAGATAATGATCGGTGGGGTAAATTTAATGTTCGTGTAAAAAAAAGGAATTATTATCGTTTAAGTATAAATAAACTAATGATAGTGTTTTATTATTTGAATCTATATGGGCGTTAAAAAGGGCATTTCTAGTGGTGAAGTATAAATAAACTAGTTGATAGTGTTTTATATATATGTTCCCTTAAATGGTGGATATAATAGGAGGAATTACTTAGTTAATATTGGTATGTGATTAATTCCTAGAAAAAAACAATACATTCCCTTAATCATGTTGTGTTCACCATACCGGGCGTGTACATTGTGAATAATGGTCAACATCATTTACTCCCTTTTTAACAGCTTCCGACATTCCCTCTTCCAGGCGTGAAAGTCCTCGTGAGTTTTTTTTTTACCGTTTATTTATTTACATATTTAGTTTTATATATTTGGATCATTAGTAAGCTAAGTTTTCAAATTATGTACTCAATATTGAGGCATTTATAATGAGTAGGAGATTGTTTTAATTTGCCCAACAATAACTCAATAATGAGTTAATCCAATAGCCTAGTGTAAAAGGCTCTTGCTAGACGCTAGTGACCAAAAAGGTCCTGGGTTCGAAACTCATCTTCATCCCTAATTATATAAAAAAAAAACAATAACTCAATAATACGTTATTATTTTCTAAATTAAGTGGCATTTATAATTACATTCGTCAGATTTATATGTAACTATTCAAACCATGATAATGTTCAATAGTTATATGTCAACATCCTAGTAAATTGGTTTTTTATGTAATTTTGTGTTGTTTTCTTGTTGTCCTATTGAGTGAAATTTAAAGCTGCCTCCTACAACTATCTTAAACCTCAATTTGTTCTCTATATTTTATTTTGTTTTATTTTGTAAATGATGGGCAAACTCGTAATATCACATATATTCAATTTTATGCCCCAATGCAATTGTACAATGCCAGTCCAAAATGCAAAAGTCCGTTGCACATGATATGCACATATATTGCACCAGATGTGCATGTTACACATGAGGTGCGTAGCCATTATCCAACTTTATCATAAACGGGCTCATTAATTTTTCCTAGCACATACAAAGATTTACACCCCGCACGAGAGGCCTTAGCATAATGGTAGTAACTCATTTGCCAAGCTTTAGAGGGAGTTTTCTTATTAGGTGAAGCCGTTTCCCACAATTCTCTTATGTGGGACAACATTTCATATTTTTCCAACTCTTTCAAATAACCCCAACTTTAACATAACTCATTACCATATACGTCTGCAAAGCTCTTCTGTGTTTGAAACTTTCATCCAACCCACACTACCCACATCATCTACGTTTATTGTGCTTGTTGATTAGAGATTTAATGGGGATGATTGTGAGGTTTTAGTGATTTTTTGGTAACTCAGTTAATTTAGAAAATAATCGAATTGGGGATGAATAAGTTTCGATTTTCCGTTTTAATGTGTTATGATGGGATAAGATTACTAAAATACCCCTTAAATGTGGCTCGTGTCTCTCACGT
Source organism: Echium plantagineum (assembly GCA_003412495.2). Taxonomy (NCBI): domain Eukaryota; kingdom Viridiplantae; phylum Streptophyta; class Magnoliopsida; order Boraginales; family Boraginaceae; genus Echium; species Echium plantagineum. Next base: position 18,935,741 of record CM016563.1, on the reverse strand, counting down.
GACAAAAACACTGAACAGATGACGGACTTGGTAACGGTAGTAATGACTTCGCTCGATTTCAAAACTTGAGTGATGAACTAGAACGTTTTAAAAGAGGAGTGATTAACTTGAACCCTAGTTGAAACGTGTCTAATGAGCTTGGCCATTTTCCCTAACATACAGTATGATGCTAAATTAAGGTGAAAAGTAACTTGTTAAAAGTTTGTATAATAGAATATTACACTTAATAGTGTTACATTATGCCTAGTGCTGTTACCAGTCAAGGTATCCGCTTTCTCAGATCCGGACCGATAGGTTACCGGTTTTACCAGTCCGATCAATAGGTTACTGGTTCTACCGGTCCTGACCAATAACCATACCGGGTACATATTTTGGACCGGGATCGATCCGATAACTACCGGCCCAGACTCGTTCCAGGTATATATGATAAATAAATAAATTCAATAATATAACATCTAAAAATTAATAGGATACTTTATCGGGTACCAATTAATATTTTTTACCCATTCTCGTACCATTATCTTATACTATCCACAAGAGAGGTGTAAGATGGGCTTAAAGTGGGATCTAACAAAGGCAAAGGGAGGATTTGTTGGGGTTCAAAAATGGGGATTAAATTTTAATCGCGAACCAAATGGAGTTCAAATGCACTTTTTGTTTCATTTGGACACAAAAAAATGAGTTTTTTACACCCATTCATTATTGTTTGTTTTCAAGTTTTCAATAATTTATGTATTTTTTATTTACCAAGTGATTAACAATGTTGTGTGTTGTTTTAATAAAATGTTAATTTTTTATTGTATGTAATTAATTAGAAATAAATTAAATTATGTTTATTATATTATAAAAGTTAATTAATAGAAAAATTATAATTTTAATAATAACATATGTAAAAATAAATGAAGATAAGTACAAAAATATGATGTAATATATAATAAAGTGATGTTGAAGTGAGAAAAATTGATAAAACCCTGAATAAAATCCTACTGTGGATAGTGGTTCCAAATGGAGGTGTAGGTGGGCGTTAAGCTGATGTGGGACTGAATAAATCCCAAAAAATTGATACTCTGTTGTGAACGATCATACCGGGTTGATAAACGGACCAAGAATTTCATACCGAATACCAGGTATATCTCGATTCTTCCGGTCCAATAACTGCCCTAATTATGCTAATATTATTGTATCGTGAATATATACATCGATCTCTTCTAGATTAGTCAATATTTCGACTTGAATGACCCAATATTTTCAAGGGTTAAAGGCATGTTGGTCAATGTTTGCCACCGTGTCACCTTTTGATCACGCAAGTTTTATTTTATCCCATTTGATCATACATCTTTACAAAAGTTGTCTTAGTTACAACTGTCGTCAAAATGTATTCGAGTTTGAAAATTTAAAACATGTAACGTTCACATGACTATTATTTAATGGTTAATTTATTCAACACGTAAGACACTCACATGACTTTCACATGTTTTAAATTTTCAAAATTTATCTTACATTCTGACGATAGTAACAACTAAGGAATTTTTTGTAAATATCTGTGATCGAATGGGACAAAATAAGATATGTGTGATCAAAAGATAACGTGGTGGCAAGTGGCAAATATATGTGATCGAACATGACTTTAACATTTTTTTCAATTATCGAGCTGTTTGACCAATGTGAGCGGTTACCTTGTGGATGTGGTGTAGTAATAAATAATTGAGCATAAATACGAATAGAATTATATTGTGGTGCGGTTGTATACAAAACACACGGTAAAAGTAGAGTAGTTTGGTTACATAAGAGAGAGGGATCTACAAATCGTGGAATAGATCTCTGCAATTTCCATCGAAATGGCTCAGACTCTTGTGAAGAAAGACGACGATCGCGATGATGAATGTAACATTTTTATTGCTTATTATACTTAATTATTTAATTTTATCAGCTTTTGATTTAAATTTGTTGCACTTCAGATCCGAAATTCAATTAATTTGTTTACCCAATTTGAGCCTAATTAATTCTCATTTGGAGCTGGCATACTTAATTCGTGTTGTTTAGTTACTAAGAAATGAATTTATAAGGTTGTGAAATTGTTGGAGTATTCAGTTATCTGTATGAAGGTGGACTGTTGGAGTTTACATGTGAATGTTATTGTTTTACAGATGAGTACTCTCCATTTTCCGGGATCGAGAAGGGTGCGGTGTTGCAGGAGGCTAGGGTTTTCAATGATCCTCAGTTAGATGCTAGGAAGTGTTCCCAGGTGCTTGCTATTTCTCAAATCAATTAATCGTTGCTATTATTATTAAATAATAGTATTAGTATTGTTAGACGCCGTTTCCACATAGTTTTGCATCATTTGATTTGATGACCTTATATAGAGATGATTGCAGACTACATATTCATATAGTTGATCCCAGTTTGTGGGATAAGGTGTGATTTGGTTCGAATCATTTTATTTGCCACATAAGTGATCGTGTTTTCGGTGTGCAGGTTATCACGAAGCTGCTATACCTCCTTAATCAGGGAGAGGTGTTCACAAAGGTAACTTTAGGTCATCACATTGGTACCTGAAAATATTTACTTCCGTGAATCTAATTTATACTGATGGAAGTATATCTAGACATTATATCCTGCATTTTTTAAGTGATAAACATAATGTAGATTTCAGTTTTTTGTTTCGACTCAAGTAGTTCTTAGTTTATCAGACTGGTTGGAGTCATGAAAATGAGTCTGCTGAGTGCTGAATCTGTTTTAAATTTCAATTGAAGTAATGGGATCATCGATCAGGATAGCGATACATGATGGGTAAATCAGATACGCATGATTCTGGGTTATTATTCAGTTTTCATCATGTAGTGGAATTTAGCCCTTTTCCAACTATATAGATTCTAAATTGTGGCTATCACATAAGGAAAACGAGAATGAGAATCGCCCAGATTTGATTTAGATATCTTAGAGCAGTAGGGGTAGGAATACATGTTGGTTTGGTTGAGAAAAACATGCAACCTAAGTGGCCCAACATCTGTAAGAGTCGGCATACTTCTGAATTCATGACTCTGTCTTGTGATCTGGTTTGGGAATGATATGCCCTGCCAATTTTATCTTTTTTCCACACACCTAAACCTAAGTTGTAATGATTTTTATGTGTTTTTTTAATCTTATTTTGTACACTCAAAGGGTAGCTACTCAACAATCTTTGATGTTCTAACCATATAGGTTGAAGCTACAGAAGTGTTTTTTTCTGTTACAAAGCTTTTCCAGTCAAAGGATATTGGGTTAAGGAGAATGGTTTACTTGATTATAAAAGAAATTTCTCCTTCTGCTGATGAGGTGGGCATTGATCTCACTGTTTTTATACAAAACTTCTTTTTCATAATTCTTTAAACTGAATATACATTTCACTTTTGTCTAAAGGTTATTATTGTCACAAGCTCCCTCATGAAGGACATGAATAGCAGAACTGATATGTATAGAGCCAATGCTATTCGTGTCCTCTGTCGCATTACCGATGGTACGCTTCTTACTCAAATTGAAAGATACTTGAAGCAAGCTATTGTGGATAAGAACCCTGTTGTTGCAAGCGCTGCTCTTGTCAGTGGATTTCATTTGCTTCAGGTAGCTTTGAAGAGTTTTCATTTAGTTTTGTGAGCCACTCATGGACTTCCTTCTAAATTCTGTCTTACCTGGTTCACAGACGAACCCAGAGATTGTTAAAAGGTGGAGCAATGAGGTACAAGAGGCTATTCAGTCAAGAGCTGCACTAGTCCAGTTCCATGCTCTTGCTTTGCTTCATCAGGTATATTTGGTCACCAATTTTTATTAATTTGTGACATAGATTTTATGTGGCTATTGATCATGCATAGATTCCTCAATGCCTCAACCCTGATCTGTTTGTTCATAAAGCTATTATTAGTGTTTTCTATCCTCAGCCTGCCTTTGTCTTGTTGAGGCTGGATATGAAATTTGTGGGCTATAAGAATGTAAATAACTAAAGTGAACATTAGATCCTCGTATATATGATTTTGGCTTTTGCTGCGCTTATTCAAAACAAAGCTGTGAAAATGTTCTCATTGGTATACCTTTTTATTTCCTTTTTTATCACCCTATACATAAGGTATTCTATATTCATATACTCGTTCCTGAGATAATGTATTACCTCATTATTACTTCATTACGAAACTTGCAGATTAGACAAAATGACCGTTTGGCTGTTAGCAAGCTTGTTACAAGCTTGACAAGAGGCTCTGTGCGTTCACCTTTGGCTCAATGCCTTTTGGTTCGCTATACCAGCCAAGTATGTTGGTTTCATGCTAACAGTAAACTTTTTGTATGTTAAATTATATATACTTTATTTCAAGCAATGAATTATCAATAATTTATAGGTCATTAGAGAGTCTAGCATGAATAGTCAAACAGGGGATCGACCTTTTTATGACTATTTGGAAGGCTGCCTCCGACATAAAGCAGAAATGGTTATTTTTGAAGCAGCCAGGGCAATCACAGAGTTGAATGGTGTAACTAGCAGGGAATTGACTCCTGCAATAACTGTTCTTCAGCTTTTCTTGAGCTCTTCGAAGCCTGTTCTCCGTTTTGCTGCTGTTCGTACCTTGAACAAGGTTAGCCCTGCGAGAGATAACTTTCTGAGAATTTTCTAATTATATGTGCAGGTGTCTAGATATTCATAAAATTCCTTTTCTTTCTCCATTAAAGCTGGAGTTTTGCTGTTCATTTTAATTTCTGTTGGATTGGGCTTTTGACTATATTATTTTGACTAACCCCATGCAGGTTGCTATGTCACATCCAATGGCTGTAACAAATTGCAACATTGATATGGAGAGTTTGATTTCGGACCAAAATAGGAGTATAGCCACTCTTGCGATTACCACTTTGCTCAAAACTGGGAATGAATCTAGTGTTGATCGGTTGATGAAACAGATTACTAATTTTATGTCTGATATTGCTGATGAGTTCAAGATCGTTGTTGTAGAAGCAATTAAATCATTGTGTTTGAAATTCCCACTGAAGTACAGATCTCTGTGAGTGACTATAGTTTCTGATTGTCAAACATAGCTCTATACACAAGCATCGTATACTCCCCTATTCATATTTTGCAGCCTTTGGACTTCTCTTATTATATTTTTACATTGTTTTCTTCCTCAGAATGAATTTCTTAAGCAACATTTTGAGGGAGGAAGGTGGATTCGAGTATAAGAAGGCTATTGTTGATTCAATTGTGATTCTTATTCGAGATATTCCAGATGCTAAAGAAAGCGGTCTTCTACACTTATGTGAATTTATTGAGGACTGTGAATTTACGTATCTTTCTACTCAGGTTGGTGTATTTCTGTCTTCTACCTTCTATTATGCTAGAGTTTGTTAGGTTCGTGCTAGCAGTTCCTGTCATACAGATGTCTGCTAATACGAGTTTCTCTTTCGTAGATACTCCACTTTCTTGGAAATGAGGGGCCAAAGACGGGGGATCCTAGTAAATATATCCGTTACATCTATAACCGAGTGATCCTTGAGAATGCAACAGTCCGAGCTGCTGCAGTGAGCACGTTAGCCAAGTTCGGTGCTCTGGTTGATTCTCTCAAGGTATTCACACTAATTTGCTTGACATGTCAGTATCAATCACGGGAAGTGAAATAGAGCATAATGAATCATTGTTGCTCTCTTTTTTGCTGTTGCAGCCCCGTATATTTGTTCTATTGAGGCGCTGTCTCTTCGACAATGATGATGAGGTCAGTCCAAAATTTGAACTCGAACTCCGAACTTGTTCCTTAATTATATATTATGATACTACAATAATCTTGATGTGGATATTCTTTTATGCAGTCCCATATGACTTTGTTGCACTCTAAAGAACATGCCTCCCCTAGCCTTAAGAACATGCCTCCCCTAGCCTTGATTATTTCGATTGAAATGCCTATTCCCTGTAATTTTGTTGTTGATTATGATCTAGAGTTCAGTATTGGTATGCATAAGATGACTTGAATGGTGAGATCACAAAGCCTTTATTGTTTCTGAGAGATTTCACACTCTGTCTGTCGATTATTCCTATAATACTCCACATATAAAGTCGGTCTCCCATATATGTGTCTTCGCCCATGCAAGAAACTCAGATTATGCTGAAATAAGTTGCTTCTATTTTCCTGTAATGGGGACGTAAAGATGTTCTTAATATTTCGCAATATTTCTGTTTAAGAATAGACATATAAAGTCATCATATCACTACAATTACAGACAACATTCATCTATATTGGAATTTCCTAAAATTTAAATCTGATACCCAAACGCATTAGATGTATTGGATGTGTTTGTGATGTGCTAATAGGTTTTTCTGCTCTAGAGAGAAACTTCTTGTGTTGAGGGCGTTGCAAAAGTTTTGGGATTGTATGAATTGTTTCTTTATGTTATTTAGAAAGTGATGAGTTTTGCAATGGCCTATGGTGTCAAAAGATTTTATTTTATGTCACTTGGATGTAGTTAAACAATCAAAATGGGCTCCTTTTCCTACCTACGCTTCTCATCTATTTTGAAGTAGTAGATAGTCTTTGCGCTTCATCTTGGGTCAATTCGGAAACAGCCTCCCTGTTATCACAGGGGCAAGGCTGCCGTACAATCAGACTTCTGCCCTAAGTCGCTTAGACGAGAGCCTCTTTAGAACATTGGGGCATGTTGTTTTCGTATCTATGAAGTCTTAGAGTCCACTTTCAACTTGTTATTTATCAGTTATTTGGTACTTAGAGTTTGCTAAAGCCTTTAGCTTTGTCTCTCTAATGCAGGTTCGGGATAGGGCCACTCTTTACTTGAATACTCTTGGTGGTGATGGTTCTGTAGTTGAAACAGATAAAGACGTCAAAGAGTTTTTGTTTGGTTCACTTGATGTTCCATTAACCAATTTGGAGACGAGTCTGAAGAACTACGTGAGAAATATGTTTATTTAGTTGATTGCATACAATTAATTGTTGTTTTTATGCTATTATTCAGTGCAGATTTCAATTATCGTAAACCTACACAGGAACCCTCGGAAGAACCATTTGATATCAATTCCGTACCCAGGGAGGTCAAATCGCAGCCCCTTGCTGAGAAAAAAGCTCAAGGCAAAAAACCAACTGGTTTGGGTGCGCCTCCAACTGGTCCAGCATCTACAGTTGACGGCTATGAAAAGCTTCTTCTCTCTATTCCAGAATTTGCAAGCTTTGGCACAATTTTCAAGGTCCCTTTTGAAAATTAAAATTGAGATTATTAGTAAACTATATTGTTTGCCCTTGAATTATTGTTTAACTTAATTTATCCTTTATTCTTTTATTTGTGCTGGCCAGTCCTCTGCACCAGTGGAGCTTACAGAAGCTGAAACTGAATATGCCGTCAATGTTGTCAAGCATATTTTCGAAAATCACGTAGTTTTCCAGTATAACATCACCAATACTATCCCTGAGCAATTGTTGGAAAATGTATGGCTTTGCATTTACTTATTACTGTATCTAGAATATATTTATGTAAAAAAGGTTGTTTCCAACTCTTTTTTGAATGTTCTCTGCTAGGTCACCGTTATTGTGGATGCATCTGATGCCGAAGAATTTGGTGAACTTGTAACCAAACCTTTGAAGTCACTTCCATATGACACCCCAGGACAGACATATGTGGCCTTTGAGAAGCCTGGAGGAGTCCCTGCTGCTGGTAAATTTTCCAACGTGCTGAGGTTCATTGTCAAAGAGGTAAATCCCTCGGCCTGTCCAATGTTGTGTAAAATTGCAAGGCTTAATTTTCATAAACTTACTATTACTTGATCAGTTTAGCATGTTCGTTTATTCATTTGTTTATATATGTCTTATGCTATAAATTATCATAAATATCATCAAGAAATACATCTGGTTTTCTTACTTGAACTTGTTACTGTGGTTGTATTAACCAGGTTGATCCATCCACCGGCGAAGCTGATGATGATGGTGTTGAAGATGAATATCAGCTAGAAGATTTTGAGGTTGTTGCAGCGGATTACATGCTAAAAGTAGGGGTATCCAACTTTAGGAATGCATGGGGGAGTTTGGACCCAGATAATGAGCGGGTTGATGAGTATGATCTTGGTGTAAGGGAAAGCTTGGCAGAGGCTGTCAATGCAGTCACCAGCCTTCTTGGCATGCAGCCTTGTGAGGTCAGATGTTCGTCAGTTTATTAGTTTGAATGAATTTAAGGTCACCTGATAATGCTTAATGCTGTAAGATGGCTTAATCTATTCTTTTATCCATAAATTTATAGGGCACGGAGGTGGTTCCTAGCAACTCAAGATCCCACACATGTTTACTCTCTGGTGTATACATAGGCAATGTCAAAGTCCTTGTGCAGTTATCTTTTGGAATTGCTGGCCCGAAGGAAGTTACAATGAAACTTGCTGTTAGATCTGAGGATGTATCTATCAGTGATATTATCCACGAGATTGTCTCTAGCGGCTAATCCCAACTAGGATAACAACATTCTAGGTGAATTTTGTTGATCAAAATGCAGGGAGAAGTACCAGTCGTCAGGACACATGTGCCCAAAGGAATTTTTTTCAGGCTCCGTTAGGTTTTTGAAGAGTTGTAAGAGTTGGATCTGTTGGTATGCGTTTCATCTCTATTCATTAGAAGAGAAATTTCTGGCAATTACAGTAATTCAAGTTTCCCAGAAACAAAACTTGGCATTGTTTTATTCTATTGGGGTGAAGTATATTATTGTTGGTTTATAGTGGTCTGAGTTTGTACTTTCCCTTCAGCTTCCACAAGTGTCTTTAATTTTTTTATATGATGATTCAAAGAAAAGAAAAAACGCCTTCTAGATTAAAGTAGATTCATTAGAGCATTCATACTAAATTTTCAGTGTTTGGTTTACAGTGGTCAGAGGATTACATGTGTGTATGCTTGACACGTTGTTTCTATTCAATGACCTATGAACATATGTGTTTCTTCTGCTAACCATTTTAGGTATATTTACAATGGCTAAACGAGATTGGCCTAGAGTTATGAACTTATAATTTGATGGCGAAACCCATTAAGCATTTATGGTTATACGTCGATCAACAGATTTCTTGTAACACACTAATCTCTCCCCTTTTCTACTCTTCCCCCTCCACCTTCTTCCATTCTCGGCAGCTTTTTTAGGGAGGAATAATAACCATTTGTCATTTTATGATTGGTGGATGATTGACTTTTCGTTTGATCTTCATTTTTTCTTTGAGCTTCTTCAAGTCTTTAATGGCTAGTGTGTGGTTGATCCTACTTCTTCATCACCATGTTTGATCTTTAGTATATTAATAGTCTGTAAGCTTTCATTCTATGCTTGTTTGGTATGACTAACAAGTTTGCATCCGGAACTACCTTTCTAACATGTTTATGAAAATAATAACTTAAGCACGCATGTTAGATAGTATATCAATGTTGGCTCAATAGCCTAGTGGCATCCGGCCCAACCTTTCATGTAAGAGGTCATGGGTTCGAACCTTGTTGGAGACATATTTGTCTCATATTATACTCTAACTTTCTATTAGTTAGCAATTTCTGTATTCATGTTTGTAATATCATTGTAGTCACAATTCATCGCTAATTATCAAAAAAAAAAAAAAAGTCATTATCAAATCAAGGCGTACGGACTCGTAGTCCAACAAACTCCCCACTTTTAATGATGACAAAACATTGATGTCAGACACGTGTCATAAACCAAATATAATAACAATTCACAAAGACACGGTTTGCTCGAATACACATGCTAGATTAAAAAAAATCAATGTGAAAATGCATAAACATGTATATTTCGTGATATCATAAACACATTAGGATGTATATTTAAAGATCAAGCGTGGTGATAAAGAAGTAAAAAATTAACACATTAGAGTGCTTAAGGTAGTGGAGTTGCATCTATGACTTGATAGAGGTGAAATCTAGGGTGATTTCTTGGGTTCTTAGCGAGAAGTTGAGAGTTTTACGTTGGTTTGGATTTCACCAACTTTTGAAGAAGTACCATTTAGTGAATTTCTAAAGAAATGTTAGGTGGGAAGCCTTGTGTCAAGAATGTAGATTAGATGTCATTTATTCCGTTAGAGGATAGATAATTTCTTTTGTAAAAGGAGAGAAGATTTCGTCCACCAAGGGGGACAGAGTCGCTGAACTTTGATACATGCGTTGTTGAGTTTCTATCTGTATCCCCACTATTTAGCTTCTTATCTATATTTGTTTATATGCTAGAATTGTTAGGATTATATTATACACTTGATTGCATACATATTTCTAAAGGTAAAATATATAAGTTTATACAATAATATTTGATTTGGTTAATGGACTATAGTTGTTTATTTCCCACAATAATTGGATCCATTACTATTTAATGGAGTTATGAGTGCTTTGTGTACTTCCTGATATATAACCAATCAATTATTTGAAGAGGGTTTTAAATACACCTTACTCCATTCCGCATTTGATTTATAAATTTCAAAAGAATTATTTTTGGTGAAAACTGTTTTAAAGTTTTAAGAAGTTGAAAATCGATCATCGACCTCTTCGATCTTACTTCTCTAAAGTTATCATATAATCTACCAATATACATATATAATACACTATAATTTAAATATATATATGTATACTCTTTTGTTATGACTAAAACAAGACTACACTTTGTTGCCTACTTATGCATGTGATATTGATTAAAATACCAATTAGCAACAATAAAAAATATAATACCAATTTGTTAAAATTTATGGTATGTTCAATAATGATTTACAATTGAACGTCTACAACTAATTAATATGAAATTTTTTTTGTTTATCAATTTGGATAGTATGAGTATGACATATTGATACACATCTTATAAATGAAAAACAACTAAAATATTCAACAACTATAATTTATCGAACATATCACCACATCCAACCCATGCTAAGTATTACTAAAGAAAAGCTACAATTCAATTCATGGGACATTATTGGTTTCGGGTTAGTGGAATCAAAAGCGATAGAAGTTACAAATGCTCAAACGATATGAAATTATATTTTAAAATAAACGTGAGTTTAAACTCCAAATAATCATATTTTGAGCTTTCCGGCAGACGTTTTGGCCTTTCGAGCATCCACTCTATAGGATTTGGGGGCAAAGGGAGCTTCCGAAAACAGAGGAAATATACGTAAGTATACTCCTTTGCAAAAATCGAACAAAAAAAAATATGTTTGAAGAGGCTGAAATTCGATAGTCTTATGGCAGAAACCTTATATTTTTGTAAATAAAGTTTTCAACAATTAAAATTGCGGCATATTTCTATTGAACATTCTTCAAAAAGCTTCAGTTTCTACGGCTCCTAGAAAGTGGCATAATAAATAGCTTTAAACAGAACATTCTTTGAAAAGCTTCCCGATATATCACATACTGCTTTTCTCGCACCCCCACAATGTGGTATAACAAAAGATCGACATGTTAGACCAATTTTTCTATTTTCAAAATAAAATTTGTTGAAATATCATTCTTACCCCCATAAAATTCATAAACTTATGATAATCTTAGAAGAATTATTAATTGTTTAGACTGATAATAATTCGAAAACGAAATTTTGCATTTTGTTAACTTGAATGGTCATCCACTTAAACATAAATATTGCATTTAAAATAGCCCTTTCAAATTAAATTTTCACTTACCAATACTTTTTATGGGTATCGTTTCTCATTTAATTAATGCGCTTTGACCCCCCACATAGTCGGAGTAGAAGTCCATATGTGCAAAAAAAATTCAAGAAAACTAAAATTTTGTTATTATTGGAAAAGAAACAAAACGATGCAATTTTATTCGATTTTCTTAAAACCTAGATTAAAATGACTCGTATAAATAAAGATATGTAATTTTGAAGAGTTAAATTAAATGAGATGTCTAGGGAGAATAATGGGAGGATAAATATATAAATTTATTTAACAAAATTGCACACCTGATTTGGTTAAAAGAAAAAGTTAAGTTGAAAATATAACATAAAAATCTCTTACAATAATTGATTAACAAACAAAAGTAACAAAAAAAAGTTTAAGTAATTAAGTTGAAGCTTTTATTAAATTTAACAAATTAAACAAACACCCCTAAGTATGTCTTCATATTTTATTCTAAACTAAGCGAGGGAAAAGTTTGAAAATAGAATAATAAAAAAGACGAATTTCAATATTAAAAAAACACATCAATTACATTCTCTCTTATCTACAAACACAACACATTTTACAATCCAAATAGGGATACTTAATAGCTTAGTCAAGGTATGTACTCATTATTAAATTGGGGGAAGGGACAAATTTGAAATACAATTAAGGAAATGTCTGTGACAAAATTAAAAAATATATATATATATATATATATAAATATATATATTCAATAAATATCTTGATGATAAAGAAGAACGCAGTAGACCATTAAAATGTGGTTGTCAAGTTAAAAACAAAAATCTTTTTAGGCCTATATTTTAAAACATCATCGTCTATTCGTAATAATTTGGTAGTGCAATTGTACCACCATGTTGGTCGACTAGTCGTAGGTACCTCGAGACCAAGTGGCCAACCGAATTTGATGTCAGTTATCGAGTTATTCTACCATGGATTCTCATGATGTGGACCAATTAGCATATACTCGTACCATTATTCTTCATTTGGATTCAAGATTTCAAATAAATATTCCTTTGAAATTGTGATGAGTATTATTTGAAGATGAACACTAAATAAGAAATGGTTAGTTGTTCAAGTTGCATATGAGATGAGAATATGAGATATTCCCTCTCTTACTTGCGTGCATCTTATCTGCTGATAGGACTTTACACTGTCCTTTACTGCAATATCATACTCCCTCCATCCCTAAATGATATGGACATTTACTTTTTCACAGTCTTCGAGACACGACTTAAAATGTAAATATCTTTTATTCTGTCAATGAAAAAATTATAAGGAGTATATATTTTAAAAATATACATTGAGACGAATCTAACAACATCTCATATGATTATATTATTTTGTATTGATTATTAAAAATTAATGGTCAAAATTTATAAATTTTGACCCAAAAAGTCAATATGTCCCTATCAATTAGGGATGGAGGGAGTACTATCACATATTCACCTTGTCCAACAAAAATCAACACCGATCAGCTTATGATTATTTTAAAAAATTATCCTTCATCTGATTCACCTCAATCCAAACACACCAAAGGAGAAGATAATTAATATAGAGGGAATTAGAAAGAATATATATTTTATTGTTGTTTAGATACTGTAACTGTGAGCTAGAGGAATTAGGGGGAATGCCGAACAATATAACTAAATATGTTATTTTCCTCTAGGATTTAGGGGGAGAAGAGAGATTTTGAGGAAAATCAGGGAGGATGAGGGTGAATTAAAGGGAATAGTTTCCTTTTGAATAAAAATAAATTAGGTTCTCAAACACAATAATTATAAAAATAAATTTCCCTCAATTCTCCTTGTCTCCTTGATTCATTTACGTTTGCCTCATGTCATCAGCCGATCACTTATGTTTCAGAGTATTCCAGTCGATCACTTATGTTTGAATTATGTCACCTTTCGATCATTTATGTTTCAGAGTGTTACGATAATCACTAGCGGATCTAGGAGTTTCAAAGTGTCTGTTCGAAATCAGCATAATTTTCAAAGTGCATGTTCAAAACACTCAAATATAAATTTAAATGCTAATTTTTATATTAATTTTTCCTTTATACATATAATTTTTCTTACAAAAAAAAAGTGCTTGCTTGAGTAAACGGCGGTGAACTCAAAAGAGTCTGCCACTGGTTACAATCGATCACTTATATTTGCAACTTACACCTAATTGATTTTCATCCACGATCTCCTTCGTCGAACCGCATATTTTCATATTCAAAACGGATATTAAACAAAAAAATATCGAAAACCAAAAAATATCCGCTAAACCAAACACATGTACGATTCATTCATTCTCTTACTCTATCTTTCGACTTCGTAACCTGAAGCTATAGGAAACCCATAAAAGAGAGGTTTCTTTACATGCGGACGCTGGGCTCGTCGAGTTTGTAAGAACAAAATCGGACGAATTTTTTGTCTTTGAAAAAATACCTTGGCAGTTGGCAGTAGGCTTAACCCTGATACATGAATCATGATACATGTGAAGAGTATTAAAGTTTGTTATCCGAAAAAATGAAGTAAGATTCAGTATAAGAAAACAAAACACGAACAGCCTTTACAATACCCTATTTGATTGGTGTCTCATTCTTTGCGTAAAATTACGTCAGACAATTTGTAGAGAATATTATAATACACAATAATAGGGAGATTCGCCATCCCACAAACTTACCAGGACCAAGATCTTTCCTCTTTTGCACGCAAGATTTTCTCCTATTATTGTACCATATATTCATTTTTATTTTCACTTTACATGCTAAATAACAATTGATGGTACAAAACAATCAATTGATGGTAAAAGGTAAGTAAGTATCAATTTATACGATCAATTGATATTATATTACACCATTAACTTGAAAGGTAATTAAGTTTGTAGAGTAAATAAATTTATGATTAAGAACGGATTAAAGAGGGGATGAGGGCTATGGCGCACCCTGAATTTTTGACATCCTTTACATCGATAAATATAAGAGATTAAACAAAATTGGAGCTAGCTCAGTTGGCTCCCCTAAGGTTAGCTGACCTGATTGCTTGGGTTCGAAACTCACCAACATAAATTTTATAATTTTTATTATGTCGAATGTCGTTAACTAGTTAACCAAATCTATTTCCTTGACCCCCTTTATTTTTCATCTTAATTTTTCTCATGTTTGTGACAGAAAGTCTGACTTCGATTCTCCATTGGTTGAGTGTGCCACACAGGGTTGCATAGTTTGATTTACTTATATAGTGATTGGCATACTACTATGTTAGCTCGCTATCTGTTTAATACGCATTCTGCAAGTCCCTAATTACAAAAATTATAATAACTATTATGATTAATCAAGTAAGGAGTACTTATATAGCTTTCATTACTTGTAAAGTTTTATTAACCCAAGTTATAATATAATTAGCAAACTCCATAAACCAACCACGTGATTAGGTGAAGCTCAGGTGTGATCACATGCTAATTAAGGAAATATATGGTTTATTATACGGAGTTACCGACCTTAATTATTGGTTATTACTGCCACCAATGCTATATCCAGACAGATATATTCAATTTTTTATTTCTCTGCTTAATGTAAGTAGTCAATTTACATCCTTTTGTCCTTTTCAATTGCTCGAAAGAATCAACCCACAATATAATAATGATGACGTATAACATTATAAATTAACAAAAATGCATTCACTCAAATTATATACTCCTTCTTTCTGTAGCCACTAATAGTAAAACTTGGAGCATTATCATTGTTGCTGCAATTAATTAATAAGCTAACACACTGACACGTATCTTTACAGTGGTGGAGCTATTAAGGTTCACCGTTGATCACTCGAACAAACACTTTTTTTCAAAAAAAAAAAATTATATATGTATAAAGGAAAAACTAATGTAAAAATTAGCACTTAAAATTATGTTTGAATATATTTAAGTGTTTTGAACAGGCACTTTAAAAATTATGACAATTTTAAACATACATTTTCATATGCCTAAATCCGCCACTATGTCTTTATGAGGCTAGATCTTTCACGAGACCTATTCCATTTTCTAAGTGCTTATACTTGTTTTTGTTTTTTTGGAGTATATATATATATATATATATTACTCCCTCCGTCCCTAAATGATTGTCACATTTTAACTTTTCATGATCAACAAAACAAGAATTAAAACGTAAATACCTCTTATTCTACATGCGAAAAAATTATAAAAATTTGATATTTCAAAAATATATATTGAGACGAATCTAACAAGATCCCACAAGGCTATATTATTTCATATCGTCTGATGAGAATTTATGATCAAATTTTGTAATGTTTGACCACCAAAAGTCAAAATGTGACAATCTTTTAGAGACGAAGGGAGTAGTAATTATAATCTTACGTATAATATATGGCATTTCCGATTATTGAATTTACTGTAACAACTTAACGTATATCGTCTAGACCATCTATAACATTGCAGAGATGAGATTCTTCGACATCTATTATTGCTCGCAATGTACCAATATATATTCAAACCATTTATTCAATATATATAGAGACAGGTTTAGGGTACAATACGAGAAAAGGGAAAGGATATTTGGACCACTTCCTGGAGGTTATAAAAGAAGCTACCTGCATTTGAACCTCATCACTGATTACTCATTATCACAGCTCTTTTTTTGAGAGGTGTATAGACTTACATACTGTCACCTCTTTTCATAAGATCACATTATCGATTAATCGTTAAAATGTCTTCTCGTGATGCATCTAGTTCATGGACTCCTAAGCAGAACAAAGCCTTTGAGAAGGCGTTGGCTGTTTACGACAAGGATTCTCCCGATCGCTGGATCAACATTGCCAAGGCTGTGGGAGGGAAAACAGCTGATGAGGTGAAAAAACACTATGACTTGCTTGTTGAGGATCTTCATTATATTGAAACTGGACAATATCCCTGTCCAAATTATCAAACTACTAACACAGGTAACACATTCAATACTCTCATGCTGTTCACTTTCTTTCTTACATGATTTCTACATTACTAGCTACTCCTTTTTCTCCTCAACTCAACGACATTCTCACTCTTTTTCCTCCTCGACTCAACTTCATTTTCACTCGTTTTTTTTCAACAAACAAACAACTGTTGTTTCAAACTATCAACTTCAAGAACGCAACCATTGAGCAAACGAAGATCTAATTTTCAATCGTATTCACTAACAAGGCAAACAGGCAATTGAGACGAGTTAAATATTTTCATAGAAATTCAATGGTAATATCTAGACTAGGTTATGAAAAATGAAATAGATAATTGAATCCTGCACTCCTGTACTGCAAATTCTCCTTCCATAGAGTTATTGTATCATTCGACTTGGATTATGTACTCTTACCATTAAATATTTTACATATGCAGGATGAAAAACTTGGGCTCCATTCACATTTGAAGCAAATAAAGATGAAGAAAGGTGGGTTGCTATTGAGTACTCTTTCGTAGTACTCGCAAGGGAAGAATCAACATAAGTTCTGATAATTAATTAGTTAAATG
Source organism: Echium plantagineum (assembly GCA_003412495.2). Classification (NCBI taxonomy): domain Eukaryota; kingdom Viridiplantae; phylum Streptophyta; class Magnoliopsida; order Boraginales; family Boraginaceae; genus Echium; species Echium plantagineum. The sequence goes on along the minus strand of CM016563.1, from coordinate 18,918,598 downwards.
TAATTTTTTTCAGTTAAATGTACATGTTCTGTACAATTTGTCATCTACTATAAGTGCGATTCCGGAGGAATATTCAGAGTATCTGAGGGAACACTTATCCTCTCCGTCGATGCAAGTGTATAGAAGGAACCTAATGAGATGAGTATTAGTTATAAAGATGTCTTTCCTTACATGAACTAAATGCCTTTAAATTGGAGACTCTTATTTAAGGTCAATTGAGTGGTCAAATCCTAAGTATATTTCGGGATGAAGTTCTGGCATTTTAGACGAAACTATATACCAAAACTTGCATACATATTGCACTTAGAACTGAGCTGATCCTTCTTAACGCAACCATACAAGAGAGGTGTTTCTTTCCTCTTGAAATGAATACTGAAAACCAAATGATTATATATAACAGAAGAAAACGGAGATATGTAGATACTCGACATCCATTTCAAAATTAGTGACTGGAGAAACACAAAAGACAAACCAAGAGTACTTAACTAACATGGACATAGTATTTTATTTAGATGCATTCCTAGTGCGACAGACCACTGGACAATAACGGCAGCCATCTTACTCAGCCAGCGATGTTCGGAGAGGCAATGAACTTTCAACTCCTGTATCAGCTTCTTTTTCCGCCACAGATTTTGACATTGCGAACATCTAAAAATAAATAAAACATTATATCAGACCAGTTAAGCACTTAAACATACAACCAGTGGTGAAATGTACATCCGCAATGATGCATATCATCTAATTCAATTATCTATTATTGCAACTTTCAGTTTGACATAACCAAATAATATAAACGAAGCAAGATCTTTTGAAATTCGGATATTAGCATGTTCAATGAACACCCCTGCTTAATAGCTTCAGAATGACACTAGTGTAGTCAACAAAGTGAAGGAAAGCTAACCTTTCCGATGGTCTTCTTAAAGCAAGTTTTATGTTCATCCATGGAAGCGTGGATAAACTCGTCAATGTGATCCTTTACATCTTCCAAAAACGTGGCTTGTTCGCTCTTCTTCTTTCGACATGAAGCCGCTGCTGGAGGAACAGCTGCAGAGGATGGTGCCGACGTCTGTTGGCTTTTCCCGGAATCCATAGATATCTGAATGATACTTAATTATCAAACCTTAAAAACTATTGCATTATAATATGAAAATATCAAATATGGCAGTTACTTCCTCTCCAAGTTACCAATCGCAGAAACACCTCAAACTTAAAACAGTTGAATAACACACCCAATTAATCAATAATTTTCTGTACACATTAGGGTTATAAATTACTAAAACGATATGAAATCTATAATTAATAATCTGAGAAATTCAATTCGATTATATGACATCAGAAATTATGAATGAAATATCATATATGGGATTGTAAACAAATCAATTAAAAGCTTAAAAGAAATTACAGAACACATCCAGAGACATACACATAGGTAGAAGGGCAAGAAAAGGATAAACACACGAAACTTGAATAGAAAGCAAAATACCTAAACAACCACTAGTTTGTTTATGGATTAAACGAACATTAAATAATATTGAGATGAATTAGGGAATACCTTTATAACAAATTAGAGGCTAGAGGTTGCTTGGGCTGGGGGTCGGTTTGGGTTCAAATGGCGAAGAAATTGAAAGTCAGGCGAAAATAATAAATAACGAGTTTCAAAATAAGCCGGTAATGGACGAGCCACGGCCTATGAGTTTACCGGTAATGAGTCCAACTTGACGACCGACTTGTTTTCGAACTTCAATTTAGTCCAACTTGAGGGAGTATTTTCTTTTTCTACAACGGAATCCCTAAATTAATCGTTACCAATACCTCGATCATCAATGCGACCAAAACTATAAGGATCAATGTGCTCATACGTTAGTTTGGAGGATAAATTGACTTTTTTTAAGTCATACGTTTGTTTTGTTTTGACTCCCAAAACTTTATGATCACTAGAAACCTTTATCACTAGGCTATTCGATTAACTTGTTTATTGAACTTGTACTTTTATGCGGTAGACAAGACTGTCATTGTAACAAAAATTTATTGGTGGATTAAAAGACCCTTTGAACATTTTACACATTTCTCAGTTAAATCTTCACAAAAATGTAAGGAAGGGGAAGATACTGAAACTATAGTTTGAGCAGGAGTAATAATAGTGGCTAATTGAAAGTACGAATGAGGAAATAATCCATCTTCACGACTCCCATAACAACATAGTGCACAATCAACTACATGTTGGTAACTTTGTTCAATGTTTAGGTTCTATATAAATTTGTAATAGAAACTGCTCTAGCTAAAGTGGTTCTTTTGCAATCTCCACCTCCCTCCTTTCACCTCCTCGCCTTCCATGTCTGTTCATCAACTTTGTTTCCAGACCGTGCCACAGATCAGTCTGCACGAGGGCTGTTTGAACCAGAAGGGCCCTTTTTGCCATATTTCTGTTGCAGAGTGTAAAAATCCAGTTCAGGAAAAAGAAGTACGGAGTATCAAATAATTTTCACATATCAGTAAACGGCGGCTTAAATAACACCACAGCAATGGATAGATGTGATACAATGACGCTAATTATAATTGCATTACCTGCTTGCCCAGGTTGAAGGGAACATATTTGTATTTGATCATGTGCATAATTTGGCGCTTCATTGTAAGGACAAAAAGGACAATCCAATAGCACAACAGTATGGGCCAAAAGACAGGGACATCAAAGATAGAAAAGAAGGTCATAGCGAAGGCTACAAAGAAAGCCTTTGTGATTGCATACCTGAAATAACAAAAAACTCCAATCAAAATCCCCGGCAACGATTCTACCAGCTGGATTACATAAATGGAAACCAATTCCAGACATGTGAACAAAACCACTTGTATTATATTGTGTAAGTTAACAAAACCCCTAGATGATGCACATAACACATGCTTAAACTCCAAAACTTTAAGTCTGACATTATATATGATAGCCATTTTTTTGCTTAAATCAATAAACAAGGCCGTGCGTCTTTCATCAATGAATTTATGTCAGAGAATAAAACTAGCTAAGCATTTCAGACCAATGGGACTTCCATCTACAACTTTATCTGCCAAACTAAATCATAAATATCAGGTCATCATTAAACAAATAAAATAATATTCCATTTCAACGCCTTAAATGGGATGCACAGCTTCCCATGCCTGTCTGTATATAGTTAGCAAGTCCAAGACCTTCTGAGAATCAAAGGAAATTATTTTAAGATATTTCTTCGTATCAGACCTTTCAATCGTCATCCCATAGATATAGTTCACAATTCATACCAGGAACTTAAGAGTCGTCAAAGCTTTCACAAAGATGTAAATGAGCACTCAGTAATTTTCAAACAAACAGGCAGAAACTAGAGATAGTAATAGTACCAACAAAGCCATACAATCTATAATCATGATTAATAATCATTAATAATTGCCATCCCAGTTGAAATAAGAATTGCATACCTAATTGGGTTGTATTAGGTGAAGCAATCACATTCACGAACTCTACTTATACTAAACCGTAACTATCTTCAGAGAAATATTCAGCCATACAAATGACCAATATATAGATGCAACCAATAATAAACAGTACATTCAACATTAACCTAACTAGTAATAGCACAAAAACTTCCCAGAAGAAGCCTCGGGCCTCAATAATTCATCCTCTCGTATTTTAACTTACGATAAATAAAGAAGGTGAGGAAAACGTTCAAATGAAATTAGCATCTATAGCATGATGATGAAAATATTACCAGAACTTAAATTCAGGAAGGCGGCGGATAAAAGGCTTGAACTCATCAGAACCTTTGGTTGGCAGAGTAGGTCCATCGGACTGTTCCATTTCAGGGTCAACAAGAGGGGACAAAAATCCAATCAGCAAATTCAGTATATAGATACCCAAACCATAGCTGACGATGTAGAACCCTTGGAGATAATAAGTCCTCAAAGCATAAATGCTTGCTAAAAGGAAGGTCCCAATCCATCTATTGACTGTGTGTGGGGTAGTTTTATCCAGATAGTGCTGAAACAGCTGAGACATCTCATGCCTCCTTTGGTTCAACGAAGATGCTGGTGAGGCATCGTCACCTCCAAGACCCTCCATGTGATTCCAATTCGAAGAACCTACAAACTCCTTGAAACTCAAATAAATATAACTATCACAGCGTATAGTTTGAAAAGCGCCTAGTACAGAAGCTGAACATTACCAATTCACTTCACTATTGTTACTTATGATGCTTAGTTGTGTTTCCATAATACAAAATTGACATAAACCACAACAAATATCGATTAACACTCAAGCTTAACCCTAACCCCTCGCATACTCTTTTGATACCCAATGTAGTATATGAGAAAAACACTCGTTTAGACGATATTTGCCTAGTCCAACAAATCAAAATTGGAGGTGAAGATATAGCTTTAAAATCCTTAACATAAATCCTAGTAATAATAAACAATAATCACTCTCAAAAACCTAATTTGGAGCGTATTAAGTGGATTAAAACTATTGTTCACAAAATATAAATACATTACAATCTTACGACACGCTTGACCTTTTTAACCCCAATAAATTTACTTACCAATTAATATCCACATAAAATAAAGAAATGAAAGCCAAAGTAGGATAAATCAACTAAATATTACCAAAAACTGAACAATCAGATTATTGAGAAGTTGTAATAAGTTAGGTAACATAAAGACTAGGGTTAAACATTAAGATTTAACGAAAATGAAAATACCTTACAGCAAAAGTCGATCGAAGCACTGGAGGTTGGGAACGAAGAAATGAAATGGTAATTTGCAAACGGATCTGATCGATTCACAGATATACGATGATTACAGAGTTTTCTGTTTTTTGATAAAAATGAATTTGGATATTTTAGGAATCTCGATTTTATGCTCCAGCTCTTGGAAGACCAAATCTATTGGGCTCAATCCCAGTTTATGTTTTATACTTCGGTAGCTCGGTTGCCTATTTAGTCGGACTACTCCAACTTTACGACTCTACGTCTCTACCTATCTAAGAAGATTTAAATGAGTCGAATGGGGCGAAATTTAATAGTAAACGATTCAATCTAACTTGTAAATTAATTGAGTATGAAAGTAAAATATAATTCAAGTTTCAATCATGTTCAATCGAGATTTCGAGTCAAATTTTGTGGAGCCTTTGACATGGTTTATGACCTATTAAAGGTATACTTGTAAAAGTTAGTTCTAAAGATGTATCATTATGATTCGCTAGTGTTGCCTAATGAACATCATGTTGCAGTTGTGCTTGAACGTCGAATAAGTTTTAGCTTCACATACTCTTTGGTAAAGGTGTTTACTGAATCGTAACAGACTTGCCATGTCTAATGGATACGAGGGTTTGATAGCCCGTTTAGCCGTTACCATATGATAACAATAAGGGACTAAAGTATCATTCTTTTTAAGTTGTCCCTTATTTTGTGTTTTGTCGCCAAAAAATTGAGTTGATACAAGAATAAAATTGAAAGCACATATAACATTAGTTGTTAGGACGATTTTTTTAATCATTAAAGATGAGGATAATTACTAAAATAAAAAAATTATTTTCATAAATAAATAATTTTAAAAACGCATCCTTCTTTTCCACATCACCTATCACTCACATACAATTGATCTGCAATAAAAGTTCCAAGAGATGTGTCTAACAATACACAATAACAACTAATTGATTTTTTGGTGAGGGAACATTTAGCCAAGTCTGCATGTATCTCACTACTGTTGAGCTCTAGTAGACCGTTAGCTGCATAGAGCAACCCATTCCCTTGACTTCCGTTAAGATATTTGACTATATAAAGGGTTGCATTCAAATACCTGTTTGTAATAGACGACATATGTTGGTTGAGCAAGTTCACTGAGTATGTAATGTCAGCTCTATTGAAATTTAGATAGAACAACTTCCCAACAAGCCTCACATAAACACTAACATCTTCACATAGGAGTGAGTTACCATCTACTTGATTCTAGTCTATAGGTAATGGCGTAGAAACCTGCTTAGCATCCTCTACATTCAAATCTACTATAATGTTACGTATGTATTTTCTCTGTGTCAAATATATTCCATCTTCCCCTCTAGCAATTTCAATTCCCAAAAAATACTTGACCACCCCTAAATCTTTAGTAATGAACTTCTTATCCAAAAGTCTTTTGATGGGTTTAATCTCAAACTCAAAATTTCCTGCTAGAAGTATTTCATCCATATAAACAATTAAAATTGTAAAACATCATTCCTTATCCACTACAAATAAACAGTGATCAAAGGATGATTGATCAAACACATACTAAACAACGTTTTAAGTTCCATCATCTACTTGCTTGTTTTAGTCCATACAAACTTCTATACAGTCTAACAACATGTCTGTTCTTGCTTCCTTATAATCCTCAGGAAGGATCATATAAATTATCTCTTCTAAGCGACTATGCAAGAATGTATTGTTCACATCCAACATATGTAGATGTCATGGCTTAGTTGAAGAGACAGCCAATACCAAGCTGATTGTTATTAACTTAGAAAATGGCTTGCAACTATCTTAAGAATCCAGCCCTTCAGTCTGGTTATGTCCCTCTGCAATCAAATTATCAACCTAGCTTTGTATTTGTCCACTCGATCTGTCGTTGAAACTTCACCTTGTAGACTCATTATCATCATGTAACTTTCTGTCCTATTATTATTATATTTAAAAAGAATAAAATGAAAATAATAAAAATTTGAAATAAAATTATATTTTTAAGTTGTAATATAAATTTTTTAGCTTTAATATAAAATAAAACAATTATTTGTATAACTTTATTTGAAAAAAGATGATAAAATAACAAAATTTGAAATAAAAAAGAAGATCCTATATAATTTTGATATGGGCCCGCTTTCTCCAATAAAGGAGAATCATTTTCCACACACATAACCCTAAAATCCACCATTTTCAAACATCAAGAATGTCAGAGGTGTACGTAGGCAACATCGACCCGAACATCCCAACCCATCAACTTGTACAACAACTCGGACACGAATTCAAATCCTATGGCGAAATCCGCACCATCAAGCTCCCTTTTCGCGGATACGCTTTCGTCGATTTCGTGAATAGCCGTGATGCTCTTTTCGCAATTCACTCATGGAATGGGAAATTCAATTGGCGCGTTGAGCTTTCTCGCAGTTCTCAGTCCGTGTCCGCGTCTCGAGTGCATAATTCTGGTTCCAGGAGTAGTAATTGTTATAGATGTGGTGGTTTGGGCCATTTTGCACGTGATTGTGCTTCTGCATATGGTAATTTTTGGTGCTTAGATTGTATTGGTTTTGCGCAATTTGATTATATTTTGTTTCACTTTTTGTGCCTGATTGTTAATCGTTGGGATCGAATGAAGTAGAAAGTGATCATGTTTCAGTGCGAAATTGGCTAAGTTTGTGTAATATGGGTTTCTCTAGTTGTGTAATGTTTCCTTGGTTTCATTATTTCAGTAAGTCTTCTAGTGGGAGTAGTAATTGTTTAGCGGTTGTGGTTTGGGGCATTTTGCTTGTGTTTATGGTATAGATTTGTGTTTTGAGTGCTTGGATTATAATTTTGTTCAATACTGGAAATTTTTATTGTGGCTTATTGTTAATCGAGGATTGAGTAGAAGTGAAAATTGGAATTGGCAACTTGAACTTTTGGGCCTTTTCAGACCGTTACGGGCTTACGGCTTCTGATGCTCATGATTATGGAGTTCAGAGTAGTTTTTGTTAGCGGTTGGGTCACTTTGCCATTCTGCTTTTGGCTATGGTAAAGATTCATGCTTTGAAATTTGTTTTTGCCTACTTTGATCATGTTTCAGTTTAGAGTTGCAAAATTTTGTTTAATTTGTTGTGGCTGATTGTTAATCGTTGTGATTGAGTAAAAGTTGAAGTTGAATATTTTTCAGTGCGAAATGGAAAAGTTGGTCGATATTGTAAAGATGCATGCTTCGATTTTTTTGATATTGTTATCATGCCCAATTTAGTCATATTTTAGTTCAGTATTGAGTAATTTGTTTGATATGCTTTTCCTAATTCGGTGTTATAAATTCTCCAGCCTGATTGTTAATCGTTAGAACTGGATCATAGTTTTGCAGTGTTATAACTTGCGATGCCTTACTGTTAATCATTTAAATTTGATCGAAGTTCAAATTGATCTTATCTCAGTTTTAAATTGGCAATTTTGTTTGAAATGTGTTTCCTTAGTTCTGTGGTGTTGTAAATTGTCGTGCCTGATTGTTAGTCATGTGATGGATTCAAAGTTAAAATTCATCATATGTAAGTTGCAACTTGGCAATTTTGTTTGTTATCAGTTCCCGCATTTGTGATAGTGTAGATTGTTATGCCTGATTGTTAATCGTTCTAAATTGATTATATTTCAGATGCTAATTGGCAAGTTTTTTTCATATGGTTCCCAGTTTTGTGATAGTGAATGTTGTCCCTGATTGTTGACCATTCGAATTGGATAATATTTGTAATTCATCATATTTTATTTCCTAACTAGCAATTTCATCTGTTTTCAGTTGCCCTAGTAGTGATAAAGCACATGATTGTGGCTGACTGATTAATGGCTCGAATTGGATCACAACTGAACTTGGGAACCATTTTTCGTGTTATTTTTGTCCAATGATTACAATTCTCTTATGTTACTATAGTGTCTTGTTTGTTTTACTCCCTCCATTCCATTCTTTTATCTAGTTTGGCTTTTAAAGGTTGACTTTAGATTCTGAGTTCAAATATTTTTTGTATGTCGTATAATATGTGGTTAAAACAGATGGCATTTTTAATAGAATTTACTATTACCATGATAGTTCTGATTCAAAACTAAGTTATGTGTCAATTATTGCTCTAGAGTTTGTTAATCTTGACCAAACCAAATCAAACTGGACAATCTTTTAGGTTGGAGGTACTATAATAAAATATTTCCATATTACAGGCTAACTATGAAGTTATGTATTACTTGAAAACTACTTTTTGTTGCTACTTTAAGTACAGAAGGTATGGTAAGGCTTAATATTCATAAATTTGTTGTGAGGCGTAAGCCTGAATTAGATGGGTATTTGGTTGTTCGGTCTATTTGTTCTTGATAGAAGTGATTAAATTTGGTAATCTATCTTGTAATGGTATAGCATGAAAGTGCAAGTTCTATTGAACTATGATTACATTTTGAGGTTGGATGTAAGCACATAAGCCACTTCCACTAACTAGAATATGAAGGTGGTGTCACTATGCATATGTTGTTGTGTGAACCTACTTTATGAAACCTTACGCTACACGTATATGTAGATGTGTATCCATAATCTATTACTAATGAGTAATGAACATAAACAATTTTCTTAATTTGTGTATAATGAATTTGGTTGAACCATAATTCTTTCTTTACAATGGCAGACATAAAAAATAAGGGTATAAAACAATCTCAGAGAGGAAGAATGAAGAAGAATCAAGTTGCATCGACGTTAACATGGAAACCAGTCCCACCGCCTTCTCCTCCGTGGGCGGAATTACCTGAAGATATTATGGCGAATATCGTACAAAAGTTGGAGCCGATTGATGTTTTGTGGTCTGTTCAAAAAGTATGTACCACATGGAGAAGGGTTTGTAGGGATCCCACTACGTGGCGTGTTATAAATATGTGGAAGCTTGGTGATGCTCATGACTTGTATGGCTTGTATGGCTTGCCTTATAGTGGTTATGATGTGTTATGCCGTCATGCTGTGGATCTGAGTCAAGGTCAAGTTACAGAGTTTAGTATCGGAGATTTTTTGTCTGATGATTTGCTTGAGTACATTGCTGAAAGGTATTGCTTTTGTCTCAACTTGTTGCTTCCTTGAAGCTTCATGTCTATATGAAATCGGCTTTGCATGGGTTGTTATGATCGCCAACTCATTGTGTAGGAGATTGTGATGTAGATAAAAGTACATGTTTTGCTTCCAGTAAGTGTGGTTTTAATTCTGTCTGCATACCAATATAAGGTTCAGGTGACGTTTTTTCATGATCGAGAGCTGGGACAAATTTTTGCCGAAAGAGTAATTGATCTAGCTGCTATCTAACATGTGTACTATATTCTTAATCATATGTTTTATGGACTATTTGTAGTTACCCGCATGTGCCTCCCCTGAAACTAATCTCCCTTAGTTTGCATATTTGTGTTATTATTGTGATCGTCTTTCATGAACTAGTAGGAGCTATGAGCTTATAGGGTTTCTCACTTTAGATATTTTATGTCGTTGCGTTTTATCTTTTTATTCTTATATTCATTATCGCAATGTGGCTATTGACATCCGTTCTTGCTTGTATACCAGTGTTCGTTTATTCTCTTTAATTAATGACATTTGTTAATCTATGCCTTATGGAACTTTAGCTTCAAACTGAAGAAGATTTTAGTTGTTCTTTCTTAAAAATGCTGTTTATGGTTTTTGTTTCAACTGATTCACTTGCTGCATTGTTTGTCATTTATGCTTGTTTTGATCTTTGTCTCTAATTGTGAACAACAATCCAACAACTATGATCATACTCCGATGCTATGCATAACTCACACATACCGTAGAACGTTTTGTGTCAGTTGTTAGTTGGCGCTTCGTTTCTATTATTTCATCTTCCTTTTTGTACAGATGTGGTCAGCTTCGATGTCTTCGCCTTGCATACTGCTACGATGTATCTGGTGAAACTTTAAGCGAAGCAGTAAAGCGGTTCCCGCTATTGGAGGAGTTGCACCTCCAATGCACCCCTTTTGAGAAAGATGATATTGAAGCAATTGGTCAATCTTCTCCTTTGCTTAAGACTTTTTCTCTGAATGGCCGTGGAAGCCCAGGTGGGGTCTTACAAAGCAGTGAGGAGGCACTAGCTGTTGCCAAAGCCATGCCTGAGCTGCGTCATCTTCAGTTGTTTGGAAATAGGATGACTAATGAAGGTTTAGAAGCCATTCTAAATGGTTGCCCAAAACTCGAATCCCTTGATCTTCGATACTGTTGGAATCTTGATCTTGGAGGGGACCTGGGGAAAAGATGTGTGCGGCAGATAAAGAACCTTCGCCGTCCTAATGACTCCACTCGTGATTATGAATGGGATGCTCAACTTGCTGATTGGGAAGCATATGGAGAGTATTTTTCCGACCCGGACTTCAATGATTACTACGATTATGATGACCTGATTGACCTCGATTATGAGGATTATGATGATTTCTGCGATCCTTTTCAATTCGATGCTGGCAATGAAGATTCATTCATTGAGGATCATTATGGATTGCTGCTCTAAAGGGTGATATGTCAACTTTCCCAAATGTTCATATTGAATCTTAGTAATGCTTTTTCCCCCTTTCGTAATATTAGTGAAAGCTTGGCCTGGACATCACTAACTAAAAAAAAAAATCAGTTCGATCACTCACGTTTTAGACCAAGTTTTAGCCCAATCATATACGATAATTGATGTTTAAATAGTGTGATTAGTTAGATCACTCCATCTTAAATTTGAAGGATATATTTGTTGATTTATATTTTTCTTGTCCTAAAACCCCAAATAATTTTTATTCTACAAACGAAGTTCTGGACTTAATATTTCTCCTCCACCCCAACCCCCTCCTCTTCATCCTATACTAGTACAAACTAACAGGACACAACAAACTAAAAGCAACCTCCAGCATACCCCAAAACAAACAAGAAGTAGAAAGGTCTGCAATACCTCATTTTCGGTGGTTGGTGGAAGGTAAGTTTGAGGGATGTAAATTTTGGAGGCCAGGGGAAGCGGAATCTCCCGTGGACGTGAGGGAGTCGTAAGACTTGGATTCTGGTCGTGTGTATGAAGTGTCAATATATCTACTATTAAGAAAATCTTTATTTTCGTTTTGATGGTCTCGATATATCTGAACTACACCTTAAATTCGCCAGCGGGATGGGAGTGAGAGGTGTTGAGGATGATGAGGGGTAGGGTTTGTTGGAGAAGAAAAGGTGATAAGGTATCACAGTCTTATATAATTTACATAATTACATTCCATTATAATGTAATAGAATGTTTGGTGTCTTAATTTTTAAAAAAGTTAAACATGTTGGAGCTTTCTTGATAAGTAAAATTTTTAGTTATATGGTATAATTATTTTGTAAATTTGTATTAATTGTTCAGCTCAATTATGAACAATGTAATACTCCCTAGCATAAGTAATATCAAGTGATTGTGTGTTGGTATAATAATAGGAATTAAATAATTTAGATATGATAAAGTTAGAAAGTATTTGAATATTAAAAGAGTAATTATAAATTTAAAAATACAATTAAAAGGATGATCTTAGTTTGGATCATATCTCAAAATTTATTCTTCTATATGCCATTTTTCTTATAAGAAACGAACAAATTTTAGCATTTAATGTAATTAATGAAATTTTAGCAGTTAATGTAATTAGTACTAAGAAGGATAGTTTCAACGAATCGGTCCATCATTTGTCAAAATGAAAACACTGAAAATGAAAAACAAATTGACAAAAAAATGACATACACTGCTATTTTTCTAAAAAAAAGTTTTATTATCCTCCTTCCAAAGGAAGAAAATCATGTCATGATATCATGATATATTTTTTCATTAAATGTAATTTAACCGTCTACATTTTATAATATATATATGTACATAGAACTCAATATATGTAGTCATTCTCACTTTGTAGATCATAAAAAAGTTTAGAATAGTGAAAGAAGATGAAGCGATTCTCATATTTCGAAGCAATTGTATTGATAACAATAATGCTATTTGGTGTACATGTTCGTGAAACTAAGGCATATGATTGTCGGTCTGATGACCTAGTCGTATGTGTGTCAGCTTTGAAAAATCCATCCAAACCTCCATCAAATGAATGTTGCGATGAATTAAAAAATCGACCTGATTTGTATTTGTTACTCGATTGCAAATCCATTGATCAAACCTTATGCGAAAAATATCCAGAAGGTGGTTGATTCATGCAAGGTCGGTATAGAAGTTATTTGTTAGATTGTATTTTATGGTTATTGATTATGGAAATTGGGAAGGAAGTTGAATATTCTACTTGGCCTAATGTAAATTAACAAGTTGATCGAATAAGGTCATTAAATTGATTGGTGTTATGATTTTTCCATGAGAGAGTTGTTGAATACAATTATTACTTAATGCGTTTATTTTTATTTTGCATTTCAAAATATATATATGGAGTACATGATTAATGATCTTTTATTGACGAGATTTATATAAAAATTAATAATTAATAATTGTTAATGACTATAGTTATGAGTGTGACTTCGAAGTTTCTCATGGACTTGTTGACGAAACACATTTTTCTACTGAAAATTGGGAGTGAAATTTCATAAAAACAAGAAATTTCAATTTCGAAATGTTGCATCTTTTGCACACTCCGAACCTTGAAATGAAAAAATAATTAATAATTGTTAAAGATCATAATTATTCACATGTAATCATTGAATCCAAATATAATAAGATTTTGAGCGTTCAATAATTATGATTAATTTAGTACCAATTACTAAAGATAAACCTTTGTATGGTGAGGCGTAGCTCAAAATTGAAGGAGATTAATAAAGTGGAAAATGAGAGAAGAAGTGGCTAAGTGCTAACCGAAGGATTTAATCCCCTGTCAATTTGTTGGTTTTCTTTTATGGGTGAGAGCAAATATTACATACTTCTCAAGTTTCTATGTAATGGAAGTATTGTGATATTTTTATTACATGTCTTCCAAAATCTACTTGTAATTTCATCATAAACAGAATACATGACATCTTTTTCATAAAAGTTCTTAAAAGTAAGTAATTCCGAAGGAAAAGAAGTAAAAATTGGTCTCCAGCAGAGCCAGGTTCCTTCTTTCCTACGATTCTTCCAAAAGATTTGCCATGTCTTCGAGCTTGTGATATTAGGCAATCTCCTAACAACAATCTGTGACGAAAAAATATGAGTGAATAGATGAATACTATTCGAATTCCGATTCAAGACGAGAATGATACCAAATAGGAATATTTCATCAACTGTTTTGGCCATCGTAGTAGGGAGATCAACTCATGTATTCATGGAAACTTCATGTATTCCCTCCCATGAGTCAATTTGGTGGAAAACAATCAAGCGTTTGAATAGACAATCAATTTGGTGGAAACATGACGATTCAATGAGATCTATGCCGTTCTGCATTTATGACTACAACAAGGACATTTCCTTGTAACTTACGCGTTAGTTAAAAGCGACGACTTCCAAGCATACCACTACACTCACTTAAATTTACATAATTTTAATTTACGGAGTCTCAAAAGGGGCGTCGAAACACATAAATAAGAGCTCTTGAATGGTTGTTCCTTACATTTTGTATTAGTAGAAAAAAGAAGAAAATGAAAATGACGTCGAGCATGTTTTCAGACATGAACATGAACAACATGCCTTCGGCTAAGACAATTGTATCAACAGCATCTGTTGCTGCCTCAGCAATGGTGTTAAGATCTATAGCTTGTGATTTAATACCTTATGAGTTCCAACAATTTGTTTACTCAAACATTTATAGTTTCGTTAAGTCTTTTTCATCGGATATTGTCTTGATCGTCGAAGAATTGGATGGTCTCGCCACCAATCAAATTTACAAGGCTGCTGATGTATATTTAGCCTCCAGGATGGCGTCTTCGGCTAACAGGTTAATGGTCAAATTACCGGAGAAAGAAACCAAGATTTCTACCTCTATGACGCGGAATCAAGATGTGATCGATACGTTTAGAGGGGGTCGATTTCGATGGAGGCAGATTACTACACAGGTGGGACATTTAATCTTGAAATTTTATGTCATTATATTTAGTTCCTATGATGATCAGATGTCGTTGCTCAACTTTACTTTATATTGGTTCTGCTCTCCCTCATCCTAAATCTTAGTTGTGCCTTCGAGACAGGTTGAATCTAAAGGCTCCTTCTACAATTGGGGAGGTCAGAATTCATCACAAGTGGAAACTCGATACTTTGAAATTATCTTCCATAAAAAACATAAACAGATGGTTTCCGATTTTTACTTTCCCTTCATTCTTGAAGAAAGTAACCGAATCAGGGAAGAGAAAAAGACCCTGAAGATTCATACTTTAAACAATGAAAATCTGAGAATGTATCCAGGAGGAGATAATGTCTGGAACTTTGTCGATCGACTTCTTCAATAAGGACGACATGGACTACATTGCTATAAGCTGTGGGTATAAGCATTCTCAACATGTGTTGTATATGTACAGAATTCCAGGGAGTGACTTGGATAATGGATTAAGGCCCCTGATTTCCGATGCTCATATAGTTGAATTTCTTAGGCATGCAAGTGAATGGAAGTTTATTGACATGTTCTTTGATGATGAGCCACGAAGGGGAAAATCACAATAGGCATAGTTGTCCACAAAACCCCAACCATGGAGGAGGCAGGCCTGAGAAGGTAATGCTTTTTATGTCCTTAAAAACTGAGTTCATTATTTTTGTTACTAATGGTTGACATCTGCAGGGACAATCATCGGGAAGAGGCAACAAAAGTGGAAAGAGTCGTGGCCGTGGGCGTCGAAGTGGACAGGGACGAGGTGAAGGCAGCAGAAACACAATCCCAACCTACTCCTAGGAGATACAGTGGACCACAAGCAAAAAAGGATCAATCGTTGAAGAGGTTGGATGAACTTTTGAAGAACTTCAATGACGATGGCATTACCAATCCCCCTCGCAAATAGCTTGCATAACTAGCTACCTTAAGTGTTTGTAATTGGAGATATTTTGGAATGTTAAGTATGTATATTTTGGGGTTTATTTTTGAAACAATTGGAGGTAACAATTGGCCGTTGAAACCTTTGTTTAATGTTAAATGTTTCTTTTCGGAAATTACAATGTTGTTGCTTCATTCTAATGATTTCTTTCTCATTCAATTCATATTCTCATTGAATTCATATTCTTATTCAAATTACAGTGATTTAAACACATACAATTACTCAAAGGATGCCAACTTCATTACTCACTCCCATGGTAACTTCATTGTAAACACATACAATTCAATATACATCCATATTACACCAACCCAATTCATTCTATAGACTGAAAAGTACTTACAACACTAACCAAAGGAAAAAAATTAATCCAAATACAAAGACTCTCCCATAGAGACATTTCTTCAAACACCTTGCATTCAACTTGTCCTTCAACACTTTTTCTTTCAACTTTTTAACAAGCTATTGTTCATTTTCAAACAAACACCTTGCAAGATGTTAAATTGAAGCACTTACTCGGTTGCTTGGGCAACAAAATTATAGAGATGTAAAATTAAAGAGAAGAAATAGAGATGGAAGGAAAAGTTGTTGCACTCTAATTTTTGGTAAGGGGTACGTGTTTTAATGGGGAAGAGGGTGGGGTGAAATGTTTAAAGAATATAAGTTGTGGGTCATTATGTTACATTTTAGGGGTTTTGGGTAATTAAAAGATGAAATGACCAAAATACCCTTCTAAAAACAACGATTTTGGTGAAAAAAAGGACGGAATGACCAATTTGGGTGACTATTGCAACTTTAGTGATCATACTTAATGAGTCTGAAACGAGAGTGATCGAACTGGCATTTTTTGTAAACGTTAGTGATGTCAGCAGTCATTTACCCTTTTTATAATTAGGAAGACAAAAAAGGAAGGGGGAGTTGTAAACTTGGATTCTGGTCGTGTGTATAAAGTGTCAATACATCTACTATTTAAGAAAATCTTTATTTTTGTTTTGATGGTCCCGTATAAACCCGAACTACACCTTAAATTCGCCACTAAGATGGGAGTAAAAGGTGTTGAGGATGATGAGGGGTAGGGTTTGTTGGAGAAGAAAAGGTGATAAGTTATCACAATCTTATATAATTTACATTCCATTATAATGTAGTAGAATGTTTGGTGTCTTAATTTTTAAGAAGGTTAAACATGTTGGAGCTTTCTTGATTAGTAAATTTTTTAGTTATATGGTAAAATTATTTTGTAAATTTGTATTAATTGTTCAGCTCAATTATGAACAATGTAACTCCCTAGCATAAGTAATATCAAGTGATTGTGTGTTGGTATAATAATAGGAATTAAATAATTTAGATATGATGAAGTTAGAAAGTATTTGAATATTAAATGATTAATTATAAATTTAAAAATACAATTAAAAGGATGATATCTCAAAATTTATTCTTCTATATGCCATTTTCTTATAAGAAACGAACAAATTTTAGCATTTAATGTAATTAATGGAATTTTAGCAGTTAATGTAATTAGTACTAAGAAGGATAATTTCAACGAACCGGTCCATCATTTGTCAAAATGAAACCACTGAAAAGGAAAAAGAAACAAAAATTGACAAAAAAATGACATACACTACTTCTTCTTTTTTAAGTTTTATTATCCTCCTTCCAAAGGAAGAAAATCATGTCATGATATCATGATATATTTTTTCATTAAATGTAATTTAACCGTCTACATTTTATAATATATATATGTACATAAAACTCAATATATGTAGTCATTCTCACTTTGTAGATCATAAAAAAGTTTAGAATAGTGAAAGAAGATGAAGCGATTCTCATATTTCGAAGCAATTGTATTGATAACAATAATGCTATTTGGTGTACATGTTCGTGAAACTAAGGCATATGATTGTCGGTCTGATGACCTAGTCGTATGTGTGTCAGCTTTGAAAAATCCATCCAAACCTCCATCAAATGAATGTTGCGATGAATTAAAAAATCGACCTGATTGTATTTGTTACTCGATTGCAAATCCATTGATCAAACCTTATGCGAAAAATATCCAGAAGGTGGTTGATTCATGCAAGGTCGGTATAGAAGTTATTTGTTAGATTGTATTTTATGGTTATTGATTATGGGAATATTCTACTTGGCCTAATGTAAATTAACAAGTTGATCGAATAAGGTCATTAAATTGATTGGTGTTATGATTTTTCCATGAGAGAGTTGTTGAATACAATTATTACTTAATGCGTTTATTTTTATTTTGCATTTCAAAATATTTATATGGAGTATGCCGATGGCTCAATAGCCTAGTGGCATCCGGCCCAACCTTTCATTTAAGAGGTCATGGGTTATTCGAACCTTGTTGGAGACATATTTGTCTCATATTATACTCTAACTTTCTACTCCCTCCGTCCCTTAAAGATTGTCACATTTTGACTTTTGGTAGTCAACAAAACACAATTTAAAACATAAATATATATTATTGTACATGTGAAAAAATTATAACAAGTTAATATTTCAAAAATATACAAGGAGACGAATCTAACAAGGTCCCACAAGACTATATTATTTCTTATCGTTTAATGAGAATTCATGATCAAATTTTGTAATGTTTGACTACCAAAAGTCAAAATGTGACAATCTTTTAGGGACGGAGGGAGTATTAGTTAGCAATTTCTGTATTCATGTTTGTAATATCATTGTAGTCACAATTCATCGCTAATTATCAAAAAAAAAAATATTTATATGGAGTATATGATTAATGATCTTTTATTGACGAGATTTATATAAAAATTAATAATTAATAATTGTTAATGATTATAATTAAGAGTGTGACTTCGAAGTTTTTCATGGACTTGTTGAAGAAACAAATTTTTCTACTGAAAATTGGGAGTGAAATTTCATAAAAACTCAAGAAATTTCAATTTCGGAATGTTGCATCTTTTGCACACTCCGAACCTTGAAATGAAAAAATAATTAATAATTGTTAAAGATCATAATTATTCACATGTAATCATTAAATCCAAATATAATAAGATTTTGAGCGTTCAATGGTTATGATTAATTTAGTACCAATTACTAAAGATAAACCTTGTATGGTGAGGCGTAGCTCAAAATTGAGGGAGATTAATAAAGTGGAAAATGAGAGAAGAAGTGGCTAAGTGCTAACCGAAGGATTTAATCCCCAGTCAATTTGTTGTTTTTCTTTTATAGTTGAGAGCAAATATTACATACTTCTCAAGTTTCTATGTAATGGAAGTATTGTGATATTTTTATTACATGTCTTCCAAAACCTACTAGTGATTTCATCATAAACAGAATACATGACAACTTTCTCATAAAAGTTCTTAAAAGTAAGTAATTTCGAAGGAAAAGAAGTAAAAATTGGTCTCGAGCAGAGCTAAGTTCCTTATTTCCTACGATTTTCCAAAAGATTTGCCATGTCTTCGAGCTTGTGATATTAGGCAATCTCCTAACAACAATCTGTGACGAAAAAATATGAGTGAATAGATGAATACTATTCGAATTCCGATTCAAGACGAGAATGATACCAAATAGGAATATTTCATCAACTGTTTTGGCCATCGTAGTAGGGAGATCAACTCATGTATTCATGGAAACTTCATGTATTCCCTCCCATGAGTCAATTTGGTGGAAAACAATCAAGCGTTTGAATAGACAATCAATTTGGTGGAAACATGACGATTCAATGAGATCTATGGCGTTCTGCATTTATGACTACAACAAGGATATTTCCTTGTAACTTACGCGTTAGATAAAAGCGACGACTTCCAAGTCTACCACTACACTCACTTAAATTTACATAATTTTATTTTTCGGAGTCTCAAAAGGGGCGTCGAAACACATAAATAAGAGCTCTCGAATGGTTGTTCCTTACATTTTGTATTTGTAGAAAAAAGAAGAGAGTGAAAATGACGTCGAGCATGTTTTCAGACATGAACATGAACAACATGCCTTCGGCTAAGACAATTGTATCAACAGCAGCATCTGTTGCTGCCTCAGCAATGGTGTTAAGATCTATAGCTCGTGATTTAATACCTTATGAGTTCCAACAATTTGTTTACTCAAACATTTATAGTTTTTTTAAGTCTTTTTCATCGGATATTGTCTTGATCGTCGAAGAATTGGATGGTCTCTCCACCAATCAAATTTACAAGGCTGCTGATGTATATTTAGCCTCCAGGATGGCGTCTTCGGCTAACAGGTTAATGGTCAAATTACCGGAGAAAGAAACCAAGATTTCTACCTCTATGGCGCGGAATCAAGATGTGATCGATACGTTTAGAGGGGGTCGATTTCGATGGAGGCAGATTACTACACAGGTGGGACATTTAATCTTGAAATTTTATGTCATTATATTTAGTTCCTATGATGATCAGATGTCGTTGCTCAACTTTACTTTATATTGGTTCTGCTCTCCCTCATCCTAAATCTTAGTTGTGCCTTCGAGACAGGTTGAATCTAAAGGCTCCTCCTACAATTGGGGAGGTCAGAATTCATCACAAGTGGAAACTCGATACTTTGAAATTATCTTCCATAAAAAACATAAACAGATGGTTTTCGATTTTTACTTTCCCTTCATTCTTGAAGAAAGTAACCGAATCAGGGAAGAGAAAAAGACCCTGAAGATTCATACTTTAAACAATGAAAATCTGAGAATGTATCCAGGAGGAGATAATGTCTGGAACTCTGTCAGGCTCGAGCATCCAGCAACGTTCGATACATTAGCAATGGATTCAGATGTGAAGAAGATGGTTGTTGATGATCTTGAGATGTTTGTGAAGAGGAGAGAGTACTATAAGAAGGTAGGAAAGGCCTGGAAAAGAGGGTACTTGTTGTATGGTCCTCCAGGAACTGGAAAATCGAGCCTGATCGCTGCAATGGCTAATTACCTCCACTTTGATGTATATGATTTGGAGTTGACTGATATTCGTGCTAATTCAGACTTGAGGAGGTTGCTGATTAACACTGCCAACAGATCAATTCTGGTGGTTGAAGATATCGATTGCTCACTAGAACTGGATGATAGGAAAGCTGACGAACGAGCCCTGAAATTGCTTAGATCAAGTCAAATTCGCCACGCTCAGACTGTCAATATTATTCAACAACAGAAGCCGGAGGAGGTTCCCTCGCCCCCGTTCAATTATCATTAAACAACTTCATGTTTTAGCTCGTCTATCTTCTCACTAATATCACCCCCCCCCCCCCAACCAAACAGGTTACACTTTCAGGGTTCTTGAATTTCATTGATGGATTATGGTCAAGCTGTGGAGATGAAAGGATCATAATTTTCACAACTAATCACAAAGACCGCTTAGACCCCGCTCTGTTACGCCCGGGAAGAATGGATCTCCATATCCATATGTCATATTGCACTCCATGTGCTTTCAGAACTTTAGCGACGAATTACCTAGGCATAACCGAGCATTCCCTTTTCCCTGAAATCGACAACCTTTTAGAGACGACAAAAGTGACACCTGCAGAAGTTGGTGAGAGGTTGCTGAGGAATGAAGAGGTAGATCATGCCTTAGAACAACTCATTGAATTTTTCAAAGAGAAAAAGAGAGATGATGAAGAGAAGGAGGCGAAAAGGCTGAAAGAAGAGCAAGATGATGTTACATCTGAAGCGGAAAAAGAGAGCGACAATTCAACTAATAAAACAACATAAGAAGAGTAATTTTTGCATTTCGTTACATACAGAGTATTTCTTTTACCATTTAGTATCGTGATAATAATATGTTGAAAATATTGTGATGATTGATGAATAATATTGATTTTCTTTTTCTGTTAAAGTGTTAATTAATTAAGTCATAAGAATTTGATCAAATTATGAATTTATTCATCCACAGACAAACTAGTTCATGCAGAATCAAATAGAAGTAACAACATATATGAACTTAACCAAGCACTACCACAATGAAAATTATGAAATAAGAAGAAAAGAAAGGTTTGGCAAAGAGGCCAACATAATGAAAACAGTACCGAGAACTTGGATCAATACAGAATGAGTCTATGGTATAAGTTCTGACTTCTGCGGAGAAGATGCCATTAGGCCATAGTAATTATGGGATTTCATTAGACAGAACGACAAACTCTTTCATGCCTAACCAAAGTACTAAGATCCAGCATCTCGAGGGGCTCCCCCCATCAGTCATCAGAACTTACTTAAAGAAGAACATTTAAAGATCCTGGAAAAATTTCAAATGATCTTCAAATATTTCCGGGTGCCGAATTTTGGACACTGATCCATCTTCCTTGACCTAAATAATATAAAGGCAGTAACCATTTATTAGCATAAATGGTCAGAGTAAAAGCCAAGCTCATAAAGCCGATCGCCTAATTATTACCAAAAGCTAACCGTCATTCAAATAGAAAGAGGCAGTATAATTTGTATGACAGGCATCATAGAATAACATCTCTCCTCTTCTCTCTTTCCTTATTTCCCCTTCTCTTGTTACTAGGCAACATTGCCACAAAATACAAGTTATAATTGGAGGTTGAAGTGGATAAATAGAAGTGGGTTAAGGAAACATACCCAGTACTCAGCAGGCCGCATCTTCAGGTTGTAAGTTGATGCCATACTCATGCAGTAAGCACCAGCATCATGAACTACCAAGCCAGTCCCCTGAATGAAAAATAAATAAGGATAAGTATTTCCTAACAAGGAATATGCTTCAAGCCTAATCTGTCGAAAGACCTAGTTCATTACTTTGGATGGTGTTGGGAGTTCCCTATCTTTTCCCAAGAAATCTGCTGACTCACATACAGGACCAACAACATCAAATCTGGACACCTCAGCGCCCGGTTGCGGAGGAGAAATAAGCTCTATATGCTGCAGAAGAAATAACAATGAGAGAATAACAATCAAGTGGACGAATGAAGAAATTACAGTTTAATAGGCTTCATGGGTATTCTCCATCCTCCTCATCCTTGATCAGATATACGATCTTTAAAAAGCATAAATTTGTTATTTTCCCCACAGAAAGGTGATATAAGAAAGAAAAGAAGAAACTTCTCATGCATATGAAAATGAACAATATCTATCAGTACACTAAATTGCAGGAAAAGAACCTGGTTCCAGTTACAAAACCATCTATGGTATCTTATACACTATGAAATCAACAATAACCATTATTCTCTTCCTAATAGCACAATGGTTAATACTACTATACTAGTAAAACATGCATATCACAAGCAAACATGTTTAATGCCCATATAATTTAGAGACTTCAAAAGACTACCTGATAAGCATCATAAAGACTTGGGCGAATTAGTTCAGCCATGCTACCATCAATCACGACAAAATTCTTAGTCCCGTTGGTCTTTACTCCAGTGACGCGATTAACGAAACAACAAGTGTTTGCAATGAGTGATCTCCCAGGCTCAATGATGAGGTTTAGATTTCGTGAAAGGACTAGATCACGCACCTGCGACAATATATAAAAGAAAATTATTATTCCTCAAAACTTTTTTTCGTCAAAGATGAAGAAATGCTATGAAGAGTTTTCAGATGATATTGATCATAGAAACAATATATTGGATGTACAAAAACAATAAGGGTTTTAAGAAGAGCTTTCAGATGATCACCCCCTTCCTCCATCTCATATCATGTTTAATTATAAGCTATTCATTTTGGTCCAAAAGAAGTAGCACCTAGATCTGCTTCGAGTAATCTCACCGTATCGATAAGGTCTTTAGGCGTTGGAAGGACAGCTCCTGTGTGATAATAATCAATACCAAGACCACCTCCAATGTTCAAGTAATGAAGATCAAATCCTTCAGCTCGAATTTGGTCAATGTACTTCACCATAATTTGTGCAGCATCTTTGAATATGTCTACCTGGATAGGGACATGTATATACGTTAAACTATATGGCAAAAAAAGAGTTGGTTCATACTGAACCCATAAATAAAACCATGCATGAGATCAGATGGTACTAGCAGGTACAGGGAGGTAAACATGAGGCTCTCTTTAAAGTTGAGGGAAAGAGGTCAAAATGGTCAAATTAATGATGAAAAACAGAACATAGCGTACTATTTAGCAATATGAACACATATATATTTGCACTGAGCAAAAGCAAAAAGGTTATAACATGATTACTCTTGTATGAGGATTTGATAAGCGAGGCAATATAAAAGCACCTCCCTTTTTTCGGAGATAATTGAAATTCAACTATCGTAATAGATAACTGCATTTGATTTGTACTGTCAATGTTTACAAATGTTGAGGTCTAGATTGGTTGATTTGTATCAAAATTACCATGCCAATAGTAAAGTATATTGAAACTAGTACTAGGTGATATACGTTTCACTAAACATTGTAAATATACAAAAGATATTTGAATTAAAAAAATTGATTGTCGGTTGCAATTCAAAACTTTACTATCTTTTTCAGATGAGGGAATTTGCAACATTCTATGTTTCTTCACATGATGAGAAGAAACTTATAGAGGCAAAAATTCATAAATAGGTGAACAGATATTGAGTAAAGAGAAGTGCCAGATCAGGAATGATATCTTTTTCACCCTTGTATCAATTTAAATTGTCATGATGACTTGTGAAAAAGAAGGAAAGAGATTGCACCTTGGTGATGGTTGATCCAAGATGGCAGTGAGCACCGACTAACTTTAGCTCATTTGGATGTGCCTTCACAGCATCAAGAAACCATTCCAGCTTCTCATTCCTTATGCCAAATTTGGAGTTTTTGTTTCCTGTAGCAACATAAGGATGTACCTAACAGGGGTAAAAGATTAAGATAAACTTAGGAAGTAACTAAATTGAAGTTTGTGTTCCCCGTAATCACATACGGACGGACCGAACACTCGTAAAATATTAAAATAAAATTAGGAGCTAACTTCAAGTGATGAAAATGATTAATCTAGAATAAAAAGGTCTTCTTTTAAAAAAAGAAATAGAATATCCAGTATAACAATTTAGCTACTTAAAGCAAATGAGGTCTAATTACGATTTTGTGTGTGTTGGGAGTTTTCTTCTCCCTTTTCTTCGTTGTTTCTAATATAATATAATTGCTTATTTAAAAAAAAAAAAACAATGAGGTCTACTTGGCCATGATCAGAAAGCTCAGCAGAGTTGTTTACCTGAGGATCCACGTCTGGGTTAATCCGAAGCAAAACGTTAACCTTCTTCCCTGCAATCCTTGAAGCTGCCACGATATTATCCAAATCAAATTCACTGTCAATGTTTACAAATACACCTTTTTCTGCGGCTAGCACTAGATCCTCCAAGAGCTTTCCATTTCCGTTGAATATACACCTGCACAAAATATATTTGCATTAGTTTCCCCTAGTTATTCACTTATCAGAACAGGCTTCCTGAATGCAAAGAGGACTATGGCATCAAACTCAATTCATTTCATTGGTCTTAATATATAGACCCATGATTCCACGGTTTCTTTTTACCGAAGGCAGAAGCAAGAACAAGAAAATATAACCATTAATGTGTATATGGACAGCTGAAAGGAGCATAGAATACAGGCAACATAAAACAAGCAAACAAGTATCCAATCTTTACATAACTAACCAGTCACGCCAAATAAGTAATGCGGATAAGAAACGAAGCATCATCATATTACCAAATGCAATTAGATGAACACTAAAATGATAATAAATATCTATATCTCGACGAAAAGTTGAACAAAAAAATAGTTAAAATCATTACTTTTTAGGATCAAATCCAGCATGAATAGCCAATTTGAGCTCATTGCCACTAACCAAGACAGCCCCGCATCCCAACGTCCTCAAATGTTCCAAAATCTTAAGGTTATTGTTTGCCTTAATAGCATACCCAATAATCGAATTCAAACCCTCCAAAGCGTCCTTATAAGCCTCCACATTTCTAGTTATTTGAGGTTTGCTATAGAGATAAAAAGGCCTCTTTTCAACAATTTCCATAACATCTTCTACCTTAGTTCCCTCACAATACAAATAACCATCGCCGAGTTTCTTGAAGCAGTGGTTCAACTGCTGGGTTTTGGGCTCGTTTGTTGAGATGACTGCTCGAAGTGTGAGGGGTCTAGAGGTGGGTCTTGTGGGTTTGATGAGATTGATTGAGAAGGATTTGGGAACGCAGTAATAGGAGGATGTGAGGGGTTTTGTGAAAGATGGTGGTTGGGATAGAAGATGTGAAGCCGCCATTGTTGGAGCTTTAGCTAACAAGAAGTAACGGTTAAATGCAACGATAAACCTAGCAGACGGAGGGTTTAGTAGCAGAAGGAATAGATCGCCTCTGGAATATGGTGGGTAGGTGGGTGGGTAAGTGTAGAATTATTAATAAAAAGGATTGAAACCGTCATCCTAACATCATTCGCACGAGATTCATCATATAATTTTTCTAAAATCAATTCTTCATACCATTTTATTAAATTTAAAATTTACTTTTAATATTTTATACAAAATCAGATTTCTTATTTATATTCCTCAAATCAATCTTTTTTTATATTTTTAGCTCCAAATTGAAAAGAATTTAACTATTTAAACGTTGAAGACAAACTCAAATTATTTTAATATGAAGATGAAAATAATAAAATTTGAAATAATTAATAATTAGTTTTTTATTTCAATATAAATTTTTAGCTTCAATATGAAATAAATTTATAGATTCAATATATTTATAAAAATAAAATGGAAGGATATAATATTTTATTGTGAAAGTACATATTTGAGGATGCTCCAAAAATAGGTTTGATGAGCTTTGGTGGGAAATCTTTTGATGATTTTTATAGAATAGAGAATCTGATATTTGTGTCTTTTCATTCTTTTTACAAATTTTATATTCTATATAGAAAATAAGGAGTGACTTGAGACATATGTTGCGAATGTTCTAAAGATCACATGCACCCTCCCGTATACATATGAGAAGAGAGTTATTATTAAGTGGATTGCTCTGTTAGCTTTGGGGGAGCTAAAAACCAAGCTTGATTCGTTATGTATTGACCGGCGTTGCGAGATGGCAGCTCGACTCGATCGATAAGAAGGTAAGCAACAAGATTATCTACATGCTCAACTATTTAGTGAACATTACTAGATTTTTATATTATTAATACGGTTTAAAATATGCCATAAGGGCACGGGTTAAAAGACAAAGATATAAATAAAATGTAACAATTATAAGCATATAAGACAACGTATTTAAAAAAAATCCATATTAGTTTAAAGTTCAAATTTTCAATCAAATATTTTCTTTTATTCACATATTTATCTATGACCTAAAAGCACATTATATGAAAACCACTATTAAAGTACATATTAATAAATAAAAAAACAACTCAAGCATAGCTCTAACGGTCTAAAATAAGTAAGTTATCATATTTATTAGGATCGGCTCTTTAACATCTCCAACATTGTTTGGTCAATAGTTTTTAGTATTTCAATTAGAATATCTCGATTTTGACTTAATATTAGAATATATCGATTTTGATTTAATATTAGTATTAGGCAATTTTTTTATATCATGTATTCAATAGTATTATAAAAAAAAGTCAATTTAATATTGAATCTAATGATATCCCAAGTAAGACCTTACTGGAAAAATATATGACAATTATGGTAATATTCATGTATGTATAAAATAATTATGGTATTATAATATTATTACGATTGATGCATGTACATACATAAATATATATTAATACATGTATTATATTATATTATATATGCACTTATTATACATGATAAACATGAATATTAATATATATTACATTTAATTATTTTAATACATGTATTATACATATATTAAATATCATCATAAATGTATTAAATAATTAAGCACATACATTAACATATTATACATGCATTACTAATTATATACATGTATTGTATTATACTATACATGCATTCATTATACATTAACATATATAAATAGTAATATATATTAGATTTAATTATTTGAATACATGTATTGTTATATATATTTATTATACACGTATTAAATAACTAAGCACATTATGCATTACTAATTATATACAAGTATAGTACATAAATAATTTATTAATAAATTTATAATTATGTATTAATACATAAATCGTAAATAATGTATTAATACGTGTATATACACGAATATATAATTATTAATCCACTAATATATTCATTTCAATATACATTTGTTTAACATATACTATAAATATTAATATATGTACATAAATACATAATTATTAATACACTAATACATTCATTTACATATACATTTATTTAACATATAAGCATTAACATACATTAATATATGTATTATAGATATTATCAATATGTATTATGGGTCTTTCTAAAATGTGCCCTTAGGGCACATGTTAAGCATTATTTAGTAACAAAATTCACAATCATAAGCATACAAGGTAACATTCATATGTATATAAGGTAATATTTAAATTTCAAATCCAATTAATTATCAATTTTATTTCCTTATTAACTTCTTAACCTGTGCCCTAGAGGCACATTTTAGAAAAACCCATGTATTATATATGTCTTATGTATACATAATAATGAGCTAATGTATTATAATATAAGGCAAAATGCATCAACCATCAATGGTCCCATTAACTCACTCATCTTCCAAAAAACGATTCCAAGTGGTTATTTAGTCCACTTTTCTGGTCAATCAATGGTTACTCAACTATTTTTGTCTTTTGTTGACTTTTTGAAGGGCAAAATAGTCATTTCACATCCGTTTTATCTAAAAACAAAAAAATGAAAAGGAGTAAAATTACAAATATGTCCCCTATTTGTAAGTGTAGTAGTTATGGAAGTTTTAACACAGGGCAAAATAGTCATTTTAAATTTTTATATTTAAAAAAATAGATATGAAATGGCTAGTTTGCCATAGAAAAAGTCAACGGTGACCGAAATAGTTGACTAACCAATTGGAGCTGTTTTTGAATATATCAAGTATTGAGGTCATAGGAGTTAATCTTTATGATTTTATGTGAATATTTGACGAAATAGACGATAATTGACGAAATAGACGATAATTGAATGGATTGGAGGTGGTTAAACTGTATGAACAGTGGTAACGTGACCGTAGGATGATAGTGATGGTGAAATATTAGTGTTTAAGTTGTAATTAAATTGATAGTTGTGAGTTGTAACGATTTCGAGCTGAAGTAGGAAGCATAGGTGACTTAAAATATCAAAATTTGGTAAAGTTGGGGGCTAGTTATGGTTCAAACAGTTTGGAGACTTGATTTAGGTTTGATAAGGATTATTAGATTGATATGGGTGTGAGTATTAGGTTAGTGTGGAAGAAGTGGGGCTAAAATGTAAATTCGGATAAGTTCAGGGGATTAAGTGGAAAATAGAAGATTAAAAATACGATGTTAACTTTAGGTACTGGAATGAGTGTTGTAGGGGTTTATAATAGTTAATTTCGTGTTGGGGGGTGTTAAGCGTATTGATATATTATATTTCGGGGTTAGAATTGGAGTTAGTAAAGTTTAGGGGTTAAAATGTAAAGTTAGGAAAGTATAGGGCAATGATGCAAAGTGAATAGTTAAAAGGGGCAAATTGGGGCCTAAGTTGTAAATTAAAGTGATTTCGGGGTCATAGTGTAATAATATAGAAATTGGGGTAAAAGTACAATTAAGTATAATTGATGGGTAAAAGCATAATTTTACAAGAAACAAGGGTTTAATCTTCGAGTAAGATAAGTAATGGACTTGGACTTGATATTGGATTGAATTTACTTGATATGGGAATAGAATTCGGACATTTTCGAGAGTTGACTTAAGTTTGACTTTGACCATAGTTGACTTTGACTAGGATTTGACCGTTGACCAGTTCGTTAGTGATTTAAGTGTTGATAACTGGACCGTTAAGATAATGTAATAATGGGTAGGAGATGCTCAACTAAACTAAATTACTAAATGAATCATAATATATCGGGGTTGATCATGTGGGGTCAGGGGCAAAATGGTCATTTTCCGCCCAAGGGCAAAATCATCATTTTCAAAATTTAGCTAAAAGACTATTAATATGTATAATAATTCATGATGTAACTATTACGAGTGGGACGGGGTGTATTTGGAGTAGTATTTGACCTAGAGTATGTATAATATATAAGTCCTACTGTGTGAGCGATTCGAGCTCGAGACTTGGGGATACTATTTGCTTGATGTGCTTGAGGTGAGTTCTTACTCACATGTTGTTATTTACTTTTGTATGTGTTGTATGGTGGTGATAGCATATATTGATACATTATGATGATTACTGTTGAGCATTGAGCATGAGTAGAGATGGTTAGGGTGGACCTATGGGTCATATGTGTGTTGTGTGTTGTCCTGATCCGGCAACCTAGATTTGAACGGTCGCCATGTTTGTTTATGGGTCTGTATGCTTGTGTGATGATGTGTACTCCCTGCAGGTTGAGCTAGGTAGAGTGTTATACAGTGCGAAAGTCCGGATTCATGCATATAGTTGCGCATTTATGTGGATATTGTGATTATTATTGCCCTTACTCATGTATTTATACCGTTGCGTGTTTCACGTTATCATTATGTTGTACGTCATTGCTTTCGCATCACGTATGTAGGGTGGTAGCCACTCGTGAGAAGGACTCACCAGCTGTCGAGCTGACCCCTTCGGGGACTTATTCTTTTAGCAAGTTAGTTGCGTTGCAGTGGCGTTGACCCCTGCTTCGGTGAGTGGCAATGGTGGCATTAGGATCTCCCTCAGTGATTATGTGTCATATATTGTATTTCTTGTTTACCCCTTGTAGTTATGGTATAGGAAATATTATGGTTCCCCTTTTTGTATGGTGGATCATAGATTGTCATACCTCGATGGATATGGTGCAGCTTTTTTATAAATCCTTTTTTAGTTATTTTAAATAAATTATATTTCTAAAGTTTTAAACGTCATTTATTTATCCTGGTTTGATCGAGTCATCCATCGAGTGATGACTCTGTTACCGATTTGATATCGAGTCTAACCTCGAGGCTGCCGACTCGGAGCGGGTCGTTACAGTTGTATTACAACATATGCTTATTAATATATGTATATTAGTTATGAGCTATTATAATATATAATGATAAATTACGAATACATGTGTTAAATAAAACTATATATACAATTTTTAATGATAAATAATTATAGCTATTGTACTCTCAAGTAGGTTGCAATCAAAGCATTTGGGTAAAGGCTGACCCTAATATCGATTATATTTCAACAAATTTGTTTTTGCAATTTTTGCTCCAAAAGACAGTTGGCCTATAAATTGATCAATTTCAATATTTTATGAAGCCCTAATTTTCATGTTATGAATGTCAAACTATATTATTTACGTAGATATTTAATAGTTTGCTCAGGCAAAACTTATTTATAATAAAAGAATCAATGGATCACTCTATCATTAAAGAAACTAATTAGGTTCAACTTTAAAATGTATGAAGTATATTTATTAATATTCAAATAAAACCAAGTGGGTTTATATATATCTTGACTCATTACTTCCCACAAAATAAATTTGCCGTATCCTAAATTCCACCAAGTATGTTCAAGTTTTCTACTACGTAACTCAAGCGCAATCTTTTAAACCCAGCTAACCAACATTTTGGGTTGCATTACATGGGAAGTCACATTGATTCTTACTTGATTTCCTAAACAATTTAGATCCAAATTTACTTTGCAAATTTATTTGTCTTGACTTCCAACATATAAAGTATACATGTGACAACTTAGATGAATAATTCTGAATATTTTGAAAACCAAAATCAAATTGATTACATTTATGGACATACTCGAAACAATTACTTCCCCATCCCTAAATGGACATACGCTCATTTTAAGGAAATTAAAGGTGTTTATAATTCATAGATTTCCTTTCAATGTACGCTCTCACAATTTTGTTAAAATCGAAACCTAATAAAGACTTTTTAAATTGGAAAAATATTGCAAAAGTCAATTCACTCTTACTCATTTTCTAATAAACCGAGTTTTAAATACGAGTTATTATCATTATAGAATAATTCATTACAAAATAACTCTATATCGATATACTCGACTCAGGTAGCTCCCTCTCGATTCGAACTAGAGCAGATTCATGGAATGATCTTAAATTCCCTGGCAGTAGGCCAATGATTAGTCAACAAAATCTCAATCAAATTCTTTGTCAGTTTGCCGGCCTCAGAAATTCCCTATTTTATCACACATCTGACATCCCAATGAATCTAAAAATCCGGTAATCCGTACTCACGCGTGTCACATTCCATAATTACCCTTACCCTTTCTGTCTCCACGCTTTTCATTCGTTGTCATAATTAATTACGTATCTACCCAAACATATTCAGCTACAATTATCGAATTTTCCGGACCGTCCGATCAATATTCCCCAAATAAAGGAGCTAATTCAGGTACGACTATTCTCTCTATCAACTCAAACCTAGCTCAATTCTCATTATTCTTCTATTAAATTTCAATTAATTACTGAATATAGTAGTGGAATTCATCATTTTTATTTTGTTTATAGTTGTTTGATTTGGTGAATTGAAAAGTGGAGGCAATAGTTTTTGGTAGTGCCGATTTTGTGATCGGCGATAGCTATGTCTGGACCACTTGATCGTTTCGCGAGGCCATGTAAGTTCGATTATTCGACTCTAATTTTTAGGTCAATTGTTAGCTTGAATTTGTCGCTTCATATTTTGGAATTTATTTTCACATATATCTTTGAATTCTGAGCATTGTGTATGCTGTGTGTGACGTATGTACGTTTCTTTCGATTTCGATTGTTTTATAGTCAGTTGACTTGCTTTTTTGTGTGTGTGTGTTGTGGTTCACGATCTAAATTTACTGTATTTTGTGTATACCTTTTGTAATATTCAACGGAAAAAGGATTTGCTATAATTTGGATATGTATAATTGAGCTTATTTAGCGATATGTTTAATTTTTTGGGAGGAGGTGACAATTTGTGGCTTGTACGTTGAGCTGTAGCTGTAGATCTGTTCAAATAATTGTGTTTCATTATGTAGAGCATTTTTGTTGGACTAGAGTTCAATTATCAGTTTAGTAACGTGACAATTTGCAGACGAAAAAGTTAGTTTCATTCAGCGCCTTGTATTTTAGTTTCTAGTTCGTGTCAATTTGTATACGAAAATATTAGTTTGCATCCAGCGCGTTGTATTTTTAGTATCTAGTTTCCTTTTGAGGGTTCACTTCTATAATTTTGACCCTTCGTGGGATACAGGTTTTGAAGGTTCTTCTGGCGATGATGTAAGAAGGGAGAGAAAATCTGACTTTGAGAACTCTGAGGACGAGAGGAGGACAAGAATTGGTTCTTTGAAAAAGAAAGCTCTAAATGCCTCAACGAAGTTCAAACATTCTCTCAAGAAGAAGGGTACTAGAAGGAAGAGTGATGTACGAGTGAGTTCAGTTTCCATTGAGGATATCCGAGATGCTGAGGAGCTCCAAGCAGTTGATGCTTTTCGACAAGCATTATTAGCGGAAGAACTGCTACCTGAAAAGCATGACGACTACCATATGATGTTGAGGTTTTTAATTCTCCCCCCTCATATATTGTGTTTGGAAATTCTAATGACTTCCTACTGATTTCTTTTTTCCAATCTGAATGAAGTGCATTATATCGCGTTAGCATTATGTTGGTAGAGACCTTATATCTTCCTCTACTTTTGTTTGAATTGTGTAGTTTGTTTTTGGTACAAATATATAATGATATTTAGATTACTTTACTGTGCTACCGCTTTATGTTCTGAATAACTGTAACTAAAGGGGTGTTAAGAAAAAGAATGAGGAAAATATTTATCAACAACTCAAAATAGAATTAGGTCATTCAAATATGGTGGTACATATAACCATTGAAAATACTTTCAATTTATCTTGATTAACTTGACATTGACTTTTCAAAGACTTCTAGGCAAAATTGACAGTTTTAATTATATGCTCTATTCTATTTTGCGTTTGCAACTAAAATGGTTACTAAGCTATGGCATAGCGTCCAACAGACAAATTTCCCACCTATTGAAGGATTAAAAAGTTCAAACCCAAGGGGGTAATAAGGGAGTACAAAAACAGAGCTTAGACATGAAGTTCAATGGGGATTTGTTAGGCGTGCTGCTGTGTGCGTACACTCGTGTGAACAAGCTAGTAGAAAATCTTAATCATGTCCTAGATGTTACTACTGTCCAGATATTGACCAATCCATATTTGTATATTTGTTTAGCCTAGAATTCGTATGTCTGATTTCAACTGAGATGTTTGAATTATTTGCAGGTTTTTAAAAGCTAGGAACTTTGATATCAAGAGAGCAAAGCAAATGTGGGCTGATATGATTCAGTGGAGGAGAGAGTTTGGTGCTGACACTATTGTGGAGGCAAGAATTCCCATGATTTTTTAATTCTCTTATACCTCTTGTAGTAATCATCTTTCTTGGTTATGTTTCTAATGTGATTATCATTCTTACCTTGTATTGATTGAATTGCATGTGTTGGCTGTTCCCTTTCAGGATTTCGAGTATCAGGAGTTGAATGAGGTCTTGAAGTATTATCCTCATGGTAATCATGGGGTGGATAAAGAAGGTAGACCGGTATACATTGAGAGATTAGGGAAAGTTGAGCCTAACAAACTCATGCAAGTCACAACCATGGATCGCTATGTTAAGTACCATGTGAAAGAGTTTGAGAGAACCTTTTCCATTAAGTTTCCAGCCTGCACTATCGCTGCAAAGCGACACATTGATTCGAGCACTACTATATTAGATGTTCAGGGCGTGGTATGTGTCCTGCTGCTTTGCGCCTGATCTTTATAAATATGCATGCCACTCCTACCCGAGAATGTGGTTCAAAAATATTTTTCTTCTTGTTTCCTATTACTACTCAGGGTTTGAAGAACTTTACCAAGAGTGCAAGAGAACTTGTTACACGACTCCAAAAGATAGATGGTGATAATTATCCAGAAGTAAAATTCTTGTTTCGTATCAATTGACAATACGTATGTGCTTATCATCTCAAGCTGCCCCTCATAGTTCATCTTTTAACATCTTACAGACATTGCATCAAATGTTTATCATTAGTGCGGGTCCTGGCTTTAGGCTGCTGTGGAATACTGTGAAGAGTTTTCTAGATCCTAAAACGACTTCAAAGATTCATGTATGTCTATGCTCAGTTACTTTTACTTAGGACTATTAAGATGTTTTTGCTTGAACAGTTGAGCACACGACTCACTTTCCGAATTTAGGTTCTTGGGAACAAGTATCAGAGCAAATTGTTGGAAATCATAGATGCGAGGTATATGCTGGATACATTCAAGCTATGTCATGGAGTTTCTTATATTAGAAAGAGAAAATGGCTTCATTGATCACCCTAGTATGACTTTGTATACTTTCGATCACTAATGTTGGGTATTATGTATATTTTTGGTCACTCATGCGTTTTTTGGTATAACTCGTGATTTTTCGACATTTTTAACAGTTTTTGTATGGGTATTTTAGTCAATCTGCCATAATTTTGTCATTAACATCAACTAACACTCATCGAAAATGTCGAAAAGTCGCGAGTTGTAACAGAATTATGGTAGAATGACTAAAATACCCTTATCGAAAATGTCGAAAAGTCGCGAGCTTTACCAAAAAAACGCACGAGATACCAAAAATATACATAAAATCCTACATTAGTGATCGAAAGTATACAAAGTCATGCTAGGGTGATCGACTGGGGTTTTTTAACAAACGTTAGTGATCAATGAAGCCATTTGCTCTACTAGAAATTCTAGCTTACTGTTGTTTTACTGATTTTTATGTGCCTTGCAGTGAGCTGCCTGAATTCTTAGGTGGAACCTGTTCTTGTGTTGATCAAGGAGGTTGTCTTCGTTCTGATAAAGGTCCATGGAAGAATCCTGATATACTGAAGGTTCTCTTCACTTACATTAGTTGAGAATATTGTATATATTATAGCTAAAAGAGGTTCAATAGAGACTCACGACTGTGCTTTTATGTCTTGATCATAATGCAGATGGTTCTTAATGGGGACACCCGTCGGCCAAGACAGGTTGTCAAAGTGATCAATAGTGACGGAAAGGTGGTTTATGCAAGACCTCAATATGCTATGGTGAGCGGTCTTGTATATTCTCCATACTTTACTTTCCGGCGTTTTGAACTCCGAATTAAAATTTGCCATCGGTTGTTACATGCAGTTTAAAGGAAGTGAATCATCTACAGCGGAGTCAGGCTCTGAAGCTGAAGATATTGCATCCCCAAAGGCTTTAAGGAATTACACTCACCTTCGATTGACTCCCGTTCGCGAAGAGGTCCAACTTCCATTCTTTTATTTTATCTGATATTCTGATGTGAATATTGTATTGTTTTGAAGACTCTTGGCATTTTTTGCTTGAATTGTACAGGCCAAGGCTTTTGGAACTGCAGGTTATGTTGGTAACTTCTCTGGATATGATGAATATGTTCCAATGGTGGACAAGGCTGTTGATTGTGCATGGAAGAAGCCAGTGTCAGATCAAAAGTCTCACACTCTAAAAGGTTCGGTGAATTTTGCAAATTTTCTTTTATGTTGTTGCCGCCTTTATGATGTCACTTCTTGCCGTCTGAATTCTTTTCAGTTTGTGATTCACTAACATATTGAATTTGGTCTCATAGGCTATAACAAACTTGAGTGGCTTAATGGCACGAATAAAATATTAGGAATTGAGTGTCTTATTCCTTTCTTACTGCTCTGTCTCATTTATCCCTTCAAATATGAGACCCAGGTTTCTTAGTGAACTGATATCTTTGTTGTCATGATTCATACTTACTGAACAAACACCTTTTTTTTGTCATGATCGCACTTGGGAGTCTGTCAGTTTCCAGTATCACTTTTAATATTGTGACAATTTAATCAATGTTTTATTTTTTAGCTGAGTTATTTCCTTTAATCAATACAGCACTGGTTACTGCACCTATTTCTCAGAAGTCGCCAGAAGGAATGCGTGCTCGTGTTGTGGCAACTCTTATGGCCTTCTTCATGACACTCGTTATACTCTTTCGATCGGTAGTATGTAGAGTCACTAATAAGGCCCCTAACTCATCACATAGCCACTGCCAAGAGGAATTAGATGTTCCTATGGAAGAGTTTCGACCTCCTTCACCATCGCCACAGTTCATGGAGGCAGAACTGCTCTCCACGGTTTTTAAAAGATTGGGTGAACTAGAAGAGAAAGTCAGCTCACTTCAAGAAAAGCCATATGAGATGCCTTATGAGAAAGAAGAACTGTTAAATGCTGCTGTTTACCGAGTGGATGCCTTAGAAGCTGAGCTAATTGCAACAAAGAAGGTACTAAACTTTGAGAGATGCACATATATTCTCGAGGGAATTAAGAACACCATTTGCTAGTCCATGATCTGTTGATGTTTATCTCGTCTCTTATGCTTATTGAGCTATAACATGACTTAATTCAGATGTCCACTCGTTTCATATTTTTAGTACGTCGTTTAATTCACATGTCATGTTTATTGAGCTATAACATGACTTAATTAAGATTCTCTATGGTTCCACTCTCCTCATTTTCTTAAACTTAAAGGGTAAACTAACTCCACTATGTAGTATGTCGTTCCTTTCGCAACTAATAATAATGAAACTTTCCTCTTTGTTGAGCAGGCTCTGTACGAGGCCTTGGTGAGGCAGGAGGAGCTCCTTGCATACATAGATCGGCAAGAGGCAGCCAAGCTTCGTGTAAGTCGATTTATAGGATTGGCTATCCACTAAACTCAAGTTCTCACTTCATACTGCTAAAACCTTATTTGTGGTGTTGTGTACGCAGAAAAAGAAGTTCTGCTGGTAAATCCGTCTGGTGCTTCTGCCACTCTCCGACCGAGATGCCTCTAGTAGTGTATTCATTTCTGTTGAAAATCTCATCTTGCTAAGAAAACCATGAATGTGTGGAGAAACGTGTTATGTGTGTCAATGTAATTTCACAGAGTTATTACGACCATCAGTAATATGTAAACTTGTACCTCTGAATTTCATTATGGGCATTGTCAATTTACATGGTTGTTATGTTTGATTTTCTTGTCGCATTGATCATACCGTTTGTTAGTAACTATTTTGTCAGCCAAGATATAAGGACACTATTTATTAAGAAGAATATATTATGACAGCGTTGATGACAGATTATCAATATCACCTAGATGTTAGCCTTCTTCTCATGAAGCTTACATAAATCATAACATGAAAGGGTAAAAAAAAAAGCTATTTACATAAATAAATTATTTTAATTGGAGATCTCTCGATTGAAATACCCTTTCGGGTGGAAATCCCCATATCGTTACAATTTAAATGATATGGAAAAGGAAAAGAATTGGGTAATCCTATAAAGTTCTCTTCCTATAATAATATTTTACATGCTTTGGACCAGTTGTTTTCACTCAAAAGAGCAAGTACTTTCTCTTCTTCTTGTTCTTCTTCTTTTCAACATAAGCCACGAGTTCTCCTTGCTTAGCCACAGCTTCTTCCAGAGCCTGCAAACGTCGTCGAGATAATCAGCAATAAGTAAATCGACACCTTTTTATTAGTCTCGATTGTTTCAAATCATAAGCTAGTTTACCTTTTTAGCTGAAGAAAGCTCATTTTCCAAATTCTGAACACGGCTCAATGCGGTGTTCAACAGTTCCTCTTTCTCAGGAGGCATGCTTGCTTTAGCCTTTTGAGCAAAAGCCTTCTCCTCCAATTCGTTCATACGTTTCATCATGGCGAAGTATTCAGTGGTGGAGATTGATTGATTTTGTACCTTTTTAAGCGATGGCTCCTCCTTAGCCACCTCATCCATTTCGCGCATTGAGCTTGAATAGAGATTACCATCTGTAAGTTTCTTGGGCATGTTTCTTGTCATTCTGACCATGGTTACGACTCCCATCACAAATGTCATCACCCCTGTGTAGAGTTGATTGTTTCCTGCATCGTCGCCTTGTTTGCAAGCACCATGGTGGGCATACAAATCTGCGGCTGAACCAATATCAAAATAGGACTTGTGCTGTTAGTTGATCTTTTGTTAATCACCTACTAAGACACCTGTGATTCACTACATTTATTGTTAAGGATGCATTATAAAAAAAAAATGCACCTTCAGATTTAGACAGGGCATAGTTTCCTCCTATCTCAGCCTTTGGCCCAACCTTTTCCGCAGGCTCATATACCTTCTCGACGACCTGCATTTTGGTAATCATTGTTTGTTTTTAGAGATCAACAGGCAAAACAACTTAAGAATTATGTTATAATGAGTACTTCATAGACTTAACCATGAATCTACAGAATAAATGCATGGATCTTACTTTCATTAAATAAAATAAAAACGCTTACACGAAATTTTAGATGTATATTCAGTATGGTAATTGAATTACGCAATCAAGTAACGGTTCTATACCGAAGAAGTATCTCAAGATTTCATTATCATGAATTATTCCATGTTACATTAACATAAAAATACATATATAACTCATCACCACTAAATTTAATGGTATCTTACTTCTTTTGCTACAGGGATTGCTTGTTCCTTTTTGGGAGAATCCACCTTCTTGATTGAATCCGCCTTCTTGATCGAATCCACCTTCTTGATTGAATCCACCTTCTTGATTGAGTTGATCTTCTCCACACTCTATAACAACAAGAAAACAGAATGAGTTTTACAACATCCAACTGGAGCTATCAACAATACTGTTCTTTTCTTAAAACATAATAGTAATATACTTTAGAGATTTAGTTCGAAACATAATAAGAAGACAGATGTTTCTAATTTACCACGGACTTAGGAGTTTCACATTCCTCAATAGTTGCGATGTTAGGCTTGTTTGCTGCACATCGGTGCTCACCATTGCGAACCATCTGCGATTTATCAATCAGATGGGTAACATTGTTCAGATTTGGTTTATACTTTAATAACATATAAATATAAAACGAATATATATATATGGATACCTTCATAATTTCAGGGTCGTTCCAAGGTCCCTTATCGGAGACCATGCATCCACCTTTATCAGCACAAGTGCATGTACCACCCAAGAAGTCTGGAAGTTCACTGTATTTTTTTTAATAATAGTGACATGAGAAACTTCCATTTTAGGCATTGAATCATAATGGATAGCATCCATAACAAACTAAACATCGATTGTTCCACCTATAACTAGAGGTAACAAACTGAGATCCCGACTTCTCCTTCTTCTCCTTAAAAGAGCCAGAAGAGAAACACGAGATTTTGTGCCTAACTCATGAGATTAATGAACACTTTGACGTGTTGGTAATTCAATGAACGAGCGACTAAGCTCACCTTGCATCGATGATCTCGAGCAATTTACTCTGGTACTTGTTTGAAAGAACCTAAAGTGGTTATACACACATAAAAAGAGAAGATCCATAATCAGCATGCATTTTTCGTAAGGAAGTAAACTTGCGAAATGCCCGAGCAAGGGTCCTCGATCAAACTCACATTGATCTTAGCTGTGGTCTTTGGGTCAAGGAATGACTTCACAGTGTTCCAAAGCAGCCTAAATCCAGATCCAGCATTGATGATGTACATACGGCACAATGACTATCATTTCATAAGAACAACTCACGCTCATTAAAATTTCACTACATAATAATATGATTTTAAGAATAAATCACAGTAAACAACTATATAAACACCTCAGGGTAGTTGTCACCATCAATCTTCTGGAGACGTTGAACGAGCTCCCTAGCAGATTTGTTGAAGCTCTTCAGACCCTGATAATGGCGATCATATGTATTGCTAGAGTCATCAGTCACAATACTTTTTTATTAAACATGCAAGACATACATTATAGTGTACATACCACTCCTTGAACATCCAAAATGGTAGTACTTTGATCAATGTGTTTCTTGGCAGCAATGGAGCAAGCTGGTAGCTTGTCGTTAAAAGTTCTCTCGAACTCTTGGACGTGGTAGTTGAGATAACGGTCAAGAGTGGTGACTTGCAAGAGCTTGGTTGAATCAACCATGCCAAGCCTTTCGATGTAGACAGGCCTTCCGTCCTTGTCCACTCCGTGATGTCCTTGTGGGTAGTATTTCAATACCTCTTCCCTTTCCTTGAAGTCGAACTCCTACAAGATATATATAACGATTATTCTTAATCGTCCAAGCCCAACAAACTAGGCCATTCAAATAAAAACGACGATATATATACCTCACAAAGGGTGTCAGCACCAAATTCCTTCCTCCACTTGATCATGTCAGACCACATTTGCTTGGTCTTCTCAACGTCAAATTTTCTAGCCTTCAAGAATCTGTATGTATATATGTATACAATGCAATGATAAGCTAAAGAAACGATTGCATTATCTTGAATCAATCAACGAATACGAACTAAACTCTGTTGGTATTCAGAGAAATAGAATATCAATTCAACCTGAGAAGCATGTGATAGTCATCGTGTTTGGAAGGTAAGAGTTCCTCCAAGATAAGAAGTTGACGGAAGGCATCAACTGCAACCACTTCCTCAGGATCATGCTCGTCGTCAAGGACTACATTCATGACTCTGCTGTTTCTCCTTCCTTTCTTTGACATTGAGTTCCTGAATTTTGACGAGGCATTCATAGCGTTTTGCTTTACAGCGGCTAATCTTGCCTTCTTATCTTCCTCATTGTCCATGCCTAACAATAAATGTGCTCCATTTTCAAATAAATTCGGAGGATGATAATAATAATTGCAGAGTATAAAGGATGAGACGCAATAAAATTAATTCAAATCAAAGCTATAACACGGAAAACTAAAACCGAATTGAATATATAGATGTATAAAATGATCTCTTACTTGGCTTGGCGACTGCTGCTGATGCCATTTTATTACCACTGATAATTGAAAAAATTCCAAAAAATAATTTGGCAACTTTATGTGTTGAAAAAAATTAGTTGTAGTTATTCCACAATATATGTTATATGTACGCCTGAAAGATTTGAAACTGCATGCAATGCCTTCGCCTATCATCAC
Organism: Echium plantagineum; assembly: GCA_003412495.2. NCBI lineage: Eukaryota > Viridiplantae > Streptophyta > Magnoliopsida > Boraginales > Boraginaceae > Echium > Echium plantagineum. The sequence continues at coordinate 18,876,935 of CM016563.1, read as the reverse complement.
AAACACAAATTCATAATAGTTAGAAAAGCAAACTATTTTCTGGAATCTTGCAGGATTTGAATGGTTACATATCACATTTACGTTCTATATTCAATTCCATGTTCGTTTCAATGAAATCAATAGAAATGCATCGATGCATGATGGAAATACAATATAACACGAAAATCAAGTCCTCGAAGTTGTGTTAATCATAACATTCAACAATAAGAAGATTAACGAAAAGAGGAATTAAACGAAGAACGGGAAATGATAATAAATAAAAAATCTTGAACAATATTAGAGGAGAGAAATATTACGTGACAAAATGCATGCAGGGCTATGGGAAACAAAATGGTGAGGATGAAGTCTTAAATTGGGTAAAAGAATGGTGTTTGGGAAAATTAATGGTGTCCAAAATAAACGCAACAAACACGCTTTATTGAACGTTCATTAATTATATCTCCCACCATTTTAGTTAATATCAATTATCAGAGACAGAGAGAAATATATAAATGGAGACAAAATTCGATATCTTGTATACTATTGCTACCATTTTGTTGTCCTAAACTCCCTCCTTAAACGTAACAAATAGTGAGATAAATCACGAGCGCTGGCATAGGGAAGACTCAGTGTGGTTCGAATTTGTGTTTTTGCTTCAATTGATATCGGTTAGGCTATGCTCGTGTGAAACTTAACAAATATTGAAGTATGAAATTGTCACAATAGCCAGGGATAAGCCATATAGCACCGACTAACCCGACCCACGGCCTGCTCTAATATTTGTAAGTGATTTATTAATCCATGAATTAATATTTTATTACAGTTTGTATTATTTGACTCACCCAAAATTATTTTTTTACCTCCATTTTTCTAGTTGTCATCCTAGAAAATAGAAGTTCTAAAATATTTGTGACTCTAGAATTCCAATACAACATTTGATTGATTTGCCTTCTAAGCCCTCATTTCATTAGGATGTGTACAATAAAAGATTCTAATATCAATACATTCATTAAGTTATTGTTGTATGTATTTATTAGATATATGTATATTACGTCATTCATTCTTGAATGATCCTTAATTGACGTGAAAATAATTAGCCTAACAAGTGAAAATAAATGGAAAGAGTCTTATTTTTAGAATTATAGCTTTAGTTTATAATTAAATATTTATATTTCGTCCAACTACAATATCTTTTTGGTTCCTGCCCACAGTATATGTAAAGGAGACTTAAAAAAGAATGAGATGGTCGCCGGATATAGTTCAACTAGTAAAAAATTAGAGTATTAAGTACTAGCAATCTCGCATATTCATGCATGGTATGTTCATCTCTCATAAAAGGCGAACCTTGTGTTGAAATGATCAAAAGAAAAGCTATAGGCTGAGACACATCCTTTGCCTCTTTCGTTTACTTCATGATAGAGGTGCGTTGCGGCCATTAGTGTGACAGTTTAACACTTTAAAAATTAAAAATATGGAAGGAGGATGAGGAGTTGTCTGCTGGAGGACGAGTTAACGTATAATTTAAATGAATAAACTATCTAACAGCAATTACTCGTAGCACATAATTGCAATAATGATGGACTTTCCATTTGATTTAAAAATTGTAATTACATTAATCGGGATTAAAGAATATATATTTAATTTCATAGTGGTGACACCTTTTTATCTTCCACTTCGCGACTTTAGAGGCGTTTTGACTATTTCGTGCATGATTGTCTACCAAGTAGTTAATGGAAAACTGATGCAGTATATCATCTTATCATTTGTTCATAGGATGCAAAACAATTATAAGAAAATTACCATGAGATATCATACACTTTTGTACCTAGAACATGGTAGGGATTGGTCCGAACGATGAATTCTTCAGGAGGTAATTGTCGAAATAGTCTCGATGGTTGAAAACTATGAATCGAGTAGGAACGAACTAGTTTATTAGGTTACACTTACACCTCTAGGGAGAATAAGTAGCTAGAAGTGGAGGATTAAGAAACTACACTTGATAAGACTTGCTTATCTTCATAGACTAAAGCTTTTGATTAAACAAGTTAACAAACAACATAATGGCTCAACAAAAAGGAGCCAAGGGGAAGACCCTAGCTCTCTCCTTTATTAGTGAGTGCTTTCATGCTTTGAGTATTAAACAATAAAACCAACCAAGATTATTGCTTTCTTTTCAATAAACTATATTTTCCAGCTTATCATTTATTTAAACACAGTAATAGCACTAGATAATGGACCAATTATCAAGTTAATATATGAAAGAAGCACCATACCATTTGCCTTCATTTCTTTCCAGCAAGATTAAGTGCTTAAAGAGCTCAAGTCGCCGAAAATGTCTCTCTTCAAGAATATGGGTCTTTTCCTCCTCGTCATTTCTGCATCGCTTCTATCAACATCATTCGCAGGTACGTTATACTATCAATCTTCTTCAAGTAAAGCATGGCAACAGTGTGTACATATATGCTATCAGATGACTTTTAGGATATACTTGAAAACGTTCAAGTCTCATTTCTCCCATGATGATGTTTATCAGTTTTACTTGATTACATATAAAAGAAGACCTAAGACAAGTTTACTTATTGTCTTGAAATGTTACGAAGTAAATATCAGAAAGAACCAGGATTAACATTAAATGACGCATAGATATAGCTGATACCATGCATATGCATATAAAGGGAGACAAATAAAGAAGCATATTTCTGTTATGCGTAACAGAAACTTATCAACCTCAGGAAGACATGGTACTATGTAACGTGCGAGCTGTCTAGCTCTGTCCCTAAAGCTGGGTTTTGGGTCATGCCCCTTGAGATTTAACCATTACTTCATCATGCATGTTCTCGAAGCTTATACTTAATTATGCAGGTCGAACTGTTATTGTGAACGATAACTCTGTGAAGCAAGCTGAATCAGCTCAGGAGGTTCGCACCTTATACAGCATATAATGAATTATGTATACGCATATTAAATTCCTATTTTTGTTCATCTGCAATCGACTAATGGATATCTTTTCAAGGTTCAGGCAGTAGAAACAAGGGAATCCTTAAGCCAGGAGGAACTAGTGCATGAAAGGCTTCTAAGGGTTAACACTAAAGACTATGGGAGATATGATCCATCCCCCTCATTCGCAAAGCCTCGTTTCAAGCTCATTCCCAACTGAAGTATATCACATATATGTATTTATAGTATGCTATCTATAAGATTTCCTATATAGTTAAGTTATATTTTTGTTTCAGAATATGGCAGAGGGGCTTATGCTACATATCTTTGTCCTTAAGAACTCCCTCAATGCCTGTTCAAGCACAACTAGTTGGTAAAAAGAACTTAAGATTATATATATATGCTATGTTTTATAAGTATTAAATAAATAAATACATTAGTAGGTAAATTTATAAATCTTATAACGATGGACTGGATTCACGAGTGGCACCTGAAAATTCAGTTGCATGTAGGCCTGATCAACACACCTAAGAGGCTAAGACACCAGTAAAATAGAGGTACTACCAATATTTTCTTATAATTACTAGAGACAGCCATGTTTATGTTTTAAGCCAGACAAGCATTTAAATGAGTTACTTGTAGCTCCTCTCTAACAACTTTCACCTGCCATAAGACGCAACCCTCATCGATAATCCATTCTCTGCCCCATGCATAGTGGTATTACATTGACCCTCACTATCTTCATCAAATGTCTAATCAAATCAAGAAAAATATAATAGAGTATCCAATACTCCAAATTTCTCAGTTTTTACTTCATCAGATGATTAATCAAATCAAGAAAAACATAAATATTGAATACTATATCTACTCAGTGTCAATGTGATCAATTTAGACTATTCATAAATATAAAGGTAAGTGGTTGGGCTAAGTGTATTCGTATTACTATAATTGGTGTGAAGCAATATAAGGGCATTAGTGGACAAAAAGATATCACACAGAAGACAATTTGTGATATTATGTGGGAAATGTGGGAAGGGATATTACACAAAAGATATCACACAGAAGGTAATTTGTTATATAATGGTAAGAAAGGATAAAAGTGGGGTTTGTGTTTAACATAAATGGATGTATTGGGAGGAATATCAAGGTGATTTGTCGATGATTAGGAAATATGTTAAATATAAATATCAAGGTGATTTGTCAATGATCGACGTGGCACAAATCAAAATATAAAGTAGGACGGTCAAATAAACAATGGAGGAAGTTCTAATTTAACAGTAGGGAGCTGGAAAATACAAGAAAGGAAGTCATCATCAGATAGCAGACAAGGAACCTTCCTAGGTATTGGGAGCAAGAGACTAAAACCATTGAGGGAAAGAAGTTTAGCGCATCTTCCATAAGAGATCCGAAAAAAAAGATCAATGATACGGTAATTGTTGACAAAAGAACATATAAAAAACAATGGAGAACAGTTCCAGCTAGCGTACATAAGATTGACAAGCAGCGATTTTAGCTTTCTAGAGAAACTTATTCCTTCCCAAAATCAGCATTGTAGTGGGAACTTGATTCTAGTTTCTTCGCCTCACTTAGTTTCCGCACAGCCTACACAAATTTTAAGGTCCATGATTAGACCACTTAAAAAGGCACTGAAGCAAAAGAAAATCCAGACTATAACAAACCACCACTTAATATGTTGAACACACCTTCATGAAATCTTCATGAATGACATAATCACGTTCTGCACGAATAGCAGCCATACCAGCTTCCGTACATACATTCCGGAGATCAGCTCCATTGAAACCCTGCTCAAATTGAATAGCCATTTTATATCTATAAAACAAAACATATTATTAATATCACAAGAATACCTCAGCAAGTTTAACGACAGCCTCATAATCAATTTCACCATGTTTAGCGATTCCAGCTGCATGAATCTTAAGTACTTCAAGTCTTGATTGTTCATTAGGCAAAGGGATTTCGATTTTCCTATCTAACCGACCAGGACGAAGGAGTGCTGGATCAAGAACATCGGGTCTATTTGTCGCCATAATCATTTTTACCTGAAGATGCATTATTTTTAACATCAGACATTGTAGGCAAAGGAGGCAAAGAGAAAGGCGATTAGCTACTCGCAATTGTAGCAGCAGAATTTTTTTCCCATCGTCATAAATTAGCTAAGCACAATTACCAACCTTTCCAAGCTGATCAAATCCATCCAACTGATTAAGCAGTTCCATCAGTGTCCTCTGAATTTCACGGTCAGCACTTGTACCCTCGCTGAAGCGACGCCCGCCAATAGCATCAATCTCATCCATGAAAATTATGCAAGGCTTCACAAGACGAAATTAATTGTAAATACCATTAGAATACTACTGATTTATTCATTCATGTCAATGCTTTAATTGTTTCGAGATACATGTCTCTTACCTGATGATCACGGGCATAATTGAACATCTCCCTAATAAGTCTTGCACTTTCACCGATATACTTATCTATAATGGCACTTGACACAACCTGCATATCAAGCCAGATGAGAATGGACAAGTTACATTTTTATGAGCAAAAGACCACAACAATTACCTTTAAGAAGTTCGCATCTATGTTGCTAGCTATTGCCCTGGCCAACAAAGTCTTGCCAGTCCCAGGGGGACCATAGAGAAGAACGCCCTGAAATATACTGCCTTATTAGTAGAACAAAACCTTCATCTTCTTAAATATAATATCACAATTATTTGATTGAAGATGATACTAAAGAAGCTTGAGATGATAATCCATATGAAGTTCCAACCAAATATTACCTTTGGAGGTTTAATGCCAACCCTGATGAACAGTTCAGGATTCATCAATGGTAGTTCTATAGATTCTCTAAGCTCTCTTATCTGGTCTGACAACCCACCCACAGAAGAGTAGCTTACGTTACCAGGGTCCTCATGAAGCATGTTATAAACAACTGGATCAACCTAGCACATATTTAAATTATGTCTGATCAGAAGATAAACTCAATAACACACAATATAAAAGACAACTAAAGAACTATAGAGATGGGAAAAACGATATATATAGAGAGAAGGGGTTCATACTTCACGAGGGAGTGCACGCATGATGGTAAGAGTTGTCATATCAAGAACCACTCTAGTCCCAGCTGTTAATTTTTCCTTGTCCACTTTATTGCGGCAACCAACCACATACCTCGGACCACTGCTGGCTTTAACTATCACTGAGAGAACCAACATTACATGGTTAGGATATTGCTTAACTAATTCAGAACCAAAGGAGTACATACGTAGATAAACCAATAACAAAAATGGGTAAACAATGAGACGACTCACAGCGTTCGTTATCAAGGGGTCTAAGTACTTCCCCTATGATCTGCCCAACACTTTGTAGAGACTTCAAATCGTCCTCTGTTTTCGAATACTCTTTTTTTGTAGCCCGCAAGTTCTCCCTTACTGAAGACCCAGATACAAATCAAAGAAAGGACACAAGTTAATCCAAATGCAAGTTATATACTTATAGTTATGCAAAAAAAGCAAACTTTTGGTCACGCAACTATGTGAAGACCCCATCGAAAAAATCGCAAAGGGGAAAGACTGATCAATCCATTGCCATAGAGCAGTTAGTCTAATAAAAAGCTAAATTTAGTTCCGAAAAACACAAATTCAAAACTTCAGGGACACAGAAAAATGTACAATTATGTTATCTTATTCGAGTAAACATTGATATATCAATTTCCAATTAAAAAAATCAAAACTTTAACCACCTTATCAACATCCCACATTTAAACTAGTAATTGCACATTAAAAGTAGTATGATAAATCTAATATTATAGATATACCAGTTCTGACGCGAGAATCGAGCTCCTTATGCTGGAGAAGCTTCTTTCGGTAATCGGCAACCGCAGTACGGCGGCGGACGGCATCTTCAGGCTCAGTTGACGTCATTCTCCGATCTTATTTTGGCTTGAATTACTCGATCGCAAATATACAGTGTTTGGAACTTGGAAGAAAAGAAAAGATTACTAGCTTCACTGGGCTGGACCTGGACACCTCAACAGGCAAGTGCAACAACAAGCCTTATATATAGTGCTGTTAACGAGCCGGGTTCGAGCGGGTAACGAGTTACCCGGCCGGGTTTTTATTTTAGCGAGTCGGGTAATTACCCGGTTCTAACGAGCCGGGTAGCAAATGTATTACCCTCGTATCGCTCGATAAGGACACGAGCGGGTACCGAGCCGGGTTTTTTTAGCCGGGCGACGAGCGGGTTCCGGGTTATCGCCAAATTTCTATTTAAAAATTTTATTTTCGGGGTTCTCTTCAAACATATTTAATTGTTGAAATGCAAATATGAGAATTCTTTTCAATATCAATTTTATATTGGTCATTTGAAGTTCAATATGATTAAAGTATAACATATATTACATATAAATATACAATATAAAAAATAAACGAGCGAGTAATCGAGCGGACCCGGGTTTTTCGATTCGGGTATCGAGTAAAAAAAATTACTCGAGTATCGCTCGATAAGGATACGAGCGGGTAACGGACCCGGGTTTTCCGAGTCGAGTAACGAGCGGGTTACGAACTACCCGGTCCTTTAACAGCACTACTTATATATTAGTGAAGCCCACAATTTATTGAAGCCGTGAAGAACTGAAGCGTGTTATTATTTAGCCGGATTGTCATTCTCTCGAAATTCTCGTAAACATATAATGTTATTTTTGAAAAAAAAATGAGACCAAACCAAATTGGTAAATCGAACGGAATTCTGTGTATACACATTTTGTTTATCATATTTATATTTATGATATTTTTAATTTTTCATCTAATTTAAAATATAATTCAAAAATTATTACAATTTTTTTTGTTAAAGAATGACTCACTCCAAGTTTAAATCAAGGTGTCCAAAATTGTAACCTAATAATCTTAATGAGTTATTTTTTCTTTTATAATGTCCATTCTAGATTGTACTATCAGTCGGAGTTTTCGATTTTTGTTTTGAAACTTCGGTATTTCTTTTTTTACCTTCAATAAAACACTATGACATGCATTTTGGTGTATGTAGCTGAATTTAACCTCTATTTTCATTTACAATCATGAACTTTTAATTGTTTTAGCGTTACAAATATAAAAATCAAAACAACTGAACTATCTAGGCATTAAAATCGGCATCAAGCAAACCAGTTAAATGTAAATTTATTTTCAACCAAAATAGTTCATATAAGTTTCACATAATTTCTTTTTAAAAAAAAATTGTTTAAACCATACCGAAAATATTCCTACTACCGTGTTGGATAATTGACAGTTGACCAATGTCAAACGTCGTACATGTATGATGTACCTTCCAATATACGCATCAATTAAAAAGACCTTAAAATTAGAAGCTCTGCTCTTAATAATTTAGTACTACTACTACTACCTGATAAAGAATGGGGAAGATGTAAAGACCCTTTCGATTCATACCACCAAAATCCTCTCTTTCTCAAACAGTGTAAGCTACAACTCTTACAATGGACCATGTTTGTTTTTATTACTCCCAATTTTTTGTTTCATATTTTCCTTCGCCACCTAACTTTTTTTAAGGTTTCTATCAAGCACCCCAAAATTCTTTATTGCATGAGCAAACATGGACTTTTTGGCTTTGCATTTTTACCAAAAATTCATATTTGTTCCTCACAAACTCAGAAAGATGTCAACTTTTCACCTAAGCTATGCCTGCTCACACCTAGTTTATGCAACTTTTCAACATCAGCTGCAAAAAAAAACCAAAATCAAGGCTAAAATTGTTTATTTTCGAACACCCAAAAAAGAAACATTCTTGTTTTCCGCTTAACCAAACAAACATGTTTGTTTTTTTGTTGTTAAAGACTAAAATTATGTGCCCTTTTGAAGAGATTAGTGATTATTCATTTTCCATGTTGAGTATTCAAACAAGTGATAAGTATCCTACATTTCTTTATTTTGAGTTCGTTTGTTGTGTAGCATGGGTTTCATGTGATTTAATCGTTCCGTTTGGTTCTGATTCTGTATTTTTTGTGAAATTAGTGAGACCATGAAATCAGAGTCGAATAGTGAAGGGCTTGTACACTGTAGCTTCACAATGCCTGTATCCAAGAATGTAGCTTGTGTTGATGGTACTCTCACTTTCTTCGTATATGTAATGTGTTTGTCTATAAAGCTCATACATTAGCAAGTTATTGTGGATGCTACATTTTGCACAAACTATTCAAGATCTTAAACTTCTTTCCCATTTAACCATATGTTGGTATAATACTCGTATTATGGTTTAATCTCGCTCTAATATAAAATTGCCGCCAGGTTTTGTGTGAATAGCACTTCTTACAGGATTTTAGTAATGAAAAAAATTCATAGTCCCATTTGTGTTATGTACAAAACTATTTTGTACAAAACTTCTTACAGGACGAAAAAATTCGTAGTCTCATTTGTGTTATGTGCAAAACTATTTTTCTGCTAGAGTTTACCTTTGGAACTCGGAAAAAAAATCCAACTCGTTTAGAAAATGTGGCCAAGGATAACATATATCCATGATTGATCTAATAAATGGTTACTTATGTCATTTATCATTTATGTAAAACTAAGGACTTCGACTTTTGTTGCTCTCTTTTATATGATAAGCTCACTGTCAAAGCTAACGTGAACCGGATTCCTTGAATGAATGTGTAGAATGCTGTGTTGAAACATAGGCCAACAAATTGTTGTATCTTTCCTATCCTGGTGTTCTTTTTATATCACAATGGCAATGGTTCATATATGTTAGATGTCGTTTATTATCTCCCATTAAGCTTCTTGATTTTATGACCCAATACAGTGATTGACTGGCTTGATTAGTAACAGCTAGTACTGATACATGCAAATGATGTGAATCTTAGTTTGTCCCACGAAACAAATTACAATGACTTGCTTTTGATGAAATTGAGCAAAATTGCTGAAATTTATATCATATTATCATTCCCTATTTTTTATTAAGTTACAAAAGGCTTATATAAATTTCTACTTTATGTTCTTTAAATAGATCCTGATCCCAAGAGGAAGGAAACTATGAGTACCGGTGATCAAAAAAATTCTACGACCATTAGTGGGAAGAAAAGAGGTTATGGCACTGTGCTTGATTTTTCCTGCCACCATGAGTCTCAACAGAAAAGACAAAAGCATGAAAATGAAGCTTTAGTTCCCAGAGTTAGCCCTTTCAAGGATATTCGTAGTGAGATAAAACAAAGTAAGTTTGGAAGTGCTTTTAAAGATATGCAAAATCTTATAGCTCGAAGGGAACAGGTTTTTGAAAACAAAAGGTATGAAAGAACTGAACTTGGTTCCTCTACCCACAGAGGTGCTCCACAGAATAGGCAAGAGAGTCCCAGCAGTTCTTTAGTTCGCAAAGATCCATTTGCGCTACACCTACTTGAACAAGTGAATTATAGTAAGTTTGGAGCTGACCTAGATGATGTAATGGTTCTCGTTTCAAGGATAAAGGCGAAAAGACAACATTCTGAAACAAATTCACCACTTGAATGCAAAACCACATATTTAGATCAGGGTACACTTGAGGATTCTGTGGAAACAAATCAATCAAAAACACCTCTTACCACATATTTAGAACAGGGTACACTTGAGGATTCTTTCGAAACAAATCAATCAAAAACACCTCTTGTTATTATCCCAAGTGGTGATGATGATGATGATGATGGTGACCACAAGAATGCAGTTTCTGAGGAACTGTGTCTTTCACCAACAAGACATCACTTGACTGGGCCACTTATCATTCTTGATTCTTCAGATGATGAAGACAGTGAGCTATATAACTCTTTCAGCAATGGTTCATTGCAAAATTTCAAGGTATTCATGCTATTTACGTGACGAAGAGTCAACTCTTTTCTGTGTGGATTACCATTAGATACTTGAGTGTGTGCATGCATTAACCTCGGTACTAAGTTAGTGCAAATTACATTTATTCGGTTAATGGGTTACAAGTTATGTACTGATTTTTTCATTACGTGAGGACAGTTACTTAGAAGTTAGAATAGGTGTTTGTTTGAACTTTGAAGTTTATATCATTCTGTCTGACATGGGTGTTGTCTTATTAGGATAGTGATTTTCCTAATAACCAAAAGGATGAAACATATGCATTGCTTCCTGGAGTGGCTGAAATTACAAATATAGATAGAAATGTGCACAATGTTAAAATTTCATGTGAAGCAGAAGAACAGTCTGCTAACCAGGTTGAACCTAACAAAAAGGAAAGAGCATATCTTGGCCAAGATAAGTCTCCTTCTCTAGAAGCAAAAAGCATATATGTGGCTTGTGATGGGATTTCTTATGAAGAAGAACAGCTTGCTAATGAAGTTGACATTGAGAAAGAAAAAACAACAAATTTTAGCAAGGAGAATGAAAATAACACAAAAGAATTTTATGAGGATGGTATGCATACTGGCATCGAGGATGAAACAGGGTTAGAGGAATGCAGTGGTGGAGAATCATATGCTGAAAATGAGGGTGAAGAAGGGACAAACCGAAGTAGTGATGAAGATTCTGATGTTGAGTCAGAGAGAGAGATAAGTGTTAAGCAAGCTGATGTTGATGACAATCGGATGGCTGATATTTGGATGGAGATGGGAGTTGCAATAGAGTGTTCAAAGGTATTATACATGATTGTTTGTTATTATATTGTTAGTTTCATTATACTCATCATCTTCTTTTATGCATTGTTTCACTTTTAACTAGCTTTAGTATTTATTGTCTTTCAGGAAACGGTGAATATTCCAACCAACGTGCCTCCACTTCAGAATATGGATTGTGACCATATATATATTTTGAAGGATGACATCGGCTATGTGTGCCGCGTTTGTGGTTTGATTCAACAAGCAATTGATGAAATAATTGAGTATCAGTTCAGGAAGGTAAGGTTTTAACGATAAAAAAATGTTTAGTATGCAGCTAAGATGTATAATATTTCACTACCAAATGTTATAAGGTAGCTTTGTGCTCTTTGTAACTCTTTTCTTCTCACTGCGCAAACCTTATTGTCATGAAACCATATAGGTTTGCCTTGTTAATTAGATGCAGTAATTTGCTAATAAAATAGCTATTATCTTGTCTTTAGGTTACAAGAAGCAGAACTTATTGGCATGAGGGTCGTAGCAGCAATGCAGAACCAAGTGTAAATAATCTTAGTATGCACGAGACAAGTACTCATGATTTCAATGATAATGAAATTTATCCACATCCCAGGCATCGAAAACAAATGAAGCCACATCAAACTGAGGGCTTTAACTTTTTGGTAAGAAACTTGATGACAGAAACTCCAGGTGGATGCATCTTAGCCCACGCTCCAGGATCTGGAAAAACATTTATGCTAATAAGTTTCCTCCAAAGTTTTATGGCAAGACATCCTCTGGCCAGGCCTCTTGTTGTACTGCCAAGAGGGATTATTTCAACTTGGAAGCATGAGTTCGAGAGATGGCAAGTGGAGAACTTTCCACTGTATGATTTATATTCTCTTAAAGCTGAAAGTCGTTCTCAGCAGCTGGAGGTTTTGCAGAATTGGGCTCAAAAGAGGAGCATACTGTTTCTTGGTTATATGCAGTTCTCCTCAATTATATGTGATCTGAACAGCGATGAAATTTCAATTGAATGTCAAGAGATCCTTTTGACTTGCCCATCCATTCTTATCTTGGATGAAGGTCACACCGCAAGAAACCGTGACACTGATGTCTTGATCTCTCTTGAGAAGGTTCAGACACCTCGCAAGGTGGTACTTTCTGGCACATTGTTCCAAAATCATGTGGAAGAGGTTTTCAATGTCTTGAATCTGGTTCGGCCAAAGTTTTTGAAGATGGATAGTTCCAAAGCCATCAAGAGGCGCATCTTGAGCCGCGTAATGATATCAAAGAACAGGAATCTTATGAAAAATTGTTCAGACAAAGATTTCTATGATCTTGTAGAGACGACAATTTTAAAAGATGATAATTTTGCAAGGAAGGTCTCTGTCATACAAGATTTGCGGGATATGACTAGTAAGGTTCTTCATTATTACAAAGGAGATTATCTTGATGAGTTACCAGGACTCGTGGACTTCGCAATCCACCTTAAATTAAGCCCAGTTCAAGAAAAGGAAGTCGTAGAACTAGAAAAACTGGGAAACAAGTTTAAAAAAGATTCGGAGGGGAGTGTTCTTTATGTGCATCCAGATTTAAAAAAATGTTCTAGGGATTCTAGGGGTGCTGATGATGAGAATATTGATAAGATATTGGACACATTGGATATTAATGATGGGGTGAAGGCAAAGTTTTTCCTAAATCTTCTCCAGCTATGTGAATCCAACAGCGAGAAATTGTTGGTTTTCAGCCAATATGTCCTGCCACTCACATTCCTAAGAAGTTTGGCGATTCGAGTGCAGAACTACAGCGATCAAAAGGAGATTTTTATGATAACAGGTGATTCCAGTTCTGATCAGAGAGAATTATCAATGGAGAGATTCAACAATTCAGCGGATGCCAGAGTCTTCTTTGGCTCCATTAAAGCATGTGGTGAAGGGATATCACTTGTAGGTGCCTCACGTATCATTATCCTCGATGTGCATCTGAATCCATCAGTTACACGTCAGGCGATAGGTCGTGCATTCAGGCCCGGTCAGACGAGAAAGGTATATGTATACAGATTGATCGCACACAATTCATTAGAAGTAGAAAACCACAAAACATGCTTCAAGAAGGAATCAATATCTAAACTATGGTTTGAGTGGAATGAGTACTATGGCAATCGGGACTACGAATTGGAGGCTGTTGACTTTAAGAACTGCGGTGATATGTTTCTGGAATCACGCAAGTTAAATCAAGATGTGCATTCTGTTTTCAGAAGGTTAGTGTTTCCTTTTCACACCATGTCTATTCATATATTGTGAATATAGCCTGAAAATCTGAATTCACTTACTCTTTATATCCAGGTAAAATGGCTGCAGGAGGAAGGAGACGGGAACTCCAGAGAATGCACAAACACGAAATGGTGTGAAATTCGAGTGGTTGCTGCTCACGATCTCTGCTGCAGTTTCTTGCGCTTCTTGTTGCTGCCAACAGTATATTTTCCAACTGCTTAGTATACCTGTGGAGTATCTTTATTACTGTGGACCTGAAAATCGTTGGCATCTAAATTATATGTAATTATGATTTTGCTTCCACTTCAATATACGTAGGAAAATATACTAGTTCGATCTGACATCCGCATTGTTCTTTTATACACGTAGGCTTCTATTATTAACGAAATGGAAGGTCCAAATATCAAGTTCTGTTGTAGTGGTGGTGTTGAGATGGTAAATATGGTTTCAATCAGTTATTAAGATTGCATAACAAATAAGGCAAATACACCATCTATCACTAACGTTTATGAGAACTTTGTGTTCGATCATTAAGCTTCAACTTTGACTGTTTTCGATGACGTTAGGTATTGTGTACAAAAAGACTCATTCTCGAGTTTTTTTTTTTGAGAAAATACAATTTTTGGGGGTTTATAGGGGTAACTTAGTCATTGACTCTCTTGCTCCTCCTTCATTTAATCCACGTCTAACCAGGAAATACACAACACAATCTAAGCCAATCTCTTTCCCCCGCCTCTTTCTTGAATTCTTCAATGGCTTTGCATATGCAATTATCAACATCTTTACTCAACAATTTCCACCCCTCAATCTCTTCAATTAGATTGAGAACTCCAATCATGGTTTCCACTATAGCTGCTTCTGCTAATCCCCAATTTCTACCCTCAATTTCGATGGTAGTAGTCACAGTTACAAGCTGCGTTCCCTCATTTATGCACATGTTCATTGCTTTTCTAGTACTTCCTCACTTTTTTATTTTATTTTTCGATATTGGGCAATTGCCAATTAGCTTTTGATAGCCTAATTATTGTAAAAATTAATGCTTAACTATGTAGCTGCCGGTAGTCTAATTGTTGTATACGGAGGTGTCTCCAATTTGTTGACCTCTGATACTCTCAAGTAATAATAAAAATGAAGATTTGTTATATGACATAAACATCACATTTCAATTTTCAAATGAATGGTTGTGACTAGAATTTGACTGCCTGCATGCTTGTGAGAAAAGCTTGAGAGAATTGGAGGGATACAAACTTGAGAGAAATGCTTGTGAATTCAAGAAATGCTTAAGAAAATTGGAGGATACAAACTTGAGAAAAATGCTTGTTAGACGTGAATTAGATGATGGAGGAGCAGTACAATGAGAAATTACTAAATTACCCCTGTAAAAAACCACAAAATCATATTTTCACAAAAAAAAAAAATGCGAGAGTGGGTCATTTTGTACACAATACCAAACATGGGTGATCGAAAACAATCAAAATTGAAGCACGATGATCGAATGCCGAATTCTCGTAAACGTTAGTGATCAATGGTGCTATTTGCCCTAACAAATAAACAACAACATGAAAGCTTAAGATATCAACCGATTTGGGCAAGTAGAAACTAAGTTGCAATTTCTATACATTTGCATATGAAAGTGTCATGTATATTTTACATATGAAGCACATTGCCTAATATGTCAAAGATATTCCCTCTGGAGGATTTCTGATTTACTACCTCCGGGGTCCAAGAAAATTGATTATATAGGAAACTTTCAAGAAACCTTCCAACTAATTGAACTATTCAAACAATCAACGCTTGCTGATTCACCAAAATTATAAGATGACTAAGATGGTCATACCCTGCATCAACACCAAGAACCAAACATCACCATTTATCGCTTAAAATAGGAAAATTAACACACAGAATACAAACAAAGATGTAAACTGAAGTTGGAGCCATGCGTTGCCGAAAAAATTTACTTGCGGAAGAGCTAAAAATGTTAAGACATTCATTACCTCCATATCCATGAGATGGATTGTCAAGTAAACGCAAATATCCTGTCTGCAATCTTTGTGCGACACATAGGGCACTCAGAACATGCAAGAGAACAAGATTTACATACTGCAAAGTACATGAAGCTTCAGCATTGGAAGTAATAAAAAGTTGTCAACAAAGAGATAGACAGGGTGACATACGACAAAAATGACGGCAAGGTAGAAGCATAGCTGCTGTGGATGATTCAAAGCAGACTTTACATGCATGAGAATTTGCATCTCCATTCCCCTGGTACCCAAGTTCTTTTTCCTTCATCTCTAACATGCGGGCCTGACACAGGGAGTGAGTAATTATAAAAAAACACTTGAACATTTTCAAATCAGATACAAATACCATTCTCTATGTACCAACACAGTGTGATGACAAGACAAGTTACCTTCAGACGAGCAACCAGAGATTCTTCCTTGTGCATGCCCGAAACTGGTACAGCATGGCTTGATAACTGAGTATCTTCAAGCCGTGGGTCCATGAAATCAATTTCATCTGATTTGGTATTAGCTGTATTGCCCATTGCATCAGCATCATGCCTGCCATTGAACTTCAACTCATGTATTGTACCAAGCTCTTTTTTAAGCTGGGAAACAAGCACCCACATATTTGCCAAATCATTCTCTAATGCTGTCTCCTTTCTCCTAGATTCTTCAACCTTTTTCCTGAATTCATCTTCCAAAAACTCTTTTTCAGCCAAAGCAGCCTCAAGAACTGCTTCTCTTTGTTTTCTAGCATGCAGCTCCATTTTTAAATCTCTTGGATCTAGGTCCCACGAGTCAAATTCATCATGCAAACCTCCAGGACCCTTGCGACCTGGTCTAACTCCATCATTGCACTTGCGGTTGCTACTGCTAGAGTTTTTCCCTCTAGCAGACAAATCCTTCTCTAATTTTGCATTCAGTAATGACAGCTTAGTTACTTCACTGGCTAGATTTTTCAGCTCAACAGCAGCAGCAGAAGCAAGTTCCTTTGCGTAAGAAGCTTCCTCAGATAATTTCAGATTTTGTACTCTTAAACCACTGTTTTCTTCAAATATTTTAACATGCTCCAGTTTCAACTTTTCATTCTCCATCTCCTGCCACATTAGTAGACTCATGTAATTAAGACAATATATACCACACCTACCATTTTACAGAACCACAGAACATAGTGCATTGTTGCAGATACACATGAGTAATAAAGTAACCTGATACTGAATTTTCTTTTTCAGCTCGTCAATATTTTCACTTGAGTCACAATGTTCAGAAGAAGATGCTGATATATCCCTCCTGCTGACTGAAGCAAGTTGCTCGAGACTTTCGATTTTCTCTTGCAATTGCTGATTCTCAGCACACTTGGACAAACAAAACATGCTTTGTGAGGAACAACAGAATGACTAAACATTACACATCTTTTTTCGGTCAATAAAGACAGACTACTCATGGTAAAATAGAAAAGTTATATTGACATCTGAGAACATACAAATGTCCAACCTTGTTCTGGAGCTGTTCTTGTAAAATACGATTGTCAGCTGTCTTGATCTGCATTTTGAAAGGCAATTGTTAATCAAGCTCTTTACTAACAGTTTTTTGGAAGCAGGACCTTGACAAGGTTATTTCTGTCGATTTTCTGATGAGGATTATTAGAGTTGATAAAATTGGGGTGTAGCATTATGATTACATACCTCAAGCTCAAAACTATTTTCACTGCACTGGCTCATTAACTTCATGATAGTCTGCAATGTAGCGTATAGCATTATACTCATAGTAAGTCAGAAAAGGTGATCACATCGCGTGAGAAGATGCAAGTCAGAACTAAAGCACTTAGCATTTAATAGCATGATACCTGTTGCATCTCAACTAAAGATGCATTGGCAATTGAAGCTTCACCACTTTCAACAATACGCAGTTCTAAGATCCTCATTTGCCTTCTTTTTTCTTGGATTTCATGCTCCAGGATTTGAATCTGAACGATAAAATGAAACTCTGTGAACAAAACTTCATTATTCGGATCTTTTTCAAGTTATCCTTTAATAATAGTTTGTTCAGTTTTCATTGAATAGCATTAGAGACACATGAGTTTCCCAACAACAAATGGGACACCGCTAAGGATTTCTACCTCCAACAACATTCAAGGCATTTAAACTTTCAGAGACAAAACTTAGGTCATTGATAACTTTAAGACTATATCACCAATTATAAAAAAGAATTATGATGAGAACTTCCAAGATGAATCTTATGTTATAGTCGTTACATCTTATTATACATTATCAAAGAAGAATCCAATGTCTTACATTATGAATCAGAGGAATCTCTACGAGGGGACAAGAAATTCAGAAAGGTATTTTTGGTCAACAATAATTGAAAACCTAACAGAAAAGAGGTCATGAACTCTAAAATGAAGCACTACCTGAGCTTTTGAACTATCTGGATCATTGACCGATTGCTCTACCAAACGCTTCAAAGTACTCGTGTTAAACGCAATCTCTCCAGCAAGCATCTTAACTTGCTCACCTAGAAGGTCAACCTGGTCTAACATTCCCATTCCATCCTGAAATTTAAGAAATATGAAACTTAGATGCATTTCAGAACCGGACCGAAACCGGCTAGAACCATATCCAAGATTTTTTTTAAATCAGTCATATTATCTATAAAATATTCCAAACAAAATTATTATAAATTTTTTAAACTAATTTTTACCATAAAAATTCCCAACTATTTTTATACTACTACCGTGATTAATTTCTTGTCTAAACATCACTACAACAATTATTTAAGTTCAATTTTTAAACCAAGAAATAAAATTAAGAAACAAAATCTACACAATTAATTAATTTGTATTTTTAAATCAAGACAAACCATCATATTGTGCTGGTGTCGAATTTCGTGGAAGTGGGCAGATGAAAGTGTTGGTGTCTAATTGTTGAAGTGAGAATGGGGGGGGGGGGGGGGGGGGGTATATAGAGTAATCATAATGAGCTTATGGGCCTAATAGTATCGGATCACTATCGGTTCTTGGACCGGATCCGGTTTCAGATCAAAATTTGGAACCGGACCGGATCCGGTTTCCTATTGGATGGATTATTGGAGGGTAAACCGGGACGGTTCCTGATCGGTTTCCCATTTATCCGATCCATTAACAACACTAAGTATTCCTATATGTGTACTGAAAAATTAATAAAGAGCACACTGCATATTAGATAGAATAAGTTTTTGTATCAACGATTAGTATCAGAACAAAGGTAGCCTTTGCTGAAAGAAAAAAAGCATAGGATCACAAAATATGTTATAGAAGCACCAGTAATAACATAAGCATCGAAAAAAAAAAGTATTATCACATAAGTGGCTATAAATTAACTTTGAAATGCTTTCAGAGTACATACTGTTGGCAGTTTCAGACCACCGGAAGAACCAGTAAGAAGTTCAGCGGCTTGAGTTGATCCAACTACTGAACTTTCAGCTAGCGAAATATCATCAGTGAACCTGCTGGAATATCTTTTTTTCTTGAAATCGTAACCAATTGATGTCACAGCAGAGATGGAAGCCGAAGAGTCATTTTGGTTTTCCCCATCTATCAGCAATGCACCATCCTGCAAAACATCCAATTTAGATTATGAAATATGAATTGAAAGAATTTGAGGTCGTCAGAAAGTATCAACATCAAAACATTTCTTAGAAACTCTAGGAAACTAAATGATGATAAAGCAAACATAACTAGAAGCATACATCTTCACTAAGAGAATGATCCCTTGAATGTGTGGCCACATCTCCCGGGTATCCTGGTATTGTATTCTTTGACGAAACAAGTATTAGCTTAGTAAGCCTTTGGATTCTGCTCATCAAGGCAGCCTTGGCTTCTTCTTCCTCTTCCAGTCTTGATTGCATTCTCACTTGTCCTTCTTCTAACTACGGAAAATACATGTTCATGGCTTCATGTTAAGATTGTGAAAGACATAAGGATAGTCATAGTCCCCGACAAAGACCAAGTACAATATGTAATAGTGAGTACTGCTAAATGTTTCTTATATGCTTTCAGTTAAAATCAGAAAGGTTAACTTTCAAGAATATCTGAGAATATACCTTCTGTTTTAAGGTCAGAAGCTCTTCGTGGTTGACACCTACAAGCATTCCCCTTCTTAGCTGATCAAGTTCTTCCTTGAGAATTGAAATTTCTCTTTGGTATTTCTTAATCAAGGATTTTTCATCAATAATCTGAACAGAAAAAAGATGTTTAACATCCCCCCATTGAACTAGAGGCATTAGCTATTAGACTTATATGGCATTTTCCTAACCTTATTACGTGAAGCAAAGATCTCAACACGCTTTGCTCGGCTTGCAAATTTTAAGGTGTTATGAGTCTCCTCCATACTACTTGATGCAGGTGTAACAGTGCATATAAGCTGGTTATATAAAACAATGAATATTAGTCTGGTTCATGATTTATTAAATTAAGGGCAAACGGACACAAAAGAAAATTTGGGAGAACACCTCAAAACTTCTCTACCAACCAAGTAAGGTATTGGTTCATAGTCAACCAAATAAAAACTATTAGCATATTAATGATTCATAGTAAAACGAAGTCCTTGCCGATCTAGACATACCGAAACATGACCATGTCCACTCAATGAAGATTGCAGCAAACGGGTAAGCTTGGAATCCCGATATGGAATGTGAGAAGCCTTTCCTTCACTCAGTTTCCCAATCACCTTAAAGTTGCAGATGCCAATAATTTCAGTGTTGGGTTGAAATATAAAACAAGATATATAATTCTCCATTCCATGTGAAGACCTCCTAGAAATCAAGATATGTTTCACATGCTGAAGACCTATAAGGCATCATACTATTGAAGAACTTAAGAGACTTACAGTTCCAAGAGTAAGAAGGCTTTTATTAATGTATGATCCTTCTTTTCTCCTCAACCCAGTGGTTTCAGTTTTAGAGCTTTCAGATCCAGCCAAATCAATTAAGTTCTGAATACATGACAACGAGAAAGTGATGGAGGATGTAGATATAAATTGAATATCTCAGTCATAAGAGTTTACTATTACAGCCATACAAGTTGCGAGAAGATCACTCCATCATACTCATCACCACGGTCACTACTTTCAATCATCTGCAGAAGTGAAGATCGTACTTAAATAAGACTCCTATTAACGCGAAGTGAAAGAAGTCCACTTCAAGAGTAGAGATTTGGTCATACATACCAGTGTGAATATAGTATGACTACGGCTACTGAACAGATTGAAGTTGTTTGAGCCAACGTGTCGATGTTCTTCATCAAATAACAAAGTCAAAGAAGATATAATAAGTAGTGTCATTACATTTGTTACTCCTATGGTAATAAAGTTAAGAGGGGAGGGAATTTACGAGTTCAGTAGTTACCTTCACCAGCAGCAATGAAAGAAAGCACATGCCCAGGAGACAAAACTACTTCTTCCTTAATGCCTTCAACATAAGTACCCTGGATAGATTTTTTAAACACAAGCGGAAGAATGCCTCTTAGAAATAACTACTAACCATTAGGATGTATAGGTAAAGGAAATAAAAAGAAAAGATATTCAAAAAAAATGCCTGTTTACACTTTTCTTAATATTGCAAAATCACCATTTTGAGTTAAAGGTTTTTTTTGGGTGAGCTTTTCTGAAAGCTTGCCTGAACAAAAACTTTGAATTTTATTACTCATAGCAGATTATGAGATGCCCCAGCACATCCAAACAATAAAGTTTCCAAAGACCCTCTTGAACTTTTTGGTTTGAAAACAAATGTTAGGAAAAGGAAAAAAATTAAATTTAGAAAATAAACAATTAAATGTTGAATAATTCATGGTACCTGGGCATCTTCTCGAACTCGCAAATTCTGACCGGTAGGATCAAGCAGGTCATTTATCACCTGGCAAGAAACCATCAAAGACCAAATGCATAGTTATTGGGCCTTCACATAACATATGGTATTTCTTCCTTATGGACTTCCTGGCTGTATAGAAAAAAGGAAATAGAACAGATGGTATACTGACCTCATTATAGATTTCAAGGTATGAAACACGTAGTAAGTACTCGCGTCCAGGAGTCTGAGAGCAAAATGTTGTCAATTAAACAACTTAGGTAATGCTTCATTACACACATCACTTACTCAAATGGAGTACTTAAAAAATAACTTCTTCATGATCTTATTTATTCCACGACACTCACATCTTGAATCATGCTGAAAACATCCTTTATTGCTAATGGTATGATGCCTGGAGAATCTTGATCTCCCTGAAATAATATGTCTACAGAAAATTAAACACCAGAATAACAACAAGAGATTGACGACTGACATGAGTTCACACCATAATTTACTTGGATGAAAATAAACAAAAACAATTAGCGGGTAACATCTCAAAAAGATTGTTTGTGGGTATATATCTTCCAGACTTCTACTGACAAGCAAGAGCGCACATTTCTATACAAGCACTTGGGCAGACATATTTTGTGGTTGAAGTATTGAAGTAAATATATTTTTCACAAACTCACTCCTCATGTTGTAACAATCACCAGTAGTAGAATCCACAAAGTAACAAATTGTGGATACAGAATACTACTAAACAGAAGACCAACATCTAGGCACCCATCAAACCCACCTAAAAGAACTTCATGTGCATAAAAATGATGACAAAAAGGGTTCGACACATCATTGCAATTCACATAAATGAGTCATCGAGTCAATATCTTGCAGAAATTAGATCACTTATATATACAATATTTTCAAACACCGTTCCCAGTTCCGCATAAACTGGTCATTCAAACATAAGAAAATAAATCTACACTGGAGAAAAATAGTTAAGAAACCCCCCTGGTAGTATGTGTATCTACTTTTAGTGTCGCCTTATATGACTCATGAAAATATAACAATAACCTCTTCTCCAGTAGACTATATTAATGTAATATAACTGGTAACTACAAAGAGTATATGATGAACATCTTAAATGGATGGAAACACACTTACATGCATGGTGTGTGTTTTCCCACTACTTGTAACGCCATAAGCAAATACAGTGCCTGAAACATAATCATAAAAGTTGTGCTTACGAAGATGAGTTCCTGTTAATTCTGTTTCTAGTTACAAAAATAATTATTATATGAGTTATCATAGAGTTCATTTTGGTTTACAACATTGCAAGATAATGAAATGAGTTGGCTATCTAAAATGTTCAATTAGCTAGTTGACTCGCAGTTACAAAAATACAGAGTAATGTTACATGAGACATCACGGAGTTCATTTTAGTTGAGTCTCTAAAATGATACACTCGGATCAGTGACTTAATAGTGCAACAAATCCAAAAGAAGCAGTTATGACACCCACCGTTGACGCCCTCCATCGCAGCCTTGACTACAGGTCTGGCAGCCACTTCATACACCTCCTGAGTACACGTATCAGGTCCAAATACTCTATCTATCATAGCATCAAAACACATACAATGTTGCTCCCAATTAGGCACTACTATAAGCTGAAATCTCGTTGTTTCCCATATGAATTCCAAGCCGAAAAGATACCATAATATACTCTACATAGTACGAGAATGAATTAATGATATCAAACAAAATAAAACACATATACTATGATGACTCTACCAAATCCGTAAGCGGTGGCTGGATTAAATTCACTTCGTACGGTCTTATTCCCATCTGGATACCAGGATATCTCATCTCCCTTCTGATATTCTCGATCACTGCGAAACAAACAAGTAACAATCAACAAAAACCTAGCTCAGTGAAAATCTAAATAGGTAGTAATTGGAACTAACGAGATCCGTAAATTACTTCATTGGCCTAAAGCGAACAGTGACAGAAATACTATCCCCCGATCTGGATGAATCCATACCCTCCGCAATCAGCTCCTCCTCAGCAGGAAAACTCACGGGCGTACGGCTCCCAATTCCTCCTCTGGAATCGGGGCGGTTCCTACTGGCCCCGACGGATCTGGAACCGTATTTTCCAGGTCCGCCATAAAAGGAAGTGGTGGAAGATGAGCTAGACTTGGGAATGAGCCTCCCATTGATCAAAGACGACGAAGACGACGTGGAAGAGTATGGACTGGGAGTCTTCCTGTGGTTAAAAGGTGAGCTGCTTCTCCCTTTAGATGCCGCCATTTGAACCACCACCGACCAATCACAACAAGCAACCAAATCGATACAAAATTGAATAGGTAGTGAATTTGAAGCAAGAGAAAAAGTTGTCAGACATCACATGGTCTGCATCAATGAAGGGAAACTCAATTGTTGAGTTTTTAATTCGTTGAGAAAAATGCTCCACTCTCACTCAAGCTATGGTACTGTATCAACACGCAATTGGGAAGTTGAAGTGTTTGATTTTTGTATAATTGCTAAAAAAAAATCAATTGGAAAATAGAAGGTTGGGTGAAATTAAATAGGGATAATAAAGTGGTGGCCCGCTTTAATTGAAGGTGAAGTTGAAGAGCATTTGAAAATGAAAGCTGGATTGAAAATGAGCGGGAAGGATAGTGGACTGGGGTGGGGTGGGGTGGGGGCCATACGGGAGGAGCGTTGTGGCTCTACGACAAATCAGATTCTACCTCTATGTTGAGTTTGGTAGTAGACACCAACCGATTTGGAGTATCCCAGTTAATGGAAACGAAAGTCGAAAATAAATTATATTGAAGCAATTTATTTCTTTGTTTGATATGCTAGAAGGTATTTAATATACTACTTCCTCCATCCCTAAATAATTTGTACATTTTGACTTTCATGGTCAACAAAACACGATTTAAAACGTAAATATATCTTATTCTACATGCGAAAATGTTATAAAAGGTTGATATTTCAAAAAATATATGTTGAGACGAATCAAACAAGATCCCACATGACTACATTATTTTTTATCGTTTAATGAGAATTCTTAATCAAAATTTTTAAAGTTTGACCACAAAAGTTAAAATTTACCAATCATTTAGGGATGGAGGGAGTACTAAGGTAATAATCACAAAAATAATACTCCCTCCGTTTCAAATAGTTGATTGGTTAGAAAAAATTTATTTTTTCGTAATAATAGATTGTTTACGGAATTCAACATGCCTTTATACTCATGTTTTTCTTTTTGACCCTTTATGTTAATTTTCATTTTGATAGTATTATGTAGGATATAATAGTAAATGTTCTTAACTATTTAATAAAGTACTTTTTGACTAAACAATCAAATATTTGAAACAGAGGGCGTATTGACTTATTTCTTTGAATTATATATGTTAAAATAATCAGTAATAAATTCAAACTTTTATTATGATATTCTATAAATTTTAAACCAATGAATTAAGTAATTTTAAAATTAGAATTATGGTATAATTTTAAAATACTATCATTAACTTAATGACATTCTTCAAAACATTTCAAAGCAAGTAATATTAAAGCATTCATTAAAATTACATTTTTAAAGTAATAAATATAATATTATGTTGAACTATTTTAATCAATTAAATTTGTGCCACATCAATATATTTTATTATTAAACTTATATCACTTTGAAATATTTAAATATATTTTAATATTTCCTATATTATATTTATACATTAAATATATCTATCATATATATTGACTAAATGAAAAAGTTCATAAATTTCATATACTCCGTATAATTTTTATATATTACAAGAAATATCAATATAGTGATATTCTAGGTATTTAAAAAAAAATCTACCATGGGTATTATTTCTACTATGGCCTATGGGGCAGTCCTGATACTCTAAGAGTCGAGATGTTTGGAACAAAAACTTTATTTTTGTTGAAACTTAATCAACAATAGCAATAAATAGTCATGATATTAAAATATTAAATTATATATTAAACTAAGATAACGAGTTTATGGTTAGTATAAATTGATTGAAACATAATTAATCGATAAGGAGTCCAACGAGTTTGACGAGGAAATGCAAAAGAAAGAACAAATTTAGGACAAAGCCCTGTACATAACTTTTCATAAATTCAGTACAAACATTTACTTTGTTTATACACATGATGGTAAAAGATGGATGTTCACTCGGATTCATATTTAAATCAATCTGGAAATGTGACTTAAGACAAGCAATTATACACCAAATGGCAATATGAAATAAGGAAGGTGAAGACTGAAGTAGCATTTTATGCCTAAGGAGAAAACAAATCAATATACAAGTGAAATATGTTTGGACATGCTTGTAAGCTCTTAAGATAACTAAAACCCATTGCCTCCGAATTACATGGCTTAATCGAGTACTCCCGTTGCCGTCATTTGCTACTCATTGGCTCTAAAAAATATAGTAGTCTTCCATCAAAATTATCAACCCAATGTGTGTTGTCAAAATGACATCATCATGACATTGCTTGCAAGAACGCGTTCTCTTCTTTCAATATACCCAAATGGAAACCAACCTGCCTTTCCCATGCATTCACCTTCTGCCCAGCCATTGCTTGAGACCTGCAAATAATTTATCGAACATGGGAAATCTGAAGGAGTCAATAAATGTTTTATAGTTCAAGTAGTTTTCTGGCAGTTAACGTCCTCTCACCTATACCTTACCACCAACGGAATGAATTTACACATAAAGAAATTTGTTGCCTTTCGCTCCATCAAGAGTAAGAACGGAGAAATAAATCTGTGAGGGACTCAATTATACGCATATTGCTATGCTTGTGATCAATGATATGGGTTACTTGTAGAAGTCACCCAAATTAGTTGATCAATGCATGCCCTCTGACCTACATCCCTTTCCAACCCATTTCTACCCCATGGAACATTACTTAATAAAGTGAACTGCTACCTTCCAAACCCTAAATCCATACCAAAACACCCAAGATAAATATCCACTTACCCACCTTTTTTTTCTTCCACTTACCCACTTTCAGTTGGCAGTAATCAAGAAAATAAACCAACATGCACATTGCTTTTGAGGCAAATATAATGAAACAAATATATATACAAATGAACAATAAAAACAAGAGGATAAGTGATTGGCAAACCTTTCTGATAACAACAAAATCTCCAACTGACAAATTAAGCTCGGTATCAGACTCCGCTTGGTATGAGTGCATGGCCTGTCATCCAACGAAGAAAAGAAACAAGCATCATGATGGGCAAATATACTGAACTTTCTCGTTGAGTTGAAGGTTAGATAAACAAATAAGAACTTACTTCACCAAGAAAGTAACCCATGCCATCAGTTGACCCATTCTGCATTGGGGAGATAGGTACACCATTTACTTCTTCATATGATGGAGGTGGTGGCGCAGTGTGCTGGCTAGGGATAGGTGACGCCTCAATTCTTGCTCGCTCAGATAACATCTAACTCATTAATAAAAATAATTAGTTTCCATCGTTCTTGAGATAGAACTTCTTCAATCAGGATTCAGAAAGCATATATATCCTACATACCTCACTTTCTAACTCATCAAGTATTTGAAGTGACTTTTGATGATAAGCGCGTTCTGACTCAATCTAGACAATGAAAAAACAAAATAATAAAAACCGTGATAAGAATAACATTAGTATCAGAAGTGGGGTTACTTCAAGGCAAAAAGGCATACCATTGCAATCAGGCGCTGAAGAGTCAACCTTTGTTGTTGAGCCTCAACGGCAGCCATGGCTGCAGCTGCTTCCTTTCCCAAATTTTGCATGTTAGATTTCAGATCATGTAGCTTTGCTTCAGCACTTTCAAGTTTAAAGGCCATGTCAGGATTGCCTGTTCCTTCTCTCATTTTGGTCTGTCTTTTATAAACATCTATTGCCTATCCAGGTTATACAGGGAAGAGTTATGACGATCTCAGTTTACAAGCCAAAGTGGTAACATGCAGTTTCTATGCTATTAAAGATAACAAGTAAAATATCAAAAAACTTCTCATTAATGCCTTTTGAAAGAGCAGTGAAATAATTAGTAGATGGGATGCTTACCAAAACAATTTTATAAGAGCTAGCTACACAAATTAAGAAATAAATGAAATGGATCTTTACTAAAACACCTGTGCTTCAGTTTCTTGTCGCACTCTATCGTATCTCTGTGCCAGATGTCGAGCATCTTCAAGTGGGGCTCCCAATACCATAGCTCTCAAGGGTTCAGCCACCTGGTCCATGAAAATTGAGACATACAAGCAAGAAACAAATCCTTAATGAAATGTCAACAGAATTGATAAACGAATCCAGATATAGTAGGTGGGGTAACTAATTCATGTGCTTACAATAGCTCTCTGTTTATAATTGTTTATCTTTTTCCTTCTCTGACCCACACTTTTCACATGTAAGTGTCAATATTTAATGGCATGCTTCAGGTGATATTGGATCTTCAAATAAATTTTAATATCATGAATAACTTGATCTTAGATTCTTGGTTGTTAATCAATTGAACACCTTGCAAAACTCTAGCTATCCTATTTATTTCAAACTTGATGAATGTATGAGACAAAAATCTCCACCAGCTTCTTGATTCCCAGGAATAAGTACCATGCTATCTAATTGGCACAGTGGTCAGAAAGACTTCTGAGACCTAAAATTCCTGGGCCTTTGGAAGAATCATATGATAGGGAAGAGAACACTAAAGTTGCCTAATGGTAAGAAGGTCTGCAGGAAGTTAGAGGTCTGGTTCAGTTCTCAGCATTACAACGGGATGGAGGGTTGTTGAAACTAGAAAAGAGGTAGATGGGAAACAAATATATCACCAGATGATAAGCATATACTTGACAGAGCATCACATATGTATGAATACAAATGGTTACCTGTGTGCCAAAAGCTTTTAACAGATTCCCACGTTCTTTCTCCATCTGAGCGCGAGCTCTTGAAAAACTTAGGGCAGCTTTTGATAATGTACTACCACTTGTACATGTATTGTCAGCACCATACTTCCGGCTATCATCTGACAACTTAGTTCCTGGATAACAAAAGTTGGTCAAAGACTCAAAGTACATTTCCAACAAATTCAAGTTACCAATAGAGGACCACGAGAATCGGATAGAAAGTTACAAAAAATCACCTATTTCGATCTGTTTTGATCCTGTCACAATATAACCTTCCACTCCACGAACAATGTCTCTTTGGAAATGCTGAAGGTAAACAGTATACGACGCTGAAGTCAATACAAGAACCTAAGTTTACAAAATATAATACTTTTTCTTTCTCAACTCAAATGAAATACGGAGTAGTTTAATTGTTTGGGTTCCCAAAATAGCCTTACTTAAGCTATATGTCATAACATAGACTACTACCGTGTATGCATTGCCAATTTCGAAACTCATGGATTCATGTAGTTGATATACTTCCCTTCATAAAGAAAATCTAGCAAGACTTAACTCTAAATCTTTAAAACATATCTAAGAATCCAAGAAAAACATAGGTAACCTTTGCGGCACGGGTTGAGATATAGAGCTTCTCAAGCTTTTGATGTTGGCGGAGGTCAGCTTCGTCTGCACCGACATTATCTGAATTTCCATAGGCTCCAAACTGCTTGAGAACAGCCTAAAATGGAAATTAGTTCATGAAAGTTCATTCCAGTGATGGCATAAATTAACCAAATATTTCAACTATAAGAAAATATCACAAATACAATATTAACTACAGCCAGATTCGTTCCAGTAGATGAACATGGGGCTGGTTATGTAGAAACTACTTTATAGAGGGGGGGGGGGGAGGCTGCACTTCATTTCAAATGAATTTCTCATTACATTTTTCTTGTAAAATGATAAAACAAAGTGCTACTATAACATTTGTCTTGAAGATCGAAGAAAAACATTAAGCTGCACAATAACTGGGAGCCTTCTAAACAACATTTAAGTATACAATAAAATATAAATTAAGGCATTTACGCCCATCTAAATATCACTAAGGAGCTTCACAAATTTCAGAATCAACCATATACTGATCGAAACATAGCAAGGTCCCCAAATTTTAACTATCGAACGAAGGGCCCCTCTTCTTAGTCTCTTTGCTCAGATCGATCTCTAATCACTACCCTAAAGCATATGGCATATTATCATTCGTTTCGATTCCAATGCTACTACACAATAATAGTTGTCCATACAACTTTTGAATTGAGACAAAATAAATACTCAATCAAATCAATAAGTCGCCATAAGATATAACAAACAAATTATCAAATCCAAAATTAGAATTTGTAAAATGAAGTAAGTATGAGCTAGTATCCACATAGATCGCTACAAATTGAGGATATAAAAGGATATGATCTGATTGAATTGGGTACCTGAAACATAAAACATATCTGAAAAATTGATAAATATGATATACCTGTTGTTGTCTGGCGACTTGTTCACGAAGCCTGGAGGCTTGCTTTCTGATTGTGTCCATTCAAACAATCAAACTCGATGTCAATTTCTGATGATGAGAGATTTGTTGATAATCGGTAGCTGCTTGATTTCTTCAAGATGCAGATTTTGCTTCATTAATTTCAATGTTCAAATTAAGGGGCTTTTTTTACTCGTTGTACCAAATTTATATTTAGATATTAAGATAAATAAACACTTATCACAAAAAGAATACGTTTTACAGTTTTAGTGATGTGTCAAATAATTTAGTGATATACTATATCAAATATACAAT
Organism: Echium plantagineum; assembly: GCA_003412495.2. NCBI lineage: Eukaryota > Viridiplantae > Streptophyta > Magnoliopsida > Boraginales > Boraginaceae > Echium > Echium plantagineum. The sequence continues at coordinate 18,846,565 of CM016563.1, read as the reverse complement.
GACTACTTCATTGAGTATTAATTACTTCATCCCTTTTAATTCAGTTATATTTATTTTTACATAAAATTTCGAAAAAAATTAGACATATTCCTCCTCGAGTCCTCGTGAACATAATTTTTCGTTTATGCAAATAATTAATTAATGAAAATATCAAATGAATTCACATGTTTGAATATATCTATCAACTCAATTGCATTTCAATTTCATCCAATATCATGTTAATTAACTCACTTATAATATTACTAATACTAGCTACGGTACACATTCAATACATATGTGTATTACTAATATGCTTTGTTTAATTAATACTAGCTACGGTACACATTCAATAAATTGTGTTAATAATTTAAACTAAATCAACAACAACTTTAAGTAGTTAAAAATGATATATTTTTCTAAATATAGAGTTAAAAATAGGATACAAGAATAATTTTATCTCCTATAGTTAATGATATTTTTATTTTGAGATTTTAAATTAAAAAGATTACTACAGGTATAATGTTGAAGGATAATTCGAAAAGATGAGTATGTGGTAGTAAAAACAAGGGTAAGATCTTGGTACGAGACATGAGTATAATATAGGCTTTTTGGCAGTTTACCCCCTTCAATTATTTTTATATATTTTATGTGCTCCTTGAATTATTTATCATGTCTATGTGCCTCTAAACCCCATTTTCATCATTTATATTGCATTTCCAAGGTGAAATAACTATGTAGCTTACCACCCTTTCTTCTTCAACCCACTCCACCTCTTTCATCTTCGATACACCCCACCCCATCGTCCCTGCTTGAGTAGATATGTGAGAGTGAGCTTCTTCAACTCTTTTGGCTAACCAAAATCAGCAGTATGTGCTTCAAAATGTTCATCCAACAACATATACTGGCCTCAATATCTTTATGAATAATCAAAAGCTCCAAACGATGCATATAAGCTAGCATGTTCACTATTCCACGGACAACCTTCTTCCGAGTATCCGAAGACAATGGCAACCAGAGAGAAGACGAAGTTGAGCCCCCATCATCGAAATAATCCGACAACGACGATGATGTTCCATGAAGCCACTCATCCGAACTCCCTTTCTCAAGAAAATCACAAATCATCATCCGATCCGAACCGGTTGAGTAATATCCAAGATTTTTCATGTGATAAAATGTCATTATACCCGTTCTACCAAGAAATCACAACACAATTGTATCATACCATAAATGGTTGGGTTGGGTTGGAGAATAAATGGTGGCCAGACCAACATAGCCATTTCACCCTTAAAATATACTCCCTCCGTTCTCTTTTACTTGTTCTTTTAGCCTCAAATTTTTGTTTCTAAATACTTGTCTTTCTAGCATAATTAAATACTCCCTCCGTCCCTTAAAGATTGTCACATTTTGACTTTTAGTGGTCAACAAAGCACAATTTAAAACATAAATATCTATTATTCTACATGTGAAAAAGTTATAAAAAGTTAATATTTCAAAAATATATATTGAGACGAATCTAACAAGGTCCCACAAGACTATATTATTTCTTATCGTTTAATGGGAATTCATGATCAAATTTTATAATGTTTGACTATCAAAAGTCAAAATGTGACAATCTTTTAGGGACGGAGGAGTACAAATTTACATTTTCAATGTATTTTTTCATTATTTTTTTACTATGAATTTATCACTCAACCAATTATATAGTTTCAATTGATCGTCAATTTACATTTTCAATGTAATTTTTGACTATCTTTACTTCTTTCCTAATTGATGTGCAAATGGCTAGAAAGACAAATAAAAGAGAACGAGGGAGTAATATAAATGATAAAACTCGAGTTCGTGGACACATAGACAAAATAATAGTTCCGGGCACATAAAAAAATGAAGATAGGTCATGGGCAAACATCCAAAAATCCTATAATACACAGTCGGGTCTGCTTCAATTAGTGTATGACCACTAATTAATTTAAATTGTTTTATCTGTTACTGTTTATTGCATAACCTTTCTCTTAAAAGCTAGCTGCAATTCATTGGACTGCTTACTTCACCAGGTATCTCCCTTGCTTATTACTACTATAATATAGCAATGTCATATCAGTGTTAAGAAATTGTTTTGATGATGTGGGCATTTTTAATGTATTTTATTTTGCTTATTTGCTCTATTTAGGGTTTGATTTCGAGCTAGATTTGGATTTTATCCTTGGAAATGTTCTTTGTGCTTTATGTTATTATGTCTGATAGCATGTAGATAAAAACACTTCCACAATAGTATGGATTTTTATTCGATTTTTCTGATGTGGAATTCGATGAGAGGTTGTCCTGGACGCAGGGAAGCAGCAGCATTTGTGTTGAGTGGTGAGGTTCATTTCATTGTTGTGTGTCGAGTTGATTTTTCACTATTGCAATATGGCCACTGTTAGAAGAAGTCGGAGCAGGAGCAGAAGTCGGAGCCCATTGGGTCGTAAGATGCATGCTCGACGATATTCATACCGTGATGCTCCCTATAGAAAAGAGTCCCGTCCTGGCTTCAGGTTCTCTGGTCTTTTCTAATTGACATATGGTGTTTTGTCCTCTTTATATGGTCTGTTATCACTAGTTGGGGAGGACACGGTTCCTTTTGAAGAATAAAGTAGAAGAATAATGATATACATGATGCAAAATTAAAAGTGTCCATAATCTTTGATAAATCATCACTAAGATCTAGTATTTTATTTGGGAATGTGTTGCTAAACTTCATGTAATATCGATTTGCTTAAGATGAAAAGTATTCGGTCCGGAAGTTGCTTTAGCAAAAGTGATAAGACGAAACAACAATGTGTTTTTGTTCAACAACTAGCTACTAATATAACCTGTTCATCTTTCTTCTAGTTTATGTAGGTGCTGCGGTACGTTTCTTTAGTTTGTTTAAAATCAGCGGGTTTTTTTTTCAGTTTACTTCGCAAGTAAAAGTTTTGTGCGCTAAAAGCTAATTAGAATTTGCAAGCAGCTTGTTTAATGCATTAATGCGCTGGGGATTGTGTTATGACTTTCCTCATTGGTTTAGATGTTATATTTTTTTCCTTTTTCCTTGTCCTTGTTTCAGGAATTTTAATAGTTATAATACGATCATCTTACAGCCAGAGCGGTCTCTGCAAGAATTGCAAGTTGCCTGGTCATTTTGCCAGGGAGTGCCCGAATGTGGCCTTATGTCATAACTGCGGTCTTCCTGGGTAAGAAAGTACACTTCCATATGTATCCTCGAGGAAATAACCTTGACCTGATATTACATTGGTACTTTATTCTTTTGCAACCATTATCCAATGATCTAATTCTAACCCTGTCATTGGTTAAGATTAACTTCTCCAGAAATTGGTTCATGAAATGCTTATTTCTTATTCGGTCCTCATCATCATAAATGTAGTTTGTAATTGTAAATGTCTGTACCAGGCATATTGCATCAGAATGCTCGACAAAATCCCTGTGTTGGAACTGTCGAGAACCTGGCCACATGGCTGGAAATTGTCCCAACGAAGGGATATGTCACACGTGTGGTAAAGCTGGGCATCGTGCTAGGGATTGCAGCGCTCCTCAGCTTCCACCGGGGGATTTAAGGCTGTGTAATAACTGCTTCAAGCAAGGTCATATTGCTGCTGACTGCACAAATGACAAGGCGTGCAGGAACTGCAGGAAGACTGGTCATCTTTCACGTGATTGTCAAAATGATCCCATTTGCAATTCTTGCAATATATCTGGACATGTTGCAAGATCATGCCCTAAGGGAAATTTGATAGAAGAAAGGGGCGGCGGCAGATCTGGAGGTGGAGGATATCAAGATATAGTATGCCGTAATTGCCAACAAATAGGCCACGTGAGCCGCGATTGCATGGCATTAATGATCTGTCACAACTGTGGTGGGATAGGGCACATGGGATATGAGTGTCCATCTGGAAGGTTTGTGGACAGGTTTCCTCGGAGGTATTGATAGAGAAACAGGAGAAATTTAGCAGATTGACACTTTTTAAAGTCTTTTTTTAACTTGGAGCACACCTCATTTTTTTTTGCATAGGACTAGCACACTTCCCTGCAATTTGTCTATTTTGCCCTTAAATGAACCTTCTTCTTTTTTCTTCTTCACCATTCCACCACCATCATCTCACCACCACCATCAAAACTTTTTCTTTACAAATCATAACCACTACCACCACCTTCACAAACCCACTACCACCAACAACCCCGAATTCAAATCACCTTCATTTTCCTCCCCATCTTTTTTTCTTTTCTTCTTCTTCTTCTTCTTCTTCTTCTTTGCAAACCACCAACCACCATTATTTTTCACCACCACCACCTATCTCACCAACTATAACCACCAACTATCTCACCCACAACCACCCTACCCAAACCCCTACAAGGTTGCCCCTGTGAAATCCCGCCTCCCCCCCCCCTCAAACCCCTGTGGAATCTCGCCCCCCCCCCCAAACCCCCATTTTGAAATCGTGCCTCCCTCCCCCCCCAAAGCCCCTTTAAATCGCGCCTCCATCCCCCCCCCCCAAAACCTTGTAAAGTCGCCCCCTCCCCTAAACCCTTGTAAAGTACAGTTTGTGATGGGGTGGGGTTTCGAATTTGTGGGTGTGGGGTTGTTGATGGTGGTGAGTTTGTTAAGAAGAAGAAGAAGAAGAAGAAGAAGAAGAAGAAGAAGAAGAGAGATGGAGAAGAAATGGTGGTTTCGAACTTGTTGGTGGTGGTGGTGGCGGCGGTTTTGTGAAGGTGGTGGTTGGTGAAGAAGAAGAAGAAGAGAAGATGGGGAAGAAGATGGAGTGTGGAGAAGAAGAAGGAAAAAAGGGTATGTGTGTAGTTTGTTTTAATTTTAAGGGCAAAAGAGTCTTTTCATGAGGAGGTGTGCTAGTGATATGCAAAAAAAAAAGGAGGTGTGCTCCAAGTTAAAAAAATGTTTCAAAAAGTGCCAATCTACTAAATTTCTCAGAGAAACAGCTTGTGTTTTTTGTGAAACAATTTAATTTTAGCAGCAAGCCAGACTGGCAGAGAACCAAGATGTTTGACAAACTTATCACTGTTTGAAACAATTGTCCTGATATTTATTATCTATATTTGCTCACCATGTTTATGTACTGAGATTTACAATAATTTACTTCTTGCATTAAATTGATAGAACTAGGCTGCTAGTTATGAGCTCTTTAGAGATGTACAACATCAACCTCTCTCCCACAGACATCCAAGCTTAAATGGAATTGGAGTTGTTTTGGTACAGAAAAATCATGAACATGAGAAATCGAATACACCAACTAAATCGTTAAATATTACACAGTTACAATCTCCAGATCCATGGGTGCGAGCAGGTCAATGCCAGGGCTACAAATCCAAAATATCGACAGACAAGTTACCGACATTTTTACTGCTTATCCGGTATTTCCAGTGTCAGGTATAGCTTCATCTAAGGGAGTTAATCCCTTTATCCAACGATATTGTTGCGTGTCTTCAGACTAGACATTTGCAGATTGAGTGCTGCTTCTACCCATGACCACTAATCAGGAGGAACTACAAAAAAAAATCAATTATCAGGTCCCAGACCACTTATTACATTGTAACTTGTAAGGAAAACATTAAGCGATGAACCATATGATATAAACATACAAAATGAAGATATTAACCAAAAGATAATCATGCCTTTCAAAAAGTTCCACTCATTATATTTATCATTACTTGAAATATAAAATCCATAACACTAATATAAAAACCATTTGGATGTTATAGTCACTCAGGACAACACATATAAGATGGCCTGCTCCTTAATTTGAAATCACAGACTATACCATGAGTTCATGTCAAAGTAATTCATCATTGTTGAATAAGAAGATCAGCAATGCCACAAGAAGCTCATATGCTATGATTACTAGAACAAAAGAAGTAAAGGGGCAACGTTAGATACACTTGCGAGACAGAATCCAACCACAACAAAAGAAGGACAGAAGGATATAGAGTGGAGTATCAGCTTAACAAACGATCCTTGCCAAAGATTAAATCACAAAAAAAACAAATTTTGAAGTAAAGTCAAGTCTAAAAAACATATTGCAACTTTCGGCTACAGAAGCTATTTCATCCATAGAAACTACCACCCTTCAAGTCTACGCTAATGATGATGTTTGTGTAACTCACACTTCTTCACAAAAGAAAGAGGACATGAAAACTTGTTTTACCTGCATATTTTATACCTCTAATCACTTCTCAAGCTCCTCATTTAAGGAGACAACTGGAACCACACACATTGTGTCACGATCACGGCCGCGTAGGAGTCCTTCTCCTTGTTCCTAAAGCATTTAGAAAGGGGAACTCAGTCACTTGCAGCACCAGTAGTACAAAAACAGTAACTCACCAGCGAACACTTTTGTGTTTCATGGTTCATGACAGCTTAAAATGAGACAATACCTGGTTATTGGAAGATTGACCAGAGATCCTTTGAGGCTGGACATTGAGATCTATAGACTTTCCTTCCATTTGCCCATTATCACCACCATTTGCTGTAAGCACTGAAGGTTGTTTACCCTCCCTCCTTGCTTCTGAAGGATCACTCGACTGGAGATCCATATCATCGGTATGAATCGGGGTATCTCCCAAAAACTAAAGTGAAGACCAAACAAGGAAAAAACGTGAGGTACACTGCATGTTCTAGGCGAGAACCGTAAACTAGCTATTGAACATCCAAACTCCCCAATGCCTTTAAAGAGGTCCCAGCCCAACCGGGTAAGGGCCTCGAGTGGTACGCAGCCTCACCCCTGTGGTAACAGGGAGGCTGTTTCCCGGATTGACCAAAGTGCAAACAAGATCCTACTACTTCACAATAGATAGAAGTGCAGTTTATGTATTAGCGATCCTCATTATATCCAAGAGCCGGAAAATATAAAATCTTTGACTCCATCAACTAGCCATTCCATCTTAAGAAATTGGCTTATGCAAGAATGTTAAAGTACATTTTCAATGTTTTAAAAAAACTAACCTCAACTTTCTGCCTCAGCAGAAGATACCTTCTGTGGGTTCTTTTACCACCAACATGAACAATCATGTCACATTGCAGACATAGAGAACTACCATCGACTTCACAGTAAAAGAAAGCTATAACAAGACGATGAACATAAACATTTTAATACCACATCCGAGGATAGAATACTTATACATCGAGAAAGGAATATACCTGGTGCATTTTCACATATGTCACAGCGTGGAACTTGACTAGGTTCAGCAAGTCCAACACGCACGTGCCGACTAGCAAGCTTGTTACACATGTGAACCTGTTGCAACATCATGTGACCTTTAAAGAAGCGGCTAAAAAGATAACACATACATGCATTTTAATAAAACATGTCATTTAATCACCAGAGAAACAAGATTCAATCGTTCAACAATCCTTAAAATCGAAACTGCTACCAGCTGTATGCACATTTACATCCTCCTAACGAATTAGGCACCAGCACACCTCTTGATCAGCTAAAACATGTCCGTTTTCTCGTCGTTCTTCTTAGCAAATGAAATAAGGATTCACATTTAACCAAGGGACAAGATGACCCATTCTCTTATTATAGTATTTAACATATCTAGTATCACCTCAACTTACTAAGTTCATCATGCTTTTTCAAGTGTCTGATTTTCCTTTCCCAAAATTGAATCAACCAAATTACCAAAAATCCCAACTTTAAATCAAAATCAAATTACCCAAAGGAATGATCTTTATTATCATATATTAATAATAATATATTAGAGCAGCAAATCCAAATTCTGAAACCAACATCAGGAGGCAAAATATACACAACATAAAAAATCTGAATTGATAAATATAGCTAAATAAAAAATAAAAAATTGAAAGTACCTTATGATCACAAGCACGGCAAAGAGCAGCCTCGTCAGCAGCACAGAAGAGTATAGCTGCAGCTTTTTCACACACATCACAAAGTGTCCTCATTCTCTAAATCTTCCCCAACCAAAAATGGCAACTTAAATGTATCTTATTATTATTAACTAAAGTATTCTTTTTTCTACTTAATTTTTATCTTCATAGAATTGTATAAGCAAGACAAATATGGAGTACTCTACTGTATATTGGTGTTCAACTTTGGTTTTTGGGGGGTGGGGGTGAGGGGTGGGGTGGGGTGGGGGGTGAGGGTGATGTACAAAATGAGTTGCTGACTTGTGGAAGAACAACTTCTATATTTTGATTCTTATTGAGGAGAAGTTTTTTGATATTTTCATTCTGATTTTCATCCATATTTTTATCCATATTAATTAATAGTATGATAAGTATATAAATTTAATTTTACCAAACTAAAACTTTAGTTCTCAACTCTTTTATTTTTATCCATTTTAATTAATAGTATGATAAGTAAATAGGGTGATGAATAAGGTTGATTACAAATTTAAGGAAATTAGGGTGATTTAAATCATTTGTATAATAAGTAGTAACTAGTAACAAAACTAAAAGGTTATCTCCTTCTGAATATAATTCAACTGATAAAGAGGTTTTTTGTTAAAGTTACGTGTTAATTATTAAGAATATTTACAACCTATAAGACTCTTTTCACAACATGAATACGAGTCGTACAAAGAATATAATACTTTTCATGATATGTTCGATTAATTTAGCTTTTCGTGATGAGAATCTGACGGAACCTCACGACAAGATATAAACATTTTATATATATAAACTTATTTATCTAGACAGTGAAAGTAATTTGATACGCTAAGAAGGCACGTGATATAAGCCCGTAGCAATAATAATGTTGGTTTATTTTTGTTTAAGATGTTTGAAGGTCAACAAGCCAGAAATAGAGAGGGTGCAGAGGAGGACACGTGGTAATTTAAATTTGAATATTACAGTAAACGAAATTAGGAAAAGTAAAATGATTTTGGTATCAATTTTGAGATGATCCATGGCCACAAGCTTCAGAAAATGTAAATAAATGGGGGAAAAAAGAAGTATGTGGAAGAAAGCAACCCTTTGGTTATTATCAGCCACCAAACTTGTGTCTCCTCTTGCCCCACTTCATTTGCACATATATCTAATATCTGTATTCGATTTGGTTCTCCACCTCATCACAATCTAAATCCATTAACAATTAGGATGATCCAGTTGAAAGACTAGATAAATTTTATATCGCAAATTTATGTGTTTAATTTCTCTTATTAATATTTTTTGATACAATCTATCAACATATTTTTTTGATATAATTTACTTAACTGTAATAGTTTGCAAACTATTATGTCAATCCATTTTTATTTATGTCTACTTGACGTGTAATATGTGCGAATCTACGTTAGATAAGAAATCAACAACTTATTACCAAACAAGCAAATTTAGAGTACCTTCTCTGTCGGCTTACAATTCAACATCTTGACTTGAGGTTGTTTATGTGGTGGTGGTAGTAGTATTAGAAGTGCACACAAATCCAATACTCTTTCAGTCTTTTGACTATTCGAGTTCGAATTCTACAATGTGATGTTCTATTTCGAATGTTAGCGAATAAGAGTCGAATAAATACGATTTTGCTATTTGAATAGCAGGTTGTGCAAGATTTATTATTCAAAATAAGATCGATAAAAGTAGCGCATCAATAGTATCACTCTAGTAGTGTACAACAACATCATTCATCCTCATAAATGTGGAGTCATGAAACTGATACTTGTAGTAGTTCGGACATTCGGTATAAAACTTTCTCAAAGCATTACATGACAAAAAGGCGAACGAAAGGATCTTAATCTGCTCTGGACTGACCAGCTCGGGAGGACAAAATAATTCCAACGATGAGGCCATAAAGAGCAAGAGCTTCAGCAAAGATAAGGATGAGGATCATACCAACAAAAAGCTTCGGCTGCTGTGCGTTTGCCCTACATAATTCATCAATACAACATCACTTTTCGGGTTTTACATAACGGAGAAGATGAGTACAAGCTTCAAAGACTCTATAACAAGTACAAGATAATCGTGGAGGTCCAATCGTAGCAAGAAGTGACGATGTAACACTGAAACGGGCATCAAGAAGGCGAACAAAGAGCAATGTATTACTTAATCTATAAGAATTAGCCATTCTCCCTGGTAAAATGGCGCATCACTATCTAGTCAAAACTCAAAGGGACGCAATGCAAATACTCAGTAGGAGATTGGAGATCCCCTGTGTTACTTACAAAGAACTTGGACTCTGACTTAAATGGAGTATTGGAAAATAGATATAGTACGCTCAGAGGAATCGCAAGAAATGAGCTATTACCTCTAAAAGGATATGATAACGATCAACCCCCATCTTTCCTACCCTTATAGTATATTTGTTGACGTTCTAATTATGTATTAGAAATTCGTATTAGATTAAGACTTGAACCAACTTATGATCATAGAGATCGCAACTTTATTAATAAGAACTAATTCCTGGCTTCCTGCATTCTGCCCTTGAGATTGAAACTGAATACTACAATTTCAGAATAAACAATTACCAACTCCCATATTTGGACAGAATGTGGAACTAGCCTCATCTATCAAATCTACAAATTCTAAAAGATTCCAACTTTAATCCAATCTAAGCTCTTTCGGAGTGAAATAAAGATGTCATAACATAGGAAAACGAAATTAATAAATAAAGTTGTTCAGTTTATCATTCATGGTTGAGTATTAACATAAATGTGTTGCACCATCTTAAGCAATGATTCAGTTGAATAAATCCTTACCACAACCTACATCTCATGATTCAGACCATATATTGACCAATGAAAACAATAGATCCTCAAATAATCGGGGGGGCGAAGGAGGTATCGAAAATGGAATGAAATTGAACCTGACACCAGCATCTCCGACAATGCCAATGGCCATTCCTGCAGAGAGACCAGCGAGACCACAAGCTAGACCGGACGAGAGATGAGCGTATCCATCAAATAGGTAATAGGACTTGGCCTTGGGATTGATCCCAGTGCTGATGATAACCGCGATAATCAAACCATAAATACCCAAAACACCAGCCATGACAACAGGCACGATGGACTTCATCACCAGCTCAGGCCGCATCACTCCCATCGACGCCACTCCTACTCCACTCTTAGCGGTCCCATACGCCGCTCCCATACCTACATACACATTCAAACAAACACGATACTATTTAACAACATCATGAGGCAGATCAATGTTTATGAATGATGGAAATTTGCATACATGAGAAGACTAGAGCTGCAGCGGCTCCCAGGAAGCCGAAAAACGGAGCCGTTTCATCGCCACTGAAGGTAGAAGACGCCATTGCTTGTTGAATCTAATTGTGGAAGAAGAAGAAGAAGACGATGAATGCAGAGACGTGGAGGAGAGGATGAGGAGGATCAAATGATTGGATCGTTGAATACTGTCAGCTATGAATTTATTATCATCATACACGTGCATCATGTGATCATAAAAAATGGGCCTCAAATTCAACTTTCCAATTTTTGTAGGCCAATCATCAAACTGGGTTGGATCATCCTCGACATCAAATTTACTCACCTTTGTTCATCAAGTTACACCCTTCTGGTTCTGGCCTTCTACCATCAACCCACCAATTTATTTTGTTGTTTTTAAATTTCAAGGGTGGATGCCCATTATAATATGTAAATTACATCGAAGATATTCGAATATTTGAGTTGGAAATTTCAATGTGGTCAGATATGAATCGAACTCGAACAACATTTTGCTATTTGAATTGTAAACGAATATGAATATGAATATGAATGCTCTATATTTAGATTCAAACATAATTGCATAACTGAAGTGCCTAGCATACACCCAAATCATTGAGACGAGGGGGCACGTCTCTCATCCTTCATACCAAATAGATGAGGTATATATAGTCGCAAGCTATGCAAATAGCCATTCATACAGTGAGCATTATTCTATATACAAACACAAAACGCCCCTTGCTTAAATCAGTATACAAAAGGCAATATGATAAAACGGTCCTTAGGATAATTGTCGAATTTGCGCTTGTACCATCTTTGAGTTTCTGCAGCTGCAAACCCAAGATTTGCCACCTACATAAGATTTTACTAAATAAGTCCATATATATTTCAACATTGCCTCAGAGGGGTTGAGGCTTTATGTTTAAAGAATGTGACATAAACATAAAACTATAGTCACAAGACCGAATTTATTTATCTTGTTTATGCATGTATTCTATTATGCTTAAATATGTCGAGTTAACCTAGTGGAGGTGAGATCTGGTATGCTTCTCAGAGCACATCTACCGATTTTATAGAGTTGAAATACTCCATAATCGTTTGTCCAGCTCAGATCACAAGCATAACCCGTTTAGCATGCTTCATTAGAAGAAAGATGTCGTGACTCACCACAAATGCAAATAGTAACCAAATTGTGAGGTCTGAGAATCCAGTACTAACAAGAAGACCCAAGTAGATAACCTGTGTTTTATATGGCATACGCAGTAAATTTCATCAAAATAAAAGAAGATCCAATGTTCAGTAAACTCTGAGTAAAAAGATATACACTGCAAATGAAGAAGGTTTAAGTATTACCATCTCAGCTAAGTAATGTGGAGATGAAACATATTTAAACCAGTCACCATGGGGAATTGTATATTCATCAATATGCTTTTGCTTCTCTCTTAATGAGCCCTGTTCAATATTAAAGGTGTCACAAAAGCTATTCGACGAACATAACTTGAAATACTAATTAAAGCAAACATCTATGTAAAGATTGGCAGCAGTTAAGTGCAAGCAGAATCCACGATAACAAATATTTTAAAAGACAGACTACTGGTTGGAAATATACATAGAAGACCATGAACTTAAAGCAAATATACTATGTTGTTGATGAGGTCCTCATATTTACATGTTATCATATTCTTATATCTTTCAGATGTCCTTGAATTAATTGTGATGCGAGCAGATCTTCAGATATTTTTCTAAAGTACAGTATACGATCCTGTTCTCTTTACTATTGCATCTTGCCTCCTCATTCAGTCGTACAAACATATTGCAAGTGAAAAGTAAACATACAAATCTTAGGAAGAACATTAAAGGACACTACGCATTTGGCGCTATTTTTATGGACTAACAATCCAGGATATGCAAAACCCATGAGAGTGCTTAAGTGATAAAAATATAGCAACTCACAAGAATTGCATGGCAACGATATTGGTGGATCCAGCCCCAAAGAAACAAAACCGCGCCTATCCAGGCATACCATCGAAGTTGCATAAAGGGATGGAAAAAATCCCACCAATAAACTTGAGCTATCTTCATTCGATGCTTCCCATTCACAATAAACTCTTGAACTAAACCTAGTGCATAAGTGAACAGCTCAGGAGCATAGTTGCAGCAAAGAGAGAGTGGAGCGGCTGTGTAGAAACTAAGATCAGAAACACGAAATATGTCAGACACCATCCTCTTCAATTTGATTATATTATTAACTAAACTTTAACAGAGTTTTGCATGGGACCAAGGTTTCGTCTTGCTTTTAACAACCATAACTGGTTCTTGCAATGTTATTTTGACAGCATTTGTATCGAGGTTTATCTTTGTTAATAATTGTTAAACTTATTCATATAAGTTTAGTAAGCTTATTTCACTAATAACTCCATATCTTTGAACTTCACTTCCTAACAAATTCATTTAGGAAAGGAATCACAGTATGTGCTATTAATTTAGTGAGGGGGTCGACTTTCTAAAATTTAAAAAATGCATAATTTTTGTTTAACTAAAATTCTCCTATGCAAATGGGATCAGGATTCGAGAGGTATATATTGACCAAATTCTCAAGGGAATTTTTTCCAGGTCTATCATTTGATTTGACATAGAATGACTAGTGAGTTAAAACAGGGAAGAACTCAACTCAAAAAGGGTCTGTTTCAGTGAAAACTTGCTACCACAAAATAAAAAATAAAAACTATGAGGTAGGTAAAAAATAATAAAATAGGTAATGCTTCACAATGGGTCCAAACTAATAATAGCACAGAAACTTACTATAAGCCGGTGAGGTAGCCTAATATGTGCATCCGAGCAGTGGGGCTGTAGTTAAATACATAGATAGACTCATAAAGACGTCGAAGAACCTGAACTTCCATTAATAAAAGCATGAACACAGATGACCAGATCCCGTATCTGTGTTCTACTCGCAGCAATGGAGACCTCTTAGATAAAACTGTTTGTGTATCTCCAGTCAACTTGCTGGCAAGATTAGAGAGTAAAAACTGCCTTGGGTGCAAAGGCTCAATGGTATATGCATAAGTCCACGTCAACGTCAAAAGAAGCATAGTCCAGGAAACAGCCAAGACATAAAAGTGACAGAAAAACTTTTGAGGAACCGTGAATCTCTGCATACGCAAGATTAAGTAAGTTCATTTTCATATTCTAAGCACCACATAGTTTCCAAGTAATATGAATTTCTTCTACGGCAATTCAAATTATAATTCACCACAATAAACAAGTCACATTATCTTGAATACACTTCATCATTTATCACAATATAGCCTTTATACGATTGATTAAACATATTATCCAAATCAGTAAACTGAAATTGCATTCACTAGTTCAATATGAATTCGCAAAGTAAATAGAAGTGGCAAGCCGTGCGCTATGACTACATATGTTCAGAGTCCATGGACGTCCTTACTAAAACCAAATGGTTATAGATGATGAAGCCCGAAACTTTATAAACCAACCCGTATACTTTGACATATCCAATGTTGGACATGTCATCCTTCCACAATAAATAATACACCACATTAACAAATTTAACGTGCAATTATAGAACAAATTAACTTACATTGGACGAAGATTGCAGAACCTTGCCTCGTTTGGCAAACGAAAGAACGAGACTATGAATGAAATCGAACTTGGGAGAAGGGATGGAAGCAAGCAGAATGGGCAAGATAGCCGCAATCCACGCAGTTCTCAAAAACAATGCTAATTCCAAATCAATGTCCATCATTCCATTAAACATATTCTCAAGGTATAAAATGGAAGCTTTTAAAGCGGAGTCGAAGCTTTGGTCCATTCCAACAGACTTTTCATGGGCAGTTTTAATGCGATCAATATTCCTGCTTATTACAACTCCCGTGAGCCTTAAAACTTGCAGATTCTTTAGTAAAACCGTTTCGACATTTTCTCAAACACTTTGTTTCATATGATAATTAAACTAATCAAAATAAAAATCAAAAAAAGATTGATTTTTAAAAAGAACATAAATAAACGATTGAGGTATTAAATTAAAACTAATTAGTGTAACAATTAAATAATTAAGAAAGTAAAAAAAGGAAATAATAAGAAAAACCGGTGGTGTAATCCATCGATATCTAGAATTGCAGAGGCCGATCGAAGAGGACGAGGTTACATACTACTCCAGAGGTTTTATTTTCTTTTCGGAGTGGCGAAATGACCATCAAAGACTGAAAATTAGTTATATTACGCAATATGCCATCCGCAGTGATCGGCCTACGCGAGTTTATGGGAGGAATAACTATTTGGTTCAATCGAGTTTGGGTGAGATTTCCTAATCGAAATTGGGTGACTTCTATTTTTACGACTCACAAAAGGTATCGAATGCCTGCTTTATATTTTGGTATTATTTTTACAATAAGGAAATGCATGAAACATGCGTTGACGGGATAAAAATATGTTTTTCCTCGAAATTGTGTACAAAACGAGCAAAAATTGACGACTTTTGTGCATGCATTAGCAATGTGCATGAATTGAGTAGAAAGGGTTTGGGTCAAGCAAAATTCGATAAGATAACCTAATCAAAATCCTGTATAAAAGAAATAATATGTGGCGACATTTGTACATGCATTAAGACTTCAGAGTGTGTGCATGAGCTGAGTACGAAAGGTTTACGACAAACCTAACCCAACCGGTGTTCAATAGACTATTTTGAACCTATTTCATTCAATAGATTATCGGGTTTGTGACAATTAACTATTCTATTTAAGGTTACAAAATTCTCAATAGATGTTCAAAATTTTCTATTAAACAAAAATGGTTATTATAATTTTGTATCTAGGCATAATAGGACGAAATGTTAACATGAGTATTTATTATAGAGAAAATAAAAGTAAAAATGAAAAAATGCTTGCAACAAGATTTAAATTAGATAAAGAGTTAATCATTCAAACTATTAATTTTTATATAGGATATTTATATAAATACCGTTGTAGCTATGTGAATCCATGAGGCACGTTAAATTTACCGAGTCTATACGTCATCCATTCATACATCACTTTTATCAATTATTGAAATTAATTCAAATAGTTATTTCAATGAATGAAATTAAGAGTTGATGATGCATTTAACAAACAAACTAAATACTCTGTAAGCAAGTTTACTTCATTGATATTAATCAATAAACGTAATCTTTAATTTCACTTTAAGTTCAAAATTGTAGTTTCTCAAAAGGTTCAGTGCATTATAACATAAGTTTACTTCATTAATCAAGAAATGTAATCTCCTCTCGATAAACTCAATACTCTGTAAAATTCCAAATTTAAGGATATGGACTATGGAGTACGTATTACGTATTTGGTAATATCAAATTCATGTTTCAACTTACTCCCATATAGTTGATCATCGTATCTTACAACTTTTGACTAACAAGATCTTATTACGTTTTTCGGATATCTGAAATCTGTATGTGACCGAAAAATGAATGATGGAATATTCAATTGTTACATTAAGGAACGACCCTAACCAATTATTATGACCAATAGATCAAAGATTGCGAGTTTCACTTAGGAGATAACACTATAGTGTTATCTCCCAAATAACAAAGGTTAAAGATGTCTTTTACTATCAATTATTACAACTAAAATTTCATTTCCCCCCTCCCAATAATCACACGCGCTATTACACACTGAATTCAATCCAACGCGAAACCACCAATTAATCCAGGCGAAATTAATGGAGATCACCAATTAATATTTGCTCGTTGCATTTAATAGAGCCGAAATTCATGGAGATCACCAATTAATCAAGGCGAAACCAACATTCCTGTAGTTATATTGTATCACAATTCCAAAACCCCCACCAAAATTCTCTAAAATTCTCTAAAATTCTCTAAAATCCTTACAATATTGAAGCAATGGCATCTTCTTCAAGAAATCGAAAACCAGGTATGACTGAGTAACCTTTTCCTCCAGCTAACTTTAGGCAAACAAGTAATAAAAATTGGAACTTTTGACTACCGGCGTAACCATTAGCATAAAAAGCATATCTTTACAACAAAATTAACCATTGATAATTGTTTTCTAACTCTTTCAACAATGTAGTACCAAAATTTTTGAAGGAGGTAGTCGATGTTATCTGTAAAATGCTCGAAACTTGTGGATTTATGTAGTCGTGTTGTAGTCTCTAATTTGTGGAATTAAAAAAAGTGGGTAAATTTGAATTGAACAAAATGGAATGTAAATTCAATTAAAAATGATGACTTTTTGTGTATTTCCAGTTATTGTTGATCTGTTTGTATTTGAAGTTTGAGTAGTTGAATTTTTGAATGTGAAATTACATTAATATAATGCAATAGAAATAATACTATTAATTCAAAAATCTATGGCATTTTATCAATCATGTATAATCCACTGGCACAGTTGTTTAAATGCATTTCCTACATTATGGCACTCTGTCGTGCATATATAAATCAATAGAGTTAATGTTTAATGTGTTTGAGATGTATACCATTTGTGGGTGACATGTATAATCCATTTTCAATGTTGTTAAAATGTGTTCGAGATCTATGGCATTCCATGTTACATTAAAAATGCATTATAAAAACTGTTTAATGTCACTGATATATATGGGATTTTGTCTACCTTAAATAATCCAATGTAACATGGAATGCATTTGTCTGAGATGTATAGCATTTTTGGGTGGCATGTATAATCCAATCTCCGTGTTGTTTAAATGCTTATGAGATCGATGGCATCCCATGTTGACTAAAAAATGCATTAGAAATACTGTGTAATGTAATTGAGATCAATGGGATGTTGTCTTCCATGAATAATCCAATATAACTGCTGTTTAAATGCATTTGAGTTCTATTGCATTCTGTGTGACATGTACAATGCAATAGAACTGATGTTTACTGAATTATGACTTAAAATTTTATGTGATTAATGAAAATAAGATATATGTCATTCTATTTAACATATATAATGCAATGTGAGTGCTTGTTGATAAAATTATGAACTAATATATTATTATTGGCATGTCGAATTATCAGGTTCTTGTGGTGAAGTAGGAACTTATCATGGCTATAAATAATCATGGCCGTTGGATTCTCTTTTTCTATGTATATTTAATCATGTGGCTCAGATTAAACGAGGGCTTTAAAGGAAGAGGAATCAATTTTTCATTTCGAAAATTTCATGCCCCACGCGCCTATCAACAAGCACTCACATTGCATTATATATGTTAAAAAGAGAATCCAACGGCCATGATTATTTTTGAACTACCGCAAGTTCTTGTTTGGTAATCAAACTGGACAATGGTTTTGGGATGGAGGAAATTGATATATTGAACTACCGCGAGTTCTTGTTTGGGATTTTATAAATGGTCTGATTCTGTGTAAATGGTGTAGATCTTGTGTAATAGTAGTACTATTTTTTTATATATATGGTCTGATAATAGAAGTTCTTGTTTGGGATTTCATATATGGTCTGACATTGTATTCGAAGTAATAAAATGTAATAACAATTGATTAGCATTGCATTCTCTCCAAGAAACAAAATGTAATGACTATTTACGAGCATGACATTGACCTCAAGCTAAAAAAATGTAATACCTATCAATTAGAATGACATTGTTCTGCAGTAATAAAATGTAATGACAATGCATTAGCATGACATTGTGTTCGAAGTAATAAAATGTAATGACAATTAATTATCATTACATTATTCCCAAGAAACAAAATGTAATGACAATTTACGAGCATGTCATTGTCCTCACGCTAAAAAAATGTGATACCTATCAATTAGAATGACATTGTTCTGCAGTAATAAAATGTAATGACAATGCATTAGCATGACATTCTTTCGAAGACATAACATGTAATACTAATTGTTTAGCATTGCATTCTTTCGAAGTAATAAAATGTAATGACAATTCAGAATGCAATCACAAAGCAACCGTATTGAATTCAGAATGCAATCATAAAGTAAAGTTAATGAATTCAGAATGCAATCAGAAAATTGACGTAATGAATTTAGAATGCAATCGGAAAATTGACTTAATAAATTCAGAATGCAATCACAAAGCAATCTTAATGAATTCAATATACAGCTTTAATCGATATACAATTTGGTATTAATCCAATACCGAAAAAACGAGGTCAAAATCCCATATAATGTGGAGCATTATCGACATAAAGCAAAAAACATACCCAAAAAAATATATGCAAAATCAGAAAATGATTTTGCAGGAGTAAATCGTGGCCAATTAGTTGCATAGAGACCGAAATAATCGTGGAATTAATTGGGAGAGTGCGTCCACACAACCGTTAGATCCTAATTAAATGAAAACCACATAATCTAATGGCTAAGAATCCCACGAAAATAGGGATCCTGCCAAAAACTAGCTAAACCGCCTAATATTAAGGCAAAAATAATTAAAGGTAGTTTTTTATAAATAGGTTACATAAATATCTAATAATACCAAACCATGACATGCGTTAGCTAGGTAATGGAATTCGATTACAATACTGACATTTCATAAATTTAATAACTATGTAAATTAAAAAAAAATTAAGGTCATTATAAATCTCAATAAAATAGGAATCAATTATTTTGTAAAATATAATATTAATTACACTATCGAAAATTTAGGACACATAATCAACTTAATGTAACTACTTCGAATTAGGAAACAACTTCGAACATTTGCAAAATATGAATCCCATGAAAAAAAAGATTATACTCGAGAATATTAAGGCAACATAAATTTAATGAAGAAAATCATAATTAGACAACATAAAAATCGTCTAGAATTAAATACAGTCAATTATGACCTAATAATGCCGTAATTGACTCAAATATGAAAGTGGAATAATTGATACTTATTGTATTGCATTATGGTTGATACTGAAAATTCAATAGCTATATTATTGCAATGTATGATGTGATTAAGTTGTTATTGAATGTTCTAAACTATGATGATCTTCTAGCTGAAAAGATTGCACTTTTCTTGAAAAGACCCGAATTTTGAGTGTCCAGCTTATAATCTTGCCTACTAAATTATCCTGTGTGCAATAATTATCCTGGCTACATCTTTGGCAAATTGATTAAAGTCATTTATTGAAATTAGGATTCTCGTCCTAACAATAAGTCATAAACATAATATTTTATGTAATGGAATTCTATAACAATCCTCACATTCCACTATTACCATACTTATGGAATCTATGTTATGATAGAAATCTTTAAAAATATCTGTATTAATAATTAAATACCGTCATTTATCTAAATATCGTGAAAATAGGAGGGAATATTTATACTTTATTCTGACAAATAACAAAATAAAAGATAATAATTATCCTGGCTACATCTTTGGCAAATTGATTAAAGTCATTTATTGAAATTAGGATTCTCGTCCTAACAATAAGTCATGAACATAATGTTTTATGTAATGGAATTCTATAAAAATCCTAACATTCCACTATTATCGTACTTATGGAATCTATGTTATTATAGAAATCTTTAAAAATATTCGTATTAATAATTAAATACCAGACGTTTCACCCGCTTTAATTTAAGAACGACAATCAATGTGGAGAAAGAATTACATATCGTCACTAAATTGTTGGAGCAAAAAACGGAAACAAAAAATCCAATCCAATACAATCATCAATCAATGTGGAGAAAAAATAGGAGTTAGTTGCATATTTAATTAAACAACCGCTAATTAAGTCAAACAATAACCGCCCATTGCATGATTTTAAATTGGGAGAGTGTAATTCACACACTATCAGGAGAGAGTGAATCAAGAATTTCGGTTATTTTATTCAAAATATTAATGACAAAAACGCCCTCATTAGATATCAACCACAAGATCAAAAAAAGCCATAACCACCCTGATCCAACGGCCAGCATTTGTGTTATCTCCCTGATAACATAATTTTGTTATCTCCTAAGAAAAAACTCAAAGATTGCAATTATTACATGCATGAATGAAAAGGAGATGAGATGGTAACATTGTTAAAAGGCTACCCACCGCAGTTAGTATTTTAAAAATTAATTAAAGATAGTACGTTTGATCATATATATTTGTTGTGGTTATCTTTTAATTACACATGTTTTATTTTATCCCATTATATACAGTCACACATCCTTATAAAAGTTGCTTTGGTTACTATTGTCGGTAAATGTCAGTTAGAATTTGAAATATAAAACTTGTAACATTATAAATTTGTCCAACTCGTAAGACATTTTCATGAACGTACATATTATAAATTTTTTCAAATTTAATTTTAATTTTGATGGCAGTAGCAATTAAGATCACTTTTATAAATATATGTGATCAAATAGGACAAAATAAAATATATATAATAAAAAATTATACTATAACAAACATATATAATCAAATATACCTTTAACCCCTTAAAAATCAAATACTACATGTGTCATCAGATACCTTCACACTAGTCTTCTATCCATTACAGGGAATGATGCCCGGGATGCTATGGACACGACCAGTCTGACATTTTTGAAGCCCTGAGCAAAATAAAAAATAAGCCCCCTAATATAAACATTAAAGTTTTAAATATGCCTATTTTATATTTTTAGAAAAATGATACTTCCTTCATTTTAATATAGATGACGTCTTCGTTTTTGCATGTTCAATTGTGACCATCAATTTTTACTATTTTTTAATTTTAAAAAAATTAATATCAATAAATTTATATTAAAGAGTATTTTTATAAAAAATAACTTTTTGTAATTTTTATTATTATAACTAATTAATTATTGATAATCAAAACAGACATGAAAAAATGAAAAATTATATGTTTTGATATAGAGGAGTACATACCATTACAAACTACAAAACATGATTTTTCTTTGAAGCATTGCCTATTGCTAAATCGTCGAGTAATTTGCATCCTACTCCCTTATAAACTTTAAAATGCGCATTATATCCCTTGTAAACTAGAAATGGCGCAATACCCCTTCGTAAACTTCAAAATGTTGCACTCTACCTCTTTGGTGTTAACTTTGGCGTTCAAGTTAAGTGAGAGTGTACTTCACTTGCTTATTTAGTGTATAATGACACTTAAAATTATACCCGTTTCGTTTTCAAAATCGCATCTTTTCAAGATTGTACTTGTTAAACTTTGGGGCTTTTCAGAAATTGAACATGTGCCGTTTATCGAAAGCTTCAATTGAAGGCTAATTAGGGGGGAAATGTAATATCTAGAAGTAGTTACTAATAATTTTAAGTGTCGTGACTAAATTGCCCTTCTAACTTTTGTGCTTAAAATGCGATTTCAGCAAAATTGGCGAAAAGTAGATGGGTTGAGTTGTATTAGAACATGAGTGATGTCTTTGGCACGAAAGTGAACGTCAGTGGTAAATGTGGTAAATAAATCAAACGTTAATGATGTCCGGTGCCATTTGCCCAAAATTTTATATGGCAAAAGACATCAATTATCACATATGTTTCACTCTTTTCACCATTCACTCACTCATGTTTTATATAGTTCTACTCACTCACTTATATTTCAAAAACGGTTTTTATTAGTTAGTCAACTATTTTGGTCACCATTGACTTTTTAATGACAAATTAGTCATTTCACATATAGTTTTTATATATAAAAATTGGAAATGACTATTTTGTCTCTCCTTAAAACTTTCTTAGCTACTACACTACAAATAGGGCATAATTGTAATTTTATTTACTCCTTTTGTTTTTACAAATAATATATGTGAAATGACTATTTTACCCTTCAATAACTCAACGAGAGACAAAAATAGTTGACTAACCATTGATTGATCAGAAAAGTTGACGAAATAACCACTTAGCAACCGCTTTTAGAAGATGAGTGAGTGAATGAGACAATATGAAATGTGAGTGAGTAAATGATAAGTTAGTAAAACTTGAGTGATAGTTGATATCTTTTACCCAATCTTATATAATAAATATATATGACCAGATACACAACAACATATATAGTTTTATTAGTAAAGATGTGGATTATAATACTCCCTCCTTTCCATTTTCAAATTCACATTTGACTTTGTACGGTCTACGAGACACGACTTAAAACGTAAATATCTCTAATTTTACATATCTAAAAATTATAAAAATTTGATATTTCAAAAATATATATTGAAACGCTAATAATATCCAATTTGGCTATATTATTTCTTATAGGCTATTAAAAATCAATGGTCAAATTTTTTTAATTTTGATCCCAAAAATAGAAAGTGGAACAACAATTTAGGATGGACGGAGTAAAATAACTTACACATAATCAATTAAAAGAAAAACTGTGACCTAATTTTATTTGAATAGTTCTTCCAAGTTGCTAATAAGCTTCCTACTTTGTTTGAATTTTTTAGGTGTTGTATTCGGGTATAGTAGTTCTTCCAAGTTCCAACCACTGACATGCTTACTCACATTATCAAATAAGGATTATTATTCGATTTGCATGTTCCATTCTTCGACATGCTTCTCCAATTCACACTAATAATATTCCGCTGATAATTAATTAATATATACATAAAAATATGAAAATAGTCAAAAGAGGAATCCGATTTGCATACATTAGTAACTTCACAATAATCTAAGTGGATCTTATAATCTTGGTTGTAATGTATTTTATTTGATTGATATCTAATTTTCCAAACTTAACAATTATAGTTTACGCAACTACTTATATATGTTAAAGATGCGATTTTTTGAATTTATGTGATAATGTAGAAATTTTCATTTAGTCGGGTCTGGACCAAACCCATATAAGGAGAGAGAGCACACTTCATAACCCAATAAGGCACTATCTTAAAACCAATTGGTGATAAGTGGAATTGCTCCTAGTTTATTAAGTGATGAACTCCCTCCTTTATTTCCAATGTGGGACTATTACATGTGACAATTAGGACTCATTTGGAGCAATCTTAACAGATAATAAAAAATGCAAGTAAAACAAGTGAAAGTGTAACTTAATTGGTTAGATCCTTCATTTACAACATAGAGATCATGAGTTCAAGCCTTCCTAATTATATTTTTAACATATATTTTGATACTTTAACTATTTTTAGTATTTGTTTTGGCTCCCCTTTTTTTTTATTTTTCTCAACGTTGGTCCTCCTCTAATTTTATCCTGGTTTCGTCCCTGAGTAATGAGTCGAGACCCGAACTTGTATTCAAGCTCGACAACGTAACTCACTAGCTTTTTATATTATTAATAATATGCCAATGTACTAATAATGGCTTCAGCCTTCAAGTAGAGAACTTTGTTAGCCACTTATGTTATTTTCCTGGTTTTTAAGATTCATGAACTTCAATAACAACCTCATCTAGTGTTGTTAAAGGATTACTTATTTGATTTTCAAGTTACCTATTGCTATATTAAAATGGAATGGAAAGAAATATCAACAAATTAGGAAATAGTATGTGACTGTACTCCATTGAATAGGATATTAAGGGGGAAATGTGTCAAAAATACATTAAAGTGAGAAATAAATAGAATCAAATTAAAATCTGTACTGACATATTAATGAGATACTGTACATAGTAATGAGATAAGATGTGAGTACTTATTATCAAGTAGTTATAAGTTTACTATATATTTTTCTTAATTAAGTAAAATAAAATTTCATATAGAATTCATCGTGATAGATTTCGAGTTCAAATGATCCTTGATTAAATAAACCAGTGCGGTTCCATTTGACCTTAATAAATTAAGTGAGCTTCAAGCTCGACTCTACTTAAATAAGTGAACAAGCCAAGCTAAAATTTATGCAATCCTCAAGCTCAGCTCATCAACGAAAAAAGGTGTGAAACTATCCCACTAACGATCCTCATGAAGCCCATCTTAAAGCATACGGTAAATCATTAGAATTCTTCTAATAGTCCTACTATCCTACTAATGGACCGGATAATCCGATACCTGCTCGTTATCCGATCTCATTATTCGGTAACCTTATCGAGCTATACTCAAGCAAATTTTTCTACTTAACAGATTATCGGGTAAATCCGGATCCTCTCGATTACTAGCTCGTTAATTTTTTATATTATATACAATATATTTTATACTTTAATTATAATTAATTTAAGTAACCAACATAAAATTAGTGATGCTAATAGAGCAGGTAACCCGAAACCTGCTCATAGTCTCGCTAAAAAAACCCACCTCGATATCCGCTTGTGTGCTTATCAAACAATATATAAGTGATATGTTAGCCATCTGACCCGATAATACCGGGTAATTACCTGACTCGACAAAGTTCATAAACAATCGAGTTATTCCATAGCGGCTCGTACCCGGATCATTTATACCACTATCTCTACTTGAAGATACTGTCGTAGTTTGAAAGATAGGTCGAAAAGTCAAAAAGGTTGAATTTGGAGAAAATGGTAAACGTGAGATTGAGTGCTAAATAATCTCCGCTGATGGAGGGAGAAAAAAGGGAAAAAAATGGTATAGATTAAAATTGAAATGGAAATGAAAATGCAAATGAGACAATAAATTAACGCGTTTTCTGGTAGTCCTTTAGTAAATACTCCCTACTCATGAAATCCGTGTGTATCTCAAATAAACTAAACAACACACACTAAAACACGCACTCTTACTCTATAATTTATTCACTTAATAAACACCGACCCCACTTTATTCACTCTATTATCATCAACATTTCATCAATTAATTTTCTTCTTATTGATTGCTTCATTGTTGTTGACTACTACATGTTCCTCGATCGACATACAATTTGGTAATTTTTTTAATTTATACTGATTTTGTACCAGCTTGATTTTCTCCTAAATAGTATGTTGATTTTGTGTAGTTTTTATTAGTACTAATTTAATTTAATGTTGTGTTTTTAGGTGGTGAGGCAAATTGATAGTAGTAGTTGTTTGCAGGTGTATTTGGTTGAGGGTTTAACTGTGTAGATAGGTAATAAATACTATATTGAGAAAGTTTTGGGGATAATAGCAAAGGAATGGGTGAGCGAGGGGAAGCTCATATGCAAAGGCTTCAATCATCATCTAAGCAGCAGCAGAATCAAGTTTTGATTAGTCAATTAGATATTCCTCATTTTAGTTCCCCTAACCCGATGCGCCAATTGTCCCCGAATTTTAATGCCGAGGGTGGTAAAAGAGTTGGTATACCGCCTTCCCATCCTCAAATGCCCCCGGTTTCGCCTTACTCGCAGATCCATGTTAGCCGCCCTGTCACACAGCAGAATTTTGCTAAGGCTGGTTCGGGGCATACTCGATCTTTGTCTCAACCAGCGTTTTTCTCCCTTGATTCGTTGCCACCTTTGAGTCCTTCTCCGTTTAAGGAGTCCCCCACAAACTCTGGTTCTGATCAGGTGTTGAATGATGTGTCTATGGATGATAGGGATGGAAATTTGGATACATTGTTACCTCCTTCTCCATTTACAAGAGGAAATTCAACTAGTCTTCCTCCCAGAAAATCCCACAGACGATCCAATAGTGATATTCCTTTTGGGTTTTCGAGTTTCTTGCAGTCCCCGGCACCTCAGGGGTTCCCATTGGGGAACCATGTTGCTCTAGAGAATCCCATGTCTGCTCGAGAGAGTTTTGCCGCGAGGCCTGTGCAGTTGGTTAAACGAGAAACAAGCTGGGAGAAAGGTGTCCAGACCAATGCAGAGGGAATGGGAGAGAGAAAGTCGGAAGGGGATGTTGTTGATGATCTATTTTCAGCTTATATGAATTTGGATAGCATAGAAGCATTGAACTCCTACGGTACTGATGAGAAGCATAGTACTGAGAATCGAGAAGATTTGGATAGTAGAGCCAGCGGTACTAAGACAAATGGAGGTGATAGCAGTGATAATGAAGCTACCAGCAGCGTGAATGGAAGTGCTAACAGTATGCAGAGACCTGCTACATTGATTGAAAAGAAAGAGGGGCTCAAAAGGAATGCTGGTGAAGATATTTCTCCTACCACCAGACACTACAGGAGTCTGTCCATGGACAGTTTTATGGGGAAGCTCAACTTTGGTGACGAATCACCAAAATTGCCTCCATCTCCAGGGACTCGTCCAGGAAACCTATCCCCAAGCAATTCAATTGATTCTAATTCAAACACATTCAATGTGGATTTTGGAAATGGTGAATTTAGTGGAGCTGAGCTGAAGAAAATTATGGAAAATGAGAAACTAGCCGAAATAGCACTAGCTGACCCAAAGCGTGCCAAGAGGTTATGATTGCATTACTGATTTGGATTCTTGGAATATGTATTGTTAGTCATACTAAACTCCATATTTCCTCTCTTCAGAATTTTAGCCAATCGACAGTCTGCTGCGAGGTCAAAGGAGCGGAAGATGAGATACATTGCAGAACTGGAACATAAGGTTCAGACTTTGCAAACTGAAGCTACAACATTGTCTGCACAACTTACACTATTGCAGGTGAAATTTTAACCCAAAAAATTACAATTTATGATGTAATTTTGTAAACTTCTATTAATCTAGTATGCTCATAATTCCATTCAGAGGGATTCTGCTGGACTGACTAACCAAAACAATGAGTTGAAGTTTCGATTGCAAGCCATGGAACAGCAAGGCCAACTCAGGGATGGTAAGATGCGT
Organism: Echium plantagineum; assembly: GCA_003412495.2. Classification (NCBI taxonomy): domain Eukaryota; kingdom Viridiplantae; phylum Streptophyta; class Magnoliopsida; order Boraginales; family Boraginaceae; genus Echium; species Echium plantagineum. The sequence goes on along the minus strand of CM016563.1, from coordinate 18,818,825 downwards.
GCACATATCACTACTATTTTGCAGCTTATTTATTACTCCGTATTTATAAACTACACCATTTAGATGTCTGTTAGGGGTCTTTGGCACCTATGCTGATTATGATTCTGTAGTTTGTTAATTGTGGTGGCGTGAGAACTCTTCTGGAAATAATTGCTAATATTAATAGCATTGAATAAGAAATAGATTGAAGCAGTATTTTCGAGCTTGCCCTAGTAAAGGTTAGTAATCCATAATCAGTATACTGAGTAATTGAGGCTTAAATTCACATAGTTCTTCATAACTTTGTTTGTCTTGTGGTGCTTCATTGCTTTTATAGCTACCATAAAAGTTAGTTCTGGAACAATTTTCTTCCCTCTTCTACACGAATTCCTTTCTGCTGCTGATATTCCTTCTCTTCTATTGCTTCAATTATTTTGTGGTGTGCGCTCATGTTTTATTTCTATCTTTATTGCGTCGCCAAGGGGTACATACGATTTTATATGAAGTCTGTAGTTTTACACATGGCATTTTTCATCTCTCTCCTATACTATTACATTTTAAATGTTTAAATAAGCATTGTTGAGAGAAGTGCTGCTGCTTAGAAATTAGAATGCCCATATGTGGATAACATGCATAGTGGTGAACATGTGAAACTTTGTGCTTTTATTATTTTCTGCTTGCTGCCTGCCAATCTGACTTTTTTTTTTTGTCTCTTTTGGTTCTTTAACAGCTTTGAATGAAGCTTTAACCGCGGAGGTTCAACGCCTTAAACTTGCAACTGCTGAAGTGGGTGGAAACACTGCTAAGTTCCAACAGCTTTCAATAAATCCACAAATGTTCCAGTTGCAGGAACAACAAGCTGCTCGTCTTCATCAGATACAACAGCAGCAGAATCAAGCACATCCTCAGACCCAGCAAAAGGACAACTCAACTTCCAAGAACGATGTCAAACAATAATTAACCGGCATTCTAGCATTTTGAGGCCTTGTTAGTAGTCTCCTTAAGTTATTATATTCGTTTTCCCTACATTCGTTTATTAGTTTTGCATGCCAAACCAGTTACATAGGTGTACAATAAATAGTCGACCGATCATGCATGTTACTTGTTGAGTGGTGGTCTTCACCATATACATTTGTTGTTAATCTTCTAGTCAGAAAGCGAAACCATAGGCGGCGTGCCTTGGTGAGCTTGTTATGTTGTGGGAGTCTTGGTAGTTTTGAGCGTGAATGGTGTATACATGTACCTTTTGTTGCTGGCTACTTCTTTGCCAAATATATTACAACATATTTGGAACATGCTTTAATAGCCAAATCTTGGATGATTTAATACCCGAACATGGAACATGCTTTAATAGCCAAATCTTGGATGATGTATATATAACAGCTATCAACAGCTGCACGTGTGGGTTGCTCGAAGCAATTATAGGAGTAATCTTGGTTGGAAAAAAAGCTTAAAATAGCTTCAACTTTTAGATTGTGTTATAGTTATAAGTACAACAGCAACTTGAATCCCTTGAAACATTTTCAGTTCAGCAGGCAAACTCAATATTTTAGTTTATAGATTGTTATGCAAGCATGATACTCTTGGTTAATGGTACTAGGGAACCATATTTCAATGGCACCGCACGTTCTGTGAGTTCGGTGTTTTGTAGTGTAAATATAATACCGGACACACGGGAGTGTGGTCGAATCCCCTCCCGAACATGAGCCATGGATATTTTCACCGTAACATGATTACATGCTCAGGTGTAAAATATACAACAAATAGTATGTTCGAGGAGCATAATGTAATGCAAGTACTACATGCTTGGTGCTTAAATGTGAAGATACAAATTCAGTACATGTTTAAAACATTAAGATGCTTCATTAACACAGACTTAGGCTATTATCAACTACTTTTCTTAAAAAGACTTCCTGTGTGATTGCCATTAGAAGAGAATTATAATATCAAATGAAAAAAAAATACTCTCAATTGCTTATTGAATGCAACCTTTCCATCCATGTCCAACACTCCAACAATAGTATATCGAAAATATGGTGGACAAAGATGTCGAAATAGATCCTAGAATATCTATAGTCACAATACATAAGTTGTACGACCAGCACAATCGTGACTGAATTAACCAAAAAGAAATAATGATGTAAGAGCTTTCCCCAAGCTCGGATTTTTATCGTTAATTTCTACTTCCTGGAAGCCAACCACCATCAATGGCATCCACACTCCCGCTTAATCCATCATCTACGAAGTCACCTAGCTTTTTCACATTTCCCGTTGGTGGAGGAACAGGATAGTTCCCTGAGAAGCAAGCATAACAAAACTTGGAATTATCATTTCCCAACATCTTCTCCAAGCTATTCTGTGGTAGAAATGCCAGTGAGTCAGACCCAATGAATTCTTTAATTTCCTCGACACTCATCCTGTTTGATATCAATTCATCCGGGCTAGGAGTGTCAACCCCATAATAACAAGACGCAACTATTGGAGGGCTTGCAATCCTCATATGTACTTCCTTAGCCCCTGCTTCCTTGAGCAACCTCACAATCTTTGAGGAGGTCGTTCCTCGAACAATGGAATCATCCACAACTACAACCCTCTTTCCCTCCAAAACAGACCTTACAGGTGAAAGCTTAAGCTTGACACCGAAATCCCTAATCCTCTGAGATGGTTCGATGAATGTCCTCCCAACATAATGTGACCTAATGAGCCCCTGTTGAAATGGCACCCCAGCTTTCTCTGCATAACCAAGCGCCGCCACAACCCCTGAATCAGGCACCGCAATCACAACATCACAATCAACAGGGGATTCAGTTGCAAGAATGATCCCAAAGGCACGCCTAGATTCATAAACGGACCTGCCAAAAACGACCGAATTAGGCAAAGCAAAGTATATATGCTCGAAAATGCAAGATTTAGGCTCCACGTGCTGCATCAAACAAAGAGACCGAATGCCATTCTTATCTACGACAAGAACCTCCCCAGGATTGACTTCCCTCTCATAAGTAGCCTCAATCAAGTCCAAAGCACATGTCTCAGAGGCAAAAACGACAGCACCATTGCTCTTCCTCCCCATGACCAATGGCCTAAAGCCATAAGGATCCCTCACAGCAACCAATTTATCCTCCGTCAAAAACACCATTGAATAAGCACCCTGAAGCCTCTCACAAGCCTCAACAATCCTCAAAAAGAAAGGCCTCGCCTTCGATATAGCTATAAGGTGAAGCACCACCTCCGTATCAGAACTAGTATTGAAAATGGAGCCGTTTTCCTCAAGCTCGTCTCTCAAAATTTGGTAGTTGACTAAATTACCATTGTGGGCAACGCCAATGGAGCCGAATCTATAACCAGCAACAAAAGGCTGCACATTCTTGAGCATAGAGGAGCCAGCAGTCGAGTACCTCACATGGCCTATAGCATTTTCACCAGGGAGTTTTTCCAGCTTCGACTCTGTGAACACGTCCGAAACTAATCCAACCCCAGTAATGGATTGGAGAACGTTGTCGTTAACGGAGACTATACCGGCGCCTTCCTGGCCTCGGTGCTGGAGGGCGTGGAGCGCAAGATAGCAGAGGCGGGAGGCTTCCGGGTCGCCGTAGATGCCCACCACGCCGCACTCCTCTCTAGGTCTATCGTCATCATCGTAGGTGGTGGAGGTGATGGCGGAGATGGGGTTGGCTGAGGGGGGGAGTAGGGGGAGTTTGTGGGTGGTGAAGGAGGGGAGGGGGTAGGGTTTATGGAGAGCAAAGGAAGTAGTACTGAAGCAAAGCTTGTTATGGTTAGCGAATGAGTGAGGATGAGGCGGTGGAGCAACGGAGGAGATGTTAATGGCGGCGGCGGAGGAGCAGGTGGCCATTCGTGCAAAGCTTTGAAGAAAAAGGAAAACAAAGGTACGGCGACCAAAAAAAGTTTAGAGTGTGGACTATGTGAGCCAAAATATACGCTAGGTTTATTATCTATTTAAGCTTTTCTCAAACCCTATATGTGATTTTTCGAGTATCAATTTTATATTCCCTCCAATCATGGATTTACTAAAAATAAAACTTAATTTTGGAATTACTAATAATAAAAAGGAAAGTGAGTTAATCGAATACCAGAGTGTAAAAGGTTATTGCTAGTGACAAGAAGATTCTGGATTCAAAATTTACCTCATCGCTAATTTACAAAAAAAAGAGGGAAGGAATATGTTTGTTTTAGAGATGAGTACAACCAAAATTAGTACGATTAGAATATTTTTATATGTTTCCATATTTGGTGTTACTTTTAGAAATATTTTTAATTTGGTGTATGTTAAATTGTTAATAATATATACTCCCTCCGTCCCTAAAGATTGTCACATTTTGACTTTTGTTGGTCAAACATAACAAAATTTGATTATGAATTCTCATTAAACGATAAGAAATAATATAGTCTTGTAGGGCCTTGTTAGATTCGTCTCACTATATATTTTTGAAATATCAACTTCTTATAATTTTTTTGCATGTAGAGTAATAGATATTTACGTTTTAAATCGTGTTTTGTTGACTACCAAAAGTCAAAATGTGACAATCTTTTAGGAACGGAGGGAGTATATATTTTAATAAATTAGTGAGTTAATGAAATGACATTTAACGATTAAAAATGTAATGATTTTAAAATTAATCAATTAATATTTTATAATGCGTTCATTTTTTATTATCATTCTACGCATAAAAAAGTTAAAAAAAAAACATTGAGAAGGTATGATTACAATTATTAACATATATCATTGGCTGATTTCATCACAAGTGTAGAAATTTAATTTTTTTTTATGACAAGATAACAAGCATTTATGAATTTTAGTGGAAATCTGGAATAGTTAATTTTGAATTTTATGAGTGTCAAGTATTAGATGTTTAAGAGTATTCGTAACAGATTCCTCATAATTTTTGTTTAAAATCAACTTATCATACCACTTTATTAAATTTATGATCTACTTTTAACATTTCATATAAAATCAGCTTCCTTATTTAACTCCTCAAATCAATCGTTTTTATATTTTTAGTTCAAAGTTGAGGATGTTTTCAATTATTTAAATGTTGAAGACAAACTCAAATTATTTTAATATGAAGATGAAAATGATAAAATTTGAAATAATTAATAATTAGTTTTTTTATTTAAAAAAAGAAAATATAAATAATTAAATTGAAAATAAATTTATATTTTTAAGCTTCAATATAAATTTATAGAATTAATATATTTATAAAACTAAAATGGAAGAACATAATATTTTATTGTGAAAGTACAAATTTAAGGATAGGCTTGTTGAGCTTTGATGTAAAACTTTTTTGAAGATTTTTATAAAATAAAGTATCTAATACTCCCTCCGTTTCTTTTTATTTGATTGTTTGAGCATTTTTTCCATGTTTCTTTTTATTTGATTGTTTACAATTTCAATGCAACCTATTACAATTTCAATGCACCTTTTTACAATTCCAATACACCTTTTTAAAATCCCAATGTAATTTTTCAGAATCTCTTAATAAATTACTTTTCCTCCAAACAATCAAATATAAAGAAGCGGAGGGAGTATTTGTGTTTGCTCATTACTTTTGGAAATATCATATTTTAATAGAGAGTGATCTGAGGCATTTCGTACGAATAGTCTAATACTTACGAATGAACGAAAGGACCGCCTCTTGACCCCTTTAATTCCTTCACTGTTAAGACATGTACAGAGCAATTGAACGAGTAGTACTTTTGTGTCATGTTCAAAATTGTCAGAAATTGTCATAACTCACAAATACTCCCTAGTACTTCACAATTTACATATCTACTTCAGTCACTCGAGAACTTACGTTCGAGTGAATTGTTCACATAAAGTTACAAAAAAAAAGAAAATGGCCACCAAAATAATTCCCCCCTGAAAGAGCCCTCACCTTCCCCATACTCCCTGCTAGCTTACTAAAGCCTTTTCAATACCCAAAAATGGAGACAGCACCATATTGTCTCCTGTTTAATCTCATCTTTTTACCGACTACAAACATAAATAACTGATTGTACAATCAGGGTTGCATCGCTTCTGTGATGACATGAAGATAATCATCTAGACATTCCGATTACTCGAGGGACCATAAGCATGATTACCAAGGCTTGGGTACCAAAAGAAATTACTCAGTACAAAGGAAAAGGGACTCAGATACACACTCAATCACTTATACCACTCCAATGGGAAGGCGTAATACTAGCTGTCCTCCGAAAACACCGCAACAAAGATCCACTGGTGATTAGCCACAAACTAATATGAAAAAGGTTTTGGGAAGCAACACTCTAGTTCATCAAGACGACAATAAAAATATCTAACTTTTCACGTAATAGTAACAGAAGTCTGCCAAAATAACTGTTTGAACTATTTCAGATATAACATCCATAGAAGGCCAAAGACCAGAACCCAATGCTGTGAGCCGGAGACAGCGACTATCTAGAACCTGACAAGGAGGAAACATGATAAGAAAATGTGAATAAGAATTAAATCAAACCTGGAAACTATAGATTAAAAATAATAATAGAGGCACACGACAGGCAATGGTAATAACAATTATTGTTACTATTATACTCCCTCCGTCCCTAAAAGAGTGTCACATTTTGACTTTTGTGGTCAATTACAACAAAATTTGATCACGAATTCTCACTAAACGAAAAGAAATAATATAGTCTTGTGGGACCTCGTTAGATTCGTCTCAATATATATTTTTGAAATATCAACTTATTATAATTTTTTTGCATTTAGAATAAGAGATATTTGTATTTTAAATCGTGTTTTATTGACCACCAAAAGTCAAATGTGACAATCATTTAGGGACGGAGGGAGTAATTTATATTATCATTGAGGCCAACTATAATAGTTTCTGCTAAGAGCTATATCAAATGATGGTTAAAACATGGAAGTGATGAGAGATTAAGTAAAGCAAACCTGGAGGACATAATAGGCACAACTTAAAAACCTTGCAACACCGAGTGCAAACACATAATAAGCTGTGAATGGCTCAACTATCTGGGCGGGCAAAGAAATGTTGTCAGGTGTTGATGAAAAAAGAAATCGTACGTCTTTCAGGTTGCATATTTCGTGTGATGCCAAAGTCTTACCATGGCATTCTGCATGACTCGTAGTTGAGGCAGCACAGATACAGCTTCAAGGTATACACAGAAAGCCCATGCAATGCTGTTCACGCCGTGATGCGTGGTTGATGGCTGAATAATTAAGGCTAAAACTGCACATGGAACCGCCTGCACGAAGAAGAAAGTTCTTTTAACAGAAAAAGAAGTGGTACCACTTACTATGTGTAGTTCTTCTATAGATGTCCCTACTGCAGTAGTAATCAATTAAAAATAAGAAACGAACTTACCACATAATATAGTGCAAAATTGTCTCTGTCTTGCTTGACCTTAGATTGAAACGAATCGTATAGATAACCCATGAACTTGTAGCCAGCGTAGCTAAATCAAGTACTGTGTCTATATTATATTCCATGACAAAACTATAATACAGTCTAACCGCCAAAAACAAAGCTGTTAACTCCTGGGATTTGAGTGAAACTTAAAGCCCTGCATATGTGGAATGTAGAAATAGTTTAGCGAACCAATAAGACATGCATGACAAAACTGCGAGTCTGCGACACACCTCTACCTAAAACATATGCAGAAATCATATTGCTAATAGTATTAATGTACAAATAGTAAAGAAATACTACAACACCTCTCTACCCTGCATATTGGTCATGAAAACCAAAATTTTGCTAATTAAGAGCAAACACCCATTCATCTCTTTAATTGAAGTAATATATTGAGTAAATATAAATTAATAATCTAGCAAATTGGAAGATAAAATTAAGAGTGATTACCAGCACAGGTTTTTCCATTGGTGAGCTTGTAGATGATGATAGAGATACCAATAAAATGGACTACCTTGGAGGCAACGAAGAGGTTGTGGTGATCGTGGACGAGTGCGCGAAGGAGGACTAGGGCTCACCACCGCCAGAAAATTCATAGCAGGAGTCTCACACACGTTCATAGTAGGTGATGCTGTAGTATATATATTACTATTAGATACTCCCTCCGTCCCTAAATGATTGTCACATTTGACTTTTGGTGGTCAATAAAACACAATTTAAAATATAAATATCTCTTATTCTAAATGCGAAAAAATTATAATAAGTTGATATTTCAAAAGTATATATTGAGACGAATCTAACGAGGTCCCACAAGACTATATTATTTCTTATCGTTTAATGAGAAATTCGTGATCAAATTTTGTTATAATTGACCATAAAAGTCAAAATGTGACAATCTTTTAGGGACGGAGGGAGTACAAGAGTTACAACATAGCATGAGTCTAAGAGATAATTCAAAGCACCACCAACGAACTCCTATAGTGTACTACAAGTATTATTATCTATATTATCACTAACTAATCGATTATATCCAACACTTCGAAATTGCAATTAAAGCGGGAAAAACAATTCAATGAGAAAGTGAGGAAAATTTGTAATAAACATAATAGGGAGTAATAATCAAGCCAGCTCTCTGAGTTCTGACTCAATATCTTATCGAGCTACCTCAACAACTCAAAGTTTTTCAAATTATTAATAGTATGTATTATGAAAAATTAGCGAACATCAGGTAACTTCGTGCGGTAAAACGACAGGTTGGTAATGAAAGGCAATGTACTAAGAAAGCGCCGCTCTAAGCCTTTTTTTTATATAGACACTCGAACTAAGGAAATCATTTCAAATAAGCACTTGTACTCTCCAACCTTTCAAATAGGCACCTGAACTCGATTTTTGGCACCTGAACTTTCGTTTTTCACCATTTTCACACTTTTTCAGCATTTTGACTTCAAAATAATCCTTAACCTAGGGGCAAGTTAGTCATATTGAGAAAATTCGAGAAAAGTTCAGGTGCTAGTAAAAAAAATCATTTTAAACGCCAATAATAGGGGAAAGTTCAGTCCAAAAACAGTAATAAAAATCATTTTAAACGCCAATAATAGGGGAAATTTTAGTCCAAAAACCTTTCTTCCTTATTCATAATTTTTATGGTTTAGCAAACTATCAACATTTTAGATTCGATTGATTTATTATATATAATACATCACATTTCTTAATCTAGCTCCTGTGTTATATGATTATTGATTGCAAGTGAATTGCTCTAATTAAGAAACAATTCCTCAATTAAAAATAGATCTTTTTTGAAAATCCATCAATTAAATATCAAGAATCAGCTCAAGCTTTGCTAAAAGTAATTCCTTGGATTCTAAGATTGTCAAGAAGAAAAAATTGAAACTTTGGGTGAAAAAGTGAGTCTTTAGGTGAAAATGTGATTTTTTGTGTGAAAGGATTGAAATTTTGAGAAAGTGTTAATGATTTGGGTGAAAGTGAGGTGAAATACGGAAGGATGAGTGTGGACCTTATAGATGGCTTTAAAAAAAATGAAGAATGCTTGAATGTGGGTTTGGAGAAGATGAAAGCTGATCTGTTATATGCACACTCAAATAGTGATTTTTTTGGGTGTCAAATTACAATTATGCCCTCCCCCCTATTTGCAAATGCAACAATTGTGGGACTTCACATAAAGGGCAAAATAATAAATTTGCCCCTAAAAAAACACTGTTTTGGTGTGTGCATATTGTTGCCCGAGGTTGAGTTAAATATTAATGTTAGTTGACTATTTTACCCTTGTAAACATAATTAAATGTTGAAAAAGTTTGAAAATGCTGAAAAACGAAAGTTGAGGTGCCAAGAATCGAGTTCAGATGCCTATATGAAAGGTTGAAGAGTACATATACTTATTTAACATGATTTCGTTAGTTCAGGTGCCTATATATAATTTAAATAATTAAGAGCACTTGCTGGTAATCAAATTATATATGTGCATTTTTTTAGTGAACGTAAACTTTGATTTCTCATGGTCAAATAACGGTAATGATATTAATGATTAATATTATGAATTAAGATTTTAATACTTAAATCGATCACATTAAGAGTTCGAATAAAATATGATTCAAGTAACTAGCTTGGGGTTTTGAATCTTGGGGTTTTGAATCTCAACTAGGTGAATATTTATGGAGCCAAGCTGAATTTGGCTAATAGCTTGATTAAGTGAACTGAGCTAAAATTTCCTGAGCTCGAGTTTTGCTCGAGTCATATACAATTATGAGTAATATGGCTATGAAATTATTACAATTATAGATTACATTGCAAATATTTAATTGAAGATGTTTATGCGTTTTTATGACATGATTTTTATAGGTCGTCACGGGAGATTAAAAGCTCGAGCAATATTCGACTTGCAACATAGAGAAGAATCTCGTATTTTTTCATTTAGTATCACATGAAAAGAACACGTCAATTGACTCAAATCACACTAAATTGATTAAGAATGTTAGCTAAACTCGGATCCGGCTTGCTTAATTAGCTCCCTACAATGGCAATAAGTATTAAAACAATGATCGAGGGACAAGTGCAGATGCTCGAGGGTAACTTCAAAGGCGATGGATGTGGGCGACTGGAGGTAGTGCAGTGGTGGCGTTTGATAAATGTGGGGGAGGAGATGGAGGGCATTGATAGCATTTGGTGAAAAGTCCAAATGTATCGATTTGATGAATGAAGTTTGTCATACTTGCCCAACCTCCAAATCCAAATCCCACAATCAAGACCCAAACAACTACAAACATGTTAATCGTATATGCGCCTGCCCATCGTCCCAACAATCTCGGTGGTTGCTCCACTGCATTCTGCTCATCATCAACCAAATGCATCACAAACTTGATGAGTATTCTCCTCAACAAATCAACAATGTAAGCATGGACGTATTAGTATATGTAATTTACCTCTCTGGCTGCAGGTGACCGGAAGGTGAGCATATGAGCAAGCGCAGGGATAATGTAGACAGTGAAGCTAACAAGAAGAGATCCAACGGTGGAATTGATTGGTCCGAAGAAAGGGAAGACAATGGCCAAGAACCATATTGGAACGACCACTGGCAATCTAGCAGCAGCTCGCTTGCACAAGCTTTTGCATTCATGCATCCCTATCGCTTTTTCCCAAACGAAATATAGTGGAGTGCATGCAAATCCAAATGTAATGAACTGCAACAATTCAAACATTCAGTTGATTAACTTAAGATCATGAATATTTACTATTACAGTTAGCGAGAAACTGGAGTGTCAATTAGAGTGTCAAGATCACGTCCCAAATTGCAGAGAAATTGGCATACCTGGTGGATGAGCATTAGTATAACAGCCATATTTTTGAAAGGTGACTTTGGAAGAAGAGAAAACGCATTGGAATGATTGAGCAAAGCATCTCCAAATGCCCAATACACAGCGGATGCAGATGGGAGAGTCAGTGTCAATACATAGATAGTTGCCAGAAGGTAGATTGCCTTAAATTTCTGTGGCTTCCACATCGCGTGCATGATCTCTCTGCAACATTTTTAAACATATCAAATGTCCCGTACCAGGAACCTTTACATTATTAGAACTGAAGTTGTTACATAGAATACTCCGAAATCAGGAAGGTCTCCGATCAGTCTCAAGGATCAGCAACAGCATCCATTTATTTTACATCCTATTATATGCACTAATCCACATACTCTGCCTAGTTTTTATGGTGCAGATGATCAATTATATTGAAGATGTCAAAGTTGTTGTTCATCGTTTAGCTAAAGCAATTAACGATTCTGTTTTGTTCTTCGATTTTAGATCAATATAAAAAGTGAAGGAGGCAGAGGGCCGGGCCATTTTAGGCTCTGCCCTTAGTTCTTGAGATCTTCAATTTTATTTTACTATTTCACTACAAACATTACTTTTTCCACCTTAAGTCGTAGCCAAAAATTTCAAAAACGAATTCTGCTTCGTAAACCTGTATGCTTCCGTTTACTAATAAGTGACATTGCATGAGACTAAACGCTTTCGAATTTCAAAAGACGAAAAGGGGGTTGCTCCCAAGGGAGTTTGTTTTGCCTGCCAGGAATCAGGCATGCACACATGAAAGGCAACATTATGGTAATAACAAGGACCACAGGAATTTAGAGATTAAATTCCTGAATCATGAAATAATTATAATACTCCGTACTTATTTTGTTTCATAGCTGAATGAACCCTCTTGCAATTAGTTGGTGAACCTCAAAGGTCAGATTGGTTAGCGGACCGAGACAAACATCTTCACCAGTCTCATAACATTGTCAGATTAAGTGCAAGTGAAGACAATATTCTGTTGGTTTTTGGTTGGCAACTTGGGCATTTTTTATAAGCTACATGAACAATGGTTTCAGTACTTGTCTATTGAATGAAAATTAAACGATAAACTAATACTGAAATTAGTCTTACACAGTAACAGCATGTCCCCCAAATGTGTATAGAATGTTTGTAGCTCCTGTGAAGTAAAGCACCAACTTGGTTGGACCCGAGTGCTGCACCCCCTCCACCTGTTCATAATTATTCGAATCCCATCGAAATTCGAGCAAACACATGGTAAGTTGGTGATTTTTTATGTTATCCCACATGCTACAGTATACATATCCTTTAAATTGAAGTTTAACAACATTACAACAAGACGACTAATGCAATTAATTAAAACAACGATTTGTACTTAGAAGAGTAGAGATCGAATACCTGGCCGTGGAGAAGTGATGCGATGGTAAGATACCACGCCGTATAAGTAGTCATTATCAATCCAACAAATGACCAAATTCTATAGTTGTGGAAAGATGGTATGAAAACTGTGGTTGCACAACATGCTCCAAATATGTATGTCCATGTTCTTTTATCCAGATTATCATTTATGTAGTAGATATTGCTGCAATTTGTATGATCTCAACTTAATTAGTCATAGCAAATATTATACAAACAAGAACAGTCGTCGAAATACATGGTTGATATATATAGATAGATAGATACCTTGCACACGCGATGAGTTGAATGACGGATCCAAACAAAAGAAACGTACAGTTAAATCCCAAGCCGACGTTCCTCCAGTGTTTCCCGAGAAGCCCATCAAGAACTTCAAACCACTGTCAGATTATAAAAACATACCAAAATTATAAATACATAAATGTGTAACATCGAAGAGTAGATATATCGAAGATTTATCTGATCTCGGAAAATAAAAATGATATTTACCTGAATGACGTGATTTCTGAAATCAACTTTTTCCCTTTCCTTCCTGGTTCTGTATTCTACATAGAGAATGCTAATAAGGTAAGCAGTCCAACTGCCCATCAACCCATAGAAGAGCTGAAACAGAATCCCAGAAACCATCCCCAGTTGTGAAAATGAGTATGGCAATGTCAACAATACTTGAGCCACCTGCAACAAAAAAACAAAACAAAACCACATCACAATTCACAGCTCAATTTTCAACCTACCATATTCATATAAAGAGATAAATTACCTGATTGGAAGCACAACTGAACCAGGCATCATAGGCTGAACCACCATGCCAGAAAAAATTGGAGACTTTAGTTTTGATATCTTTATTACTGTTCCCTTCACTTTTTTCCATCTCTACGTAATTGCCTGCAACCACAGTCTCCACCGCTTTGTCCGATGCCATCTAAGTAACCAATTATTCGCTCAAACGTTAATATAACAACTCTATAAAAATGTGAAACCGTCGCACTAACCCTGCCCGCAAAATGAGCCAAAACTAAGTCTCTTTGAAGAGTGAAGAGTGAAGGGAGTGGAATATATAGAGGCAGCATGGGAGATGTTATGAGTAGTCACAATTATTTAGTGTGAAATGTGAAAGCTAACATGCAATGTATGCCTACGTGGAATTGTTAATCATTGCTAAGCATGCTTCAAATTCATAGATTTTTTGGTATTATATTATTGTTATATATATAAAAACATTCTTGCAATAATGTGCTTTCACTTGAAATTTTGGGAATTGCAAAAATCCAGTTTTAAATCACAAACTTAGCAAGGTTTGACGAGTTTTTGTGGCCTCCGAGAATAAATTGTGTTTATTGGTGAAATCTTTGTTTTTTAGTCATTAGTTTAATCAACCACCATGTCCGTTCTCAAAGTTTTCCATTACTATGCATAATTATTGAAGCGTGCAAACTTGTTCTTTACTTAACATACATTTTGCATTCCTAATTTTGCAAGAATTTTGTGTAGAGTTGAGTCTGATTACAGTCATGAGTATAAATTTTCCATACACCTTCGGATTACGGACCGGTTATGATTTTATTAAGAACTTTTTTGTTAAGATCTCTTAATACATAAATTACACAATGAATCCAAAATTAGTTTAAACTATTCACATGATAGTCCTTTCGAGAAATCTTAAAAGAAAACTTAATAAAATCATGTAACTTTCTACCCTTTCGACTGCTCTTTCTTATTGATACTTATCAACATCAATCAATTATATAGTTTCAATAATTAGTTATTGTTTTACATTTTTAGTATACTTTTTTGACTAATTTTTTTTTTCTAATTTATATACAAATAGTTACAAAACAAATAAAAAGAAATGGAGGAACTAGCTTGCTGTCTTTGTTTGTAGAATACAAATATTTTGCGCAATTTGTATGATTGTATTACGATTTGAAACAGTTTTGATGTTTTGTTCGTGCAATAAAAAATAATTGGTAGTATTTTTTATTTTTTAGAAAGTATACTTTTAAACAAAAAAAAGGCAATTAATTGAGTTATAAGAAAGTAGGGGCGCAATGATGTGGGCAAATGGGCATGGTCGCTTTACATACAATTAGAAGGAAAAGCTTTGTTTCTCGATCACATGTATATGGTAATAAACTAATAATGGTGGAAACTTCAAATTGAAATCTGAGATAGACCTTTGTATGGGAGTTTCAGAATCCTTCCATCCACAAAACCTAAATTACAAACCTACTTGCAACTCTCATTCACATGGACTACTTCACATTTTGGGAGACATTCACTCACCCAGTATATATATATATATATGCATGGTCTCACTTAGTGTTCGAAACGAGTCGGGTACCCTGTTACCCGCTCAAGCACCCGGCTCGAGTATTCGACTCGATAGAGCGCTCGTTAGTTAAGGAGTAGGGTAAGGGTACAAGGTTGTGCTCGTTTGAAATACCCGACTCGCTCTATAATTACCCGGCTCCTTAACAAACTGCCAAATTAGTTAATTAATTTAATATGTGTGTTCAAATATTATTTATAATTAAGTTCTTGTAAACTTTATTATCAATATTTCAAATAATTAAGGTTTATGTAATTTATTAATGTGCCAAATATAACAATATATTCATTTTTATTAAAATTAAGTTTTTTCTTTTTTCATTTTGCCTTAAGGAGTGGGGTAATAAAGGAGTAAAGCCGGATAATTACACTACCCCACTCGTTACTACCCGACTCGTTATCATAAGGAGTCGAGTAGGGGTACTAAAGTTATGCTCGCAAAATTACCCGACTCGTTACTACCCGGCTCGTTATCTTAAAGAGTAGGGTGGGGTACACCACTACCTGGACCGACTCGATTCGTTTCCAGCACTACTCTCACTAAGTGCTGATATTGGAGTAGTATATTTGATTTCCCAAAGAGATACAATATTGCAGTATAATTTCCGAAAATGAAAAATATTATGCATTCATGTTTGTTTTTTATTACTAAAGGCAGCAGGGGCGAATAAATTATACGGGATATTTTGTTATTTATCGGAACTAAAATGTACTCATATATATGTAATGTAACGTTTCGAGAATCCAATATGTACATCACACTTTTTGAGACAAAAGCAGGGGCAGATCTATCTCGTTTGGAATGGTGGTTCAAAAAATATGATAATTTTTTTTAACTAAAATATTATTGATACTTGTACTTCGAACCATGCTAGCTGAATATGAGAATGTGTCCCACTTTAGCAACTCCACCGGTGAGATTTCTTATGGTTCAACTGAACCATCTTGAACAATAGTAAGTTCGTCACTGGACAAAAATACAATTTTATCATACTTGTTATTATTTCGTAAAATCATGCATATAACTACAATTAATCCTACATCATTATTGATACAATTGCTCAGTTGAGATACTCTAGTACTCATTCGATCCATTATTGTAATGATATTTTCATGAATATGTTCTAATTCTTATATCAATATGATGCTAACTCGTTCTAATTTATTAAATATTGTTAGGTTGATCATTGAAGTTTGTCAAAATCGAATGGGGATTGACCATCATTATTGACCAAGGATAACCACATATATCAACGACAATATATTTGTGTGAATTGACATTTAGCAACAAAACCACTTGATGAAATTAGGTAACTAATTAAGATAGATTGCATTTCTTTTTCTTAGGTAATAAAACAGGCAAGTAGTAGCCATATATATCGATCTTATAGGAATAAATGGTAATGATATATGGCCAAATATGTAATTATAAATGTTGAAAACTTTAAATAAAAAGATTAGAGATGTCTCCTTGCCTTCATTCGACTTTGTCCTCACGTATCCACTTACTTCTATTTGTCCATCGTCTGCAATCACTATATCTAACAACTAGTAGTAATATGGATTCACCATATCAGAATGTTTTCCCCAAATTGACCAGTCAAACCTCTCAATTAATTTAACACGTCACTAAATAAATGTTAATATTAATCGAGGTGGTATAATATAGAGTATAGTATAAGTATATATAAAGAAATCCTACAAAGTTACAGATTATTATACGTAGTATTTTGTAAGAGTTATGATTATGGTTTCAGCCAAAAAGTTTTTTGTAACAACTTTGTTAAACTCCTGGATTACTAATGTGAGCTGGAGATATGATTACTGATTGCCGCTAATGTATGTGATGATGACAAAACATGATTAACTATGTGTATCATTTTTAATAAAATGTGAAAACAAATAAAGTGGGTGATGGGGGCACAATCTATAAGTACTAGTTAAAGGATCATTGGAGTGGAAACACTTTACGTTGCGAGTAACTCTGTATATAGTTAATATTTTGTTGAAATATTCGTTGATCTTCTCTTATAACTTGACTTGGTGTTATTACTAGAAGACATCCATCGATTTAGAACTCATTTGATTAAGATTCTATGACATGAAAAACCCGAGATTCAATTTATTAAAAATAAAATTAGGAAAAGTGGGGAAGGGAAATCATGCAATAGCGTTATAGCGGTAGACAGATATGAAGACTACAATAATGGAAATTAATTCTTGTGAAAAAAGAAAACACCTTTTTCATAAAATGGTCCATATCAAAACTCCTTGCTTGTTCGTTCATTATGGTCACTACTACTATTTGTTGTCATTGTGTTTTAGTTTCCCCTTTCATCGTCTATATATCTGTTTGGGGCCTCAAAAGTCAAAACATTCACCCTAAACTTTCTCCATTTGACTATTCAAAAATCAAAAGCTGTAGCAATATATACCACCTAATAAAGATTAGATGTTTGTGGGCATTTTAATTTATCCGAATGTATTTATCGTATTTCTAATATTCTGTATATGATTTGAAATTAATTAACAAGAAAATACCGAGTATACCTATGCGATACCATTTATTTTAGCTTAATTAAGCTTAAATTTGATGTGCAAAAGTAATATCTTAATAAATTCATACTCAAATAATGATGGTAAATATATTTGATAATATCTTTTTAAAATGAAGTTACATATTATTACACAAATAACATCATCTTTACATGATAAAGTGGTGATGTAGGAGTATAAATTATTACACAAATGATGATGTACATATATATTACCACTTTAGCATGTAAAGATTTTGAAATGATCATTTATACAAAATTTACATATAACTTAAATTCTTCACTAAATTATTTAAAATACTAACACAAATTTGGAAGAGTAATATAATGGTATTTGTGAATCTTATAGTGTTAGTGCAATTATTTGAAATATAAGAGTATTTGATGATAGTGTTGCAATTATTAGTAATTGAGCATGCATATATAATGCATATTGCATATTGGTGGGAAAAGGAATATTAAGCACGCCAAGCATGAGTAGCTATCAAGTACCAGATATTGATGCGTCTCCATCCTTCATTCTAACACCACTTCTCAGACATCCAGACAATCATCAAAATATACCTAAACCAATAACCCAATAATCATACCTTACCTTCAATTCGATTTACCTAATTCGATAGTATTAAGAAGGGACGTGCGTTGCACGTGATTTCGTTCCACCCCATGCTCATGACACTTTACATGTAAAAAACAGAATGTAATAAGGCGTACTGAATTCCTATTATGTTATGAGCCATAAGAAATCTCCCGATGACTGAGTACAAAACCTGTTGGAAAAATGTGTGAAGCTAGTTCATCAAATATGATAACGTAAATACGTGAGGTCTAGGAGGGGATGTTACATGTTGCTAGTGCTCGCTGCTCCTTGACATACATAATTATAGTAAACTATTACTGATGAAAATCATGAAAATTAAGATCATTTAATAACCTATATATATAATTATATATTAATAAGATGAAGATCATAAGAAATAGAGTTCATCACGAGCAGCTAACATAAATGATTAAAGCTAGAAAGCAGTGCCCTTTTGTTTATTTATTCTATACTCCAAGTCTGTCAAGTCTTTTTCCATCCTCTAATTCATTAAACCCAACAGATAGGTGCTTTAGTTTATTGTTTGCAGGATGTGCATCAAATTACGGACAACATTTTATGTGTGTTCGTTAAAATACGCGAAACGCGTTTCATGTATTCGCTAGCACATTCGAGCGTGTCCCTTGTACATTTTGCTTTGAGAATAGGTTTGACCCATTCAATTGGCATGTATGTGCTACTCAGACTACAACAATTTCAAGTAATTATTCGTCGTTAATATTCATATATGTGAATTGAAACCACTCATCAAAGTTGACACTCGTATAAACTATAATCAACGTAAGTTTCTCAACATCCAACAACTAGATTTGAATGTTAACATGTTTGGTTTCATCACTTGGGCTGAGCGAAAATGTCGAATTGATCGACCTACCCCCATGTCTTGCAGTAATTCTATATTCACCTAAGAAGCCATAGAAACTATATGAACCACGCTCGTTTGTTAGACCTTCCACAAGCCCAGTTTGCCATTCTTTCAGGAGCTTATCAACCACGTCGCCTGCTGGCAGATTTCGAAACTCATTATCAGTTAAGCACATCTGGTAGCAACCTTGGTCATGCAGCGCGGACCATAGCATTATTCCGTCCACTGCTGGGTGACCGAAACCTTCCCTGAGGACTTGTTCTAAGTAGAAGGCCTATTTGAATAATAACACCAAAACAATGTTCAATGTGATTATAATAACAGGGGAATTATCAACACGTTATTATTAGACAACTCACCTGAGCCTCCATACCCAAAGATTTGCTGATATCGACCTCAGTAAGCCATATTGGGATTCCTAGTGTTGCGAATTTGTCAATGGTGGCTCTCATGAAAGGAAGATTAGGCACAGTGAAGTGACCTTCGAGTCCAACGCCATCCATCCACACGCCACTTTTTCTGAGTTCTTTAATCCTCAAAATATAACTATCCACACTTGAGTTCACATCATCACAAGTCTCAACAACGTTAAAGTCATTCATAAACAATGTAGCTAAGGGATCAATTTCATGAGCAACCTTAAAAAGTTCCAAGGAAGCATTACTTCCAAGCCTTTCCTCAAAGAAGTTAAAGTGGAGCATTTCATTGTTTACATCCCAATGAATAAAATCGTCTTTGTATCTTTCCAATAAACTTCGGATTCTTGATTCTACGGCTAACTTTAGTTCAGCATTTGTCAAGTTTCGGACCCATGATGGGGTGTATCTAGGATCTTCCCAGAAAATATTGTGCCCTCTGGTGGAAATTTGATTGGATCGAACAAATTGAAGCATCTTGTCTGCTGTAGTGTAGTTTAGTTGCATTGGCTTTGGTTCTGTGGCGTACCATTTCAGTTCGTTCTCAAAAACTGCTGCGTTGAATCGCTTGTTGAACCATTTCTGACAGAGTGCGTTAATCAAGTCATTCTTCTCAGTTAATGCAATTATAATCTCTATATCACATTTTCACCAAAGCGTGGCAGTTTTTTTCGAGATTGAATAATGTGGTTGCTATACTCCTAGTATTACTAAATCTATATTCAAAACAATAACATTGAATACTACATTCTAGTTTGTGAAATTGACCAGCAGTATATAATACGAACCTGATAAGGATCATTCCCGATTATCGTATCAGCAATAGCAGAGCCAAACAGAAAATCTTTCGAAATCTGCTCAACTTCGACTGATGCACCCCTCAAAGTATCACCATATTGATCTGAAACATGAATCGAGACTGCACGTTTTCTTCTCTACAGAAACAAGTCAATTAACGTCATTAGTTAAAGTGAATAAATATAAAGTACAAAACTAACAAAATACCTTGTTGATATTCACGTCTTGGTTGATTTTCCATTGTTCGCGAGTAAATTGTTGTAACGAAGCTTCAGCAGTCTTTATTTTGGTTTCATTTCCTTGGTTACTCTGTTAACAATGGATTATTTTATGCATTTCGTAGGTTGTTACATTACAAATTATACTTCATATTTTGTTGGAATGACTTGTGAGATATCCTTTTCGACGAACTCAAACGTTGATTATGTTCATCATTAAACTAACTAATATTTTCACATAAAAGTGCACAACGTATTATTTTTAAGATGCTGTAACGTTGAAATCATAATTTGATGATAGTGAGAGTACCCGAAAGTATAAACGTGAGGAGTTTGACGGTAAATTTAATAGGAATCCACCCTTGAGAAATGACCAGCATCCATGACGCGCAATTACATTACCCACACAAGTAGTCGTCGAATTTTCTGTAATCAACCTTGCACATATAACCACATCTGAACTCTGAACCTCCAGTTTCACCCAAACTGTACAAATATTTAGAATACTTTGTATTATTGACTAATTGTAATTGAGTAATAACAGAGCGAACACATTATACATGCATTCTCGTTTATTTGCATCGCAAAAAATGAATATAAAGCACTCAACTGGAGAAACAGTAGAAGGTGGAGTGATTGAGATTATTGAGAAGAAAGACAGGAGAATAGGATAGTCTCCCATGATCATCAATCACGTTCTCATAATGTGGAGTTTGATCCCTTAGGATCCCCCCGTTGTACAATGCTCTCTCGGGATACCCTCTACACTGCAATGTTACATCTCCAAACAAATTATACTTACACGATTTATCGATTTATTCATATAATGTATAGTAACTCAACACACGACTACATATACTTGTAAGGCACTTATAAATTACCTCTGAGTAAGCAGACGAATCATACAATGGTCCATCTGCATTATTATTCAAATGAATTCAATCGACAGAACTAAACGTGTAAAGATGATAATTAATTTTACTATGATACGTATAAAGATGCGTCGCATAGTTGATAGAGAGTAGGATATGTTAGCACCAACCGTATGAGGCAAAGGAAGGGCAATGAAAATGAGTTGAAACGAAAATGAGTAGCAATAATATTGGAATGATGTGTTGGAGAGGCTTCATTGCAGATTGAAAAAGCAATGGTTTGGTGAAGATGCTTAATACTCCTATAATGGTTCGATTCACGATCATGGGATCCTTTTCTATCATATAGGAAGAGTTATAGCGCAAAATATTATATACATGTAGGTTGAATGAAAAGGACAAACTTAATAATTAAGAGATGCCGAGGTGAGGTGAGATCACAGGAATCACTATGCACGGGTGCCTGCAGCTGTCTATCTACCAAATCATTCTTTATCATTCACATGCTATTTTTTACTCTTTTTTGTTATTCCTATATAATCCAATATTGTTTTGCCTTATTGTTCTTAGTGAAGTGGCTGGTTGGACACAATCAATTATTAACATAGTACGATAACCAGCTCCTTGACTATTTACATGGTACCATAACCCGCTCCTCGATTACTTTCATCACTTTGAGTTTAAGCAGCTCGGCGTATGGAGTGTATGTTGATGACAAATAAGATCTTTAAATGTCAGCATTCATAAAAGATAGAATATGCAAATTTGACAAGAATTGCTCATGTGATCCCCACCCACCCACCAGTTGAAGGCTAGAAGCAGTACTTTGAGATTGATGCATTCATTATATATACACATTAGTTTAGTGTCTCCATTGGTGTGCCATGCCCCTCTCTCAGCAAAAATCTGCAGGTCTAGAAAGTAGAAACTACTCCACATTACCACATATACAAGCTAAGACCACCACTTCCATATGCTAGGACCACGCATAATGCATTGCATTTGCATCCACGTCTACATTATTTCGTAGAAAGTTATGGTCCTATTAAGTTTTCTTCAATTAAGATTTCTCTAAAGTACTATCATGATAATTTATACGTTGATATAGGGATTAATTGTGTAATTTATGCATGAATAAAAAAATTATTAATAAAACCGTAACTGATCAAGCATTATTTGGGCACTCAATCGTGCAAATATCAACTAACTTAGACCTTAATTAGTGGACTAGAGGTCCATACGAAGCCCGAAATGGGACATGTGAGGGCCCAATCTCTTTCTCACGCTTGTCTAAGCCCTAAGGCTTACTTGCCTTTTCAACTTTGACCTATTTTTCCTAATCTCGATCTCTTTTACATTTGTAAATCAATCGAACTATATTTAATATCATCAAGTATCATTGTATCAGGTTTGAATATAACCATATAAGGATTCGGAATTTGATTTTTTATTGTTGTTTGTAAATGCATGCATTCTGATCGTGTTCATCGAATTTAAAGACGAGGTTTCAACAACAATATACCGAACCTTCTTTACATGCTCCTACATGTCTTCAATCTCTTCTCTTAGAAGCATACTCATCATGAGTCATGATGTGGTATTTCATGACATCTCAATTTAATTGTTCAGTTTTTATGCGTGACACTTGTAACTTGAAGATGAAATTTGTGTATATTATTAATTTTGAAATAGGTTAATGGCGGCAATAATCACTTTTGTAAAAGTTATCAATCTATTATCTATATTTTAAAATGTTCTACTCAGTCACCTATATTTTAAAATGTTCAAGTTAATCATCCCTTCGATTAATATATTGTGAAGTATGACATGTCACGTGAGATTTCAATAAAAGTATAACGACATGTCATAAAATATAATTTGAGGCAAAAAAGTTTTATAAAAAAAAATTGCTATAATTCACTCCCAAATTAGAATTCACCACGTGTCATATTTAACGGCATATTGGTAGAGGGGCCTAAGGGGTGATGGACTAGCACATTTTGAATTGGCTAGCGATGATGCCAGAGCAATTTTCATGTTGCCAGAGCAAAACTACCTTTAATTCCTTTTATGCCCATTGATTATATGTCTTATAATTATAAATATTGATTGTTAATGATAGAATACTTTGATTTCAATTTGAATAATGAAAACATGAATAAATGTTATAATTAACAATTGAGATTACGCTGCAAATATAGTTTGATAAAAGGGGTACAAAAGGAATTCAACATGATTTTGCTCTGGCAACATGAAAATTGCTCTGACATTATCGCTAGCCTTTTAAAATATAGGTGATTGACAAAGACGTTTTGAAACATAGGTGATAAACTTAAAACATCTTGTAAACATAGGTGATTGCTACCGATATTAGCCCTTTCAAAATATATAATTTATTGAAAGGGAACTCCAAGTAGCCAAGAGCAAACACCATACTACTTTCATTAGATGTTTGTGCACAATTCAGTTCGTGTGAATTCATTCATCGTATTTAAAAATGTAAAATGATAATCAATTGAAACTATATAATTGGTTGGTTGATAACTTCATAGGAAAACATAATAAAAAATACATTGAAAATATAAATTTATAATTTATTATGCTAGATAGATAACTATGTAGAAACATAAAATTAAATTTAAAAGACAACTAAAAAGGAACAGAGAGAGTATGTGAATTGCTATTAGTTAATAAATATAACATTTATATGTATTACTATTTATTTCATCTAACTAAGCTTAAGTTTGATATGCAAAATAGTATACTCCAAATATATTTGCAATGCCATTTTCAAGAAATGAAAGTTAATATAGTTGATGATATTAGTTTGTAGTATGTACAAAATCATAAAAGATTAAATAAAATTAATTTCTTTTACAAAAGTGAACAGGGAGCTTCACAAAAAAAAACTTCTAATTACTTTATTATCCAATTATATATGGCAAATAATAATATCAGAGTGAATTTCGTATCTACAATGTAAAGCTTTCCTTTTTTACCCTTTGATTTATGAGTTCTAATTATAATATTAACTGTTAATAATAGAACACTTTTAGTTCTATTTGAATTATGAAAACATAAATAAATTCTATAATTAACAATTGAGATTATGATAAAAATATAATTTGATAAAAAAAGGTTATAAAAGGAATTGAGCATGATTTTGCTCTGACAATATGAAAATTGCGCTGACATTATCATTAGCTATTATATATAGGGTAGATTTCATTTTGTTTTATTTGTAAATCACTTAATTAATTAATAGTATTAGAAAAAAGTGGGATCGATTGACGATTAATATTAGGGTTGGAGCACAAAACCACCTAAAAGTATTGGGAAAAAATGGCAAGATACGATAGAGCGATCACTGTGTTCTCACCGGACGGCCACCTCTTCCAGGTGGAATACGCTCTCGAAGCTGTCCGCAAAGGCAACGCCGCCGTTGGAGTCCGCGGCACCGACACCGTCGTCCTCGG
Source organism: Echium plantagineum (assembly GCA_003412495.2). Classification (NCBI taxonomy): domain Eukaryota; kingdom Viridiplantae; phylum Streptophyta; class Magnoliopsida; order Boraginales; family Boraginaceae; genus Echium; species Echium plantagineum. Next base: position 18,794,074 of record CM016563.1, on the reverse strand, counting down.
CGTGGAGAAGAAGTCAACCCCCAAGCTTCAAGATTCCAGGTCATTAGGTTACCCAGATCTAGCTGCGTTTATTACATATTGTCAGTCGACCATTATGAATTTTTATTTGGAGTAATGTTAGTACCATGTACCAATGTTGTTTGTACTAGTCGACATGATAGCATATAGCTGACTGTTTCGAAATCAGGTCGAATAACTACTGGAATTGCTATATATATTCATCAATTAATTTATGATTGGTATGCAGATCTGTTAGAAAGATTGTGAATTTAGATAATCACATTGCATTGGCCTGTGCTGGGTTGAAAGCCGATGCACGCGTGCTTATAAATAAGGCACGTATTGAGTGTCAGAGCCACAGACTTACTGTTGAGGACCCTGCCACTGTTGAATACATAACGCGTTACATAGCTGGCCTTCAGCAGAAGTACACTCAGAGTGGAGGGGTCAGACCATTTGGGCTCTCGACCTTGATCATTGGCTTTGATCCTTACACTGGTGTTCCAGCACTCTATCAGACAGACCCATCTGGAACGTTTTCAGCTTGGAAGGCCAATGCTACAGGGCGGAACTCAAACTCAATCAGAGAGTTTCTGGAGAAGAATTACAAAGAAACATCTGGAAAAGAAACTGTCAAATTAGCAATCCGTGCTTTGCTTGAAGTGAGTAGTTTGTTAGATATCAAACTCAAGTTGTTTGGTTCACATCATATCTTGGCGTTTTTTGTTTTTGGTCAAACTATTCGTGTGTTCTTCAAATTTGCATATGTAAACCAGATATCCTACATCTTGTCACTTGTGTGCTAATTTAGTTTTCAGAATTTATTTGTGGGGAGTGACCAAGTCTCACATGAGTCGATATGCAGGTGATTCCAGCAGTTTATTTTCAGTAGATAGGAAGTCTTAACTCTCAAATCGTTACCAGATGACTCGTTTAGAATACTAATTATGTGCTGGATTAATGCTGTAATATTCACTCTTACAACTATCTCAAAGGAAAGCTCTCCCTAAGATCTCTGGGTAAACTTCCTTTTCTATGGTGGGGGGACTGGGGGAAATTTGGAGATGTTCATAGGTTACATTCTAAGAATTTAGTTGTTTCATTTCGGGAGTTCTTGTATGTTATATGTTTTTCATGGTTGCTTTAAATTTTGATTAGTTCCTAATTATCTATATGCGTCATGTACCTCCTTGGCTCGAGAGGTTAAAAGTGATGGGTAATATATATCGGAAATATATTTCCTTGTTGAATTTTCTTTAACCTTGGAAGTTTTTTGAAAGTTATTTACAATGGCAGTACAAGAGGCTATTTAGGCTAGAGTATGTAGCTAATTGCTTTCAATTCTTAAAGGTGGTTGAGAGCGGGGGAAAGAACATAGAAGTTGGTGTGATGACAAGAGAGCATGGACTGAAGCAACTTGAAGAAGCTGAAATTGATGCAATTGTTGCTGAAATAGAGGCGGAGAAAGCAGCTGCTGAGGCTGCCAAGAAGGCCCCTGTTAAAGAAACTTAATCTGCAGCGCTCATACTGTGCTAGCATTAATTGTTTGAGACTTTTCTTCTGCTAGTTGCGTGAATCTTGTTTCTTCTGTATGTTAGATTTAAAAAAAAAAACGGAACCAAGGTCGAAAAGATTGAGAAATAGAACCATCTGATTTAATTCGTTTTCAAAAAGGTTTGTTTCTTGGCCAGAGTATGAACCCTCATCTTCGCCTAATATTTTACTGCTGGTATTTAAACAAATTTATAGCACCAACACATCTGATACCACATGGGTTAGCTCACACAACATATCTGATACCACATGGTAGTTGATAATGCCAATCACTTTATTTGAACATCAGTATCAAAGTTTTATCATCTTTAGCGTCATGGCACGCTATAAAATACATGTGAGATACCAGTATATAAATGTCATGAACTATTACATGGCAGCAGACGAGCAGTTCACTTATATTTTTTTCCTGACTTCATATAAATAACTAACAATCACCACTGCAGCAGCCACCACAACTCCGACAGCACTTTGCGCTAAAATGGTGCTATCCTTTACCTTTGAAATCGAGCTACTTGGGGTAAAACCCAGTTCAGATAGTTTCTTGTGTGATACAGCATAATCTCTAAAGAAAGCATCCTCATCCTGCATGTGTCAGTGAAATGTAATGGATTAACAAGGGATCAGCTAAAAATGAATGACAATTTCCACCTTACTCTGCTCTGTCAAGCATGTTATTACTTACGATCAAAACCAAAGTGGAAAAAAACCAATTCTTTTCAGGTTTTCAATAATAATGTCAGGTTGATATAGTATAAAGGAGAGATGATGTTGTCACTCGCTATTTGAGTGTGTGTGTGTATAGTGGATCTCCTCCATAATGTTCATCAAAGAGCTCAAGAACCCAACAAGGATTGTTCATTAACTTTGATTACACCATCACACTCGGCAAAACCAAAATGACAGTAAAGGTGATTCCTTGCATTACCTTGGCATACAACTCTACATAATTGCGGAACTCAGGATCTTCCAGTAGAGCTTTATCAGTAGGAAGCTTCAATAAACCTTCACTTTCCCCCTTGAGGAGCTCCCTGGTTTTAGTCAAAGATAATGAAATAAATTGCAATAAGTACAGTTCTCTTCTATTTCAAGGTAGAGATCCAAATGAATTGGCTGCAAGGCTTACACGAAGTAGCTGTTATCGAACTTCAGTGGTTCTTGTGTCCACGGGCCTTCAAAGCCTGACCTCTCAGGATGAGCCCTTCCCTAAACAAAATAAATAAATTCTTCATAGGAGCATAATAAGAAGACAAGCCGAGATATGGCGAATGTAATATGTATCAAGGCAATTGATTTAAAAAGAGCAGTGAAGATGCATATAAGATGAAGCATTCGGCTGTTTAATGCAGAAAGGATATTCTCAATCTGTTTGGAAGAAGCAAACTTAAAGTTTAATACCAATGTGTGAGCTCCCGATAATGCCACAATTTCCTTGTCTGATAATCCCATCCTATAGAAAATATCCCTCAGATGGCGAGAACCTACTCTTCAATACAAGGGAAGCAATCAAAACTGAGTTAGGACCCATATTATTGATCACGCACAATAAACTATTGGTATAGGGCAGTGATAACATTTACAAGCTTTTTGTTCTATGTTGTTCAATGAAAACGGACAACATCTAATGCCAATTTAACAACAATTTAGATTAGAGTGTCACACATAAAAATGTTATGGTTTCTCAATGAAAAGCTAAAAAACCCAATGGAGATAATGTTGCACTCTCAACTAAATATGAATAGCATGAAAGCAAGGACACAAACATCTTTTCCGGTGAATCTAATAGCCCGGTACTGCAGCATTTTTTAGCATACTAGAAATATGTTATAAAGTTCACAGCCTTAACCAATGTTAGCAAATACACATAATCCCTCAATAAGGTAACAACTAAACTAGACATCTATAGATGAGAGTGTCTTATTCTCTGGATGAGCGACTCCCACCATAATTCCCAGATATATCTGAACGAGCTTAACAAATCGGAGTATGAATAAGTTAGACACGGCAGACTAGAGACAGCAAGAGAATAATCAATCGCATTCGATTATTGGCATATAGTGGTATGGGGAGGAGGCAGCTTTAACCTTTATTGGCATCTGGCAGGCGTCCTTCATTTGTACAAACCTTGGAGTCCTGAAACAATTAAAGTTGTGAGGATGGAGAAGGGGAGGATATGATTATGATACAAAGTAGGTATACCTTTCTTCCAGGAACAAATTCAACCGTCGGGCCACCTGTTACCTCAACTGCAACAACACCTGCAAGCTACTCGTGCAAATCAGGATGTTAAGCCGGGAAGTCCCAGTTTGAGCAAAGAATTGGGCTATGAAAATCGAATCACCTGATAAAGGTCGGCATAACTGATTCGTGGATGCTTTCCCTTGACTTGCTCTGCCAAATGCAACAAAAGAAGTTGAGCAGAAGTCGAAAAGCGTAGATGATCCGAAGAAGAAGAAGAAGAAGAAGAAGTAGAAGGGAAGAGACAGACCGCAGAAATTGAGAGCAATAGTGAGGCCGTTGTTGGCGCCGTGTGAGTACTCTTGTTCGTTTCTGATTGAAGCATTCGGACCTCCAGTCTTCGTCTTCACATCATAAGTTCCAGCATCGTGCCATCTACCAAATCAAAGCTATATCATTAGAGATAGATGAAGACGAAGAAGAAGAAGAAGAAGAAGAAGAAGAAGAAGAAGAAGAAGTAGAAGAAGAAGAAGAAGAAGTAGAAGAAGAAGAAGAAGAAGAAGAAGAAGAAGAAGAAGAAGTACGCTAGACGAAGCATGATGGGGGCACAGTTGTTGTTGGAGATGAGAGCTCGGAGGTGGCGGCGAGCACTCTCCACCTCTTTAAGGTACTCAGTGTCCACGATCGGTTTCGCCATTCTCAGATAAGGAAGCACACCAGAAACCAGAGACCACAGACCACTTATTGTAATTTATAAATTAAATATCGACCATTTCCTTTTTCCTATTGCCTTCCATTGGGCTTTGCTCCATCATTCATTTCATTTCAGCCCACGAATAATACTCTCACCAATATCTCATAATTTTCACTATTCACTACTAAAAAATTGGAATGCAAAGTATTTAGGATTGTAAAGTCAAATGATGAAACCGTCGAAATTACTCGAGTCGAGTTAAATCGATATAATAGGTTTTAAATTTTTTTATACGGTTTTGATTATGATTTTTTAAATTATACATTAATCGTTTTGGTAATTTTCAGTAAATCGCAATAATTGAACCGACCGCCATTAAATAAAAATATATATAAGTATGTAATAAAATAACAAAAATCACTAAATAATATAAAAAATCTAACCTAACTAGATGCGTGGACTACATGCTAGGCCAAATGACCAATCCATATTTTATATTATTATGAAGTATATATTATGTAATTTACTATACTAGTTTATTATTAGTTAATAGCCGCATGCCGTAACTTTGATTATATTAATAGTACTTCTTCTACTAACAATATATTATTAGTCTAGTATTATTCTTTTTTTCATTTGTTGGTGTCGCAGTTGTAATAATTTATGAACTTTAACAAAATATCCAATACATATTTAAATACTTGTATAATTAATATGTGGTCTATATATATATAGTGATCTTTATTAATGTTAAATATGTTTAGTTAATTATTGAACTTTTTTTTTATTATGTAGTCTTCATGAAGAAGAATAAGAATAAGAATAATCAAGTGCAAGAAAATTAATGTATTTGTTTGTATGTGTGCATGCTTGATGCAATCCAACATTTATATTTTGTCTTTTTGTTTATCTTTAATTTTGAGTTTAATTGTTCAAGTTTAAAATTTGAATATTTTTTTACTATTACTTGACGTGATGTAAGAATTAAATAATATTTGTGACTTGCTTTAAGCATTAAGCAGGTAATATTTTTATTTGAATTAGTGACGTTAGAAATATATTTTTATTTTGCATACTTAATAATTTAGAAATTTGAAACCGCCCAAACCAAACTGCATGATTTGGAGATTGAAAAGGTCGTTTTTAGTTTTCACTTTTTAAAAACCGCAAATGTCGGGTCAGTTTGAAAACTGGACAAAAACCGCCCAAACCGAACCGTGTACACCCCTAAAAGTACTTATTAACTTGTCTCTTCACACGACTTCTTTATTGTAGTTTGGGACAAGGGTGTGTTGGGGCCGTCAATGCTACGTGTCACACCTTTTGTAATTTTTACTATTCTTATTATTTTCTGAATATAACGTTAAAAAGACAAATAAATAGAAATTGAGGAAATATTGTCTGATTATTAATTATCATAATATAATTAATTCTTTTATCCATAAAATCTCAACATTATTTCACTATTATAGTACTTTCTTGTACTATTTATTACTTGAAATGGATTTGAAGGGAGATATAATATACTTAACGTTGGTTTTGAATGATAAGTGAAAGGAAACTACAAAGGCTAGTTTAAAGTTGCTATATAATTGAAAAAAGTTTCACACCTTGTGTATGATAAATGTAATGATTAAAAAACAAATGAATTCGTATATGCCAAAACTACGAGAAGCTATATGAGTAAATCAGCTTCACTTGTATATCAAAATAGTTGTACAACGTGTTGTTTTTGCTTGTGAATATCACTAATTATCTAGATGAGCTGAAAATGTAAAAAGATATTGAACTCTTTGATGTTGTATACAGAAATAAATTAGACATTTTGTTCGTTGAGTTGCATATCCTATCTGCGCTCTCTTTGTTGTGATACCGATGTACAGATTTTTGTTCGTTTTAATTACTATAACTGGGAAATGAAGAAAGGCCTTCAAAATCCACAACGAGCTTGCACTGCTAGTTGATTTTGAGGCTTTCTGCATGCAGGGGTTAGTTTGTCGAAGATCGCGAGTGGGATATCACAACTGTTCTTCCCTAAGCAAAGCTGTTTCAACGCAACAAATCAACAAACATCTATTTTAGTACAAATGCTACTAATGATAATAGTGATCTAATTCAATCCGATTGGTACACATATACATACCTGTTCAACCGCGGAACGTGAATTTGGAGAACTGCAAGTGCCCATGGTTATGTTTCCACAGACACCTTCTGGATTACCAAAGCTTGCAAACTCAATTTTCTTGATTACTTTTCCTTCGGAGCAATGTAGTCCTCCACTTACTGTATTTCCATTCTGGATAATGGTTCTCATTTTCTTCTTCTCGTCAGTAATGTCCTTCAACTGAGGTGGGTCATTGTTAGAGACCATGGTACAAATGGTGTCTCTGGTCACCTTTAGGATTTCGGTTTCTCCTACGTTTCCTCCAACCTCCTCAAAAATAACCAACAGATTGTTTTTCTCTTTCAAGTATGATCTTGGAATGTGCAATCTGCAAAAAGGAAAGGAAATCAGCCAACAGCAGTTGTATACATTTAAAATTGGTAAAGGCAAATTTGTAACAACTTACTCGGACTGAGTAGGTTCTCCAAGGGGAGATTTGAAAGAGGTCCAGTAACGACCAAGGTTATTGCCGTTAACCCAAACCATGCCCTTAGACATAGGGGTCATCTTGATAGCGATAGGATCAGTACCTTCTGGCATATCAAAGCTTGTCTTCACACAGACAAACAAGACATTGAATTCTATTAGTACCACCACCACGCCCTCGGACATTATATTCATAAAGCTGTTTAAAAGTTAATGAGGGTGCCTTCATACTAAATCATCAACTCCATTATTACCTTGTACCAAGTAATTGGCTTAGGACCTTGCATGGCACTTAGAGGCTTCCATTCAACTTTCTTTACACCTTCCTCTGTGAATATTTGTTCCCTCTCGCCATGTACCATAGGCTGCATGCATGTAAGTAAGAATATCGTTATGATACTATATATGTTCATCACTCTTACACCAACTTTAGTCATTCAATTACTAAAATCAATATAAAATAACTGACCTCTTGACTCCAGTCGTTGGCAGTGATATCAAGGGTTCCTGACAATAGACCCTGAATCAATACAGCTCTAGGTCCAGCAAACCTCTTTTCCATATAGGCACCACTGTTCTGCAATTTTGTTTCAAGCAATCGAAGCGTTTACATATTAAGTCTCTATCAAAAAGATATATAGTATTCTACATATACAATTGTGTGACAATAACAGTAGTATAACAATCTTCATTTGTAAATATGTAATATATACCGGGAATCCCACTAACATTCCCAAGATAGTGATATTATTCTTTCCTGTCTGTAAATTTTTAATTTCCTTTCGGAAGTCAAAGAATTTTTCGACGTTGTTTCCATGTCCAAAACCTGAGAAATTATTATTTCATCGTCAGCATCTTCATGCATGCATTCTCAAATGAAAACAAAATATTTCTAGGATTTTACCTACGAACTCTCCATTTACGAAAGCTGCCAAAGCATGACCAAGACTGTCAATCTGTAAGACAGGGAAAACATCGGCCTTCCTTGAAAAGTCCTTTTTCCTTATGTCAACACTGCATCCATAATCACACACAAAAAAGCATAGCATATTGTTAACAATGTTGAAATAGATATATAACCTAGCTAGATAAGTATTTTATTTCATTTTGTTCTAATACTTATTTTGACGAACAAAATTGAACATAACATGAACGACTAATTTAGGGATTATCAGGAGAAGTTAGGTTTACCTTGTAGAGTACCAAGCATAATCTGTGGTATCCCTGGTGAAGGAATACAACTCTAGTGGTGACTCACTCTTCTTTGGCAACTCATCAGCGGTTGGGACTCTTTCTTGGTAGGCTTCCCATTTAAGATTGTTTGCGTTAAGTGATTTCTCCATGTTTCTTGAATTGTGTTGCACAACAACCTATACATTTTACCATAAAGTATTACTACTCATTATCTTACGCTTTGATTTAAACAAAAGGAGTTATTGCAGTCATAAGGTTGTATTGTATAAGCGTTATTAGTACTTACTTGTTGAGTGTTGTAGACAACAGTCTTGCAATCGGGAAGGATGCTAACGGACTCTGAAGGCACATAGAAATTAGTTCCTCGGAAATTGACAGCCAAATCAAGATCAGTGTTGTTATTTGACAAGAAAGCGGCACAAATTTGGGATCCTTTCTTCTCCCAAGTTGTGATCTATAATAACAGAAAACAGAGGAATATTTTCATAATGAAAATTTATAACCATAACAAGAGGAGTGAAAATACGAATGTGGGATTAAATTGCAATGAAGCAAATGGTATGCTTACCTCAATGTCTGCACTAATTCGCTCAACAGTTTGAGTACCATAAAGTAGAGCTTTCTCGGTCAATCTTAGAGCTGTATGCAAGTCCCTCAAATGTCCGTATTTAGGTTCCCTCTTTAGACCTAAATTATGCAAAACTGACAATGAGAACTAACGAACCCAATTAGGACGCGAAATAAAATATAAAGATTTAAGAATTCTCACCAAATTCATCTAGTGGGGCTTCATCATAGTAACGAGCTGTCACAAAGGATGAGCTAGTTCTTCCGAAGTTGGTTCCACCATGATACTATAACCATAATGAAAACGAGTTGTATATAAGGGTGTTTTACATATATATGAACTATTTATGAAAGGATCAACATATATGCACATGATATATATATACCATGTAGTAATTGTTGAGAGTTCCATTCTTGGCAAAGAAGCGAGCAACAGCATATGAGATGTCCTCAGCTGTTCTTTGAGATGGGGGATCTCCGTGTGTCCGATATCTTCAATATATATATACATGGTACAGATGAAATTTATTTTAGTTTTCATAATCCCATATGTTCTTTAACGAAATTTGACGTTAGTAGATAGTTCGATAAGAAGTACGTACTGTGCTGTCCAGTTCTCAGTCCACATCCATGGTTTGTCAGGACCATTTGGTCCTTTAAAGGTATCTGCGCACTTCCTTCCGTTACATGTGCTTATCTGTAGGTATATATTTAGGTCAAATATAAATCGACGTTATGGCAGTATGGCAATACTATGTAATATGTTAAGATATATAGTAAAGGTACTTACGACATTAGCTGGGACATCAGTCTTTTGCTTGCACATGATCCATGGAATTTCACCGTATAGGCTTGTAGCCATATCTGCAGCCCATTTGATATACTTCCTTCCTTCGTGTCTATAAGACGCCATGACATTACTGTATTCGTTCTCAATTTGAGCCATAATGATTGGACCTCCTTGAGGTGCGAATAGCTTTTCCTTCTCCATCATCTTGATGATCATTTCACTATAACTCTTCATGTGTTTCTGCAACGTTTCAATCAACAGAATTGAGTGCATGTATAAGCAATGTTCATATCTATTTGATTTCTAATGAATACATTAAGCTATCAGTCATACATATAGCAAAATAATTTACCATGAATGGTTCATTAAATGTTCGGAAGGTGATATTTTTCTCTTCGCGCAACCAGTAGGGGAATCCTCTACAAGAAGGAAATTTATCAGAGAATTGAAGAGCAGTTATTGCATACGAAGTAGCTAGCATATATATTTCGTGTATTGTGGTACAGACATACCCTGCGTTCCATTCAGCCTCGATAAATGGCCCGATTCTGAGGGTTGCATACATGCCACGCTCAGCTATCATCTTGATGAACTTAACCAAGTCGTACTTTCCTTCAAAATTGAACTTTCCTTTTTCGGGCTCATGAATGTTCCAAAACACATATGTTTGGATGACATTCAATCCTCCGTCCTTGGCCTTGTCCAGAAGGTCTCCCCACATCTGCCAACACCAGTTTTATTTATTTTTTGCTTGGAGTTAGATAAAAAAAAGGGAGATAATGAATAATTACCTCAGGAGTACTACGAGGGTAGTGAATTGAACCAGAGAACAACAATTCCTTTTTCCCATCGATGATTAAAGAACGGCCATCATATGCCACTTTAACCGGCTTTGGGGTTGGCTCTTCGCTATTGTTGGCATTAGCAGCCACCAAAAAGCACAACAGAACCAACAAAATGGCTCCGCTCCTGAGACTAGCCATGATTCTCCACCTTGCCAAGACGACAAGCGTGGCAAAACCGGCAGATAACTCTGTTTTGCTAGATGATGATTTTGAAAATAGTTAGAGCATATAACATGAAACCCCTTCCCCCTCAACAACGGAAGAGGCCAGACGAATTATCAAAATATAATCGTTGCATCCTCAAACATCAATTTTATAGGCAATGCCTCTCATTACATGCTAGGCTAACATCATTTATCGGAACTATTGTGTTTCATATTTGGTCAAACTTTCTTCCTTCGGTTCTCATTTATTTCTCATATTATTTCCTATGTTTTTGGATTTTCCATACTTGTATATAATTATACAAACATTATCTATACATCTTCCGTTAAAAATGCATTACCAATTAGTAGTAATGTTACATTACCTTGCTACTTCATATTTACAATCCATATGACATTTGTAGCAGGTAACACCATTTCACTTGGTCGTCCTAAATTTACAATATCGAGCACGTAATAAGGTACTACTAATAAAATGATTATGATAAAGCTTAATGAGCTATCGAGCGTAAAAATGGCCTAGAAGAAAAGATTTCCCCTACCTTTATAGATGAAGCCTCAACAAATGACGATGGCGCCAGAACTATGTGATATTTTGGATAAAACCTCAATATGATCATCTTTTGGATTCATAGAATCATTTTATTTTACTAGTAGTAGCATTCCTAATTACTCCCTCCATCTCAATTTGTTTGTCCACTTTCTATTTTGGGAGTCAAACTTTGAAAATTTTGACTATGAATTTCTATTAGCCCATAAGAAATAATATAGTCATATGAGATGTTGTTAGGTTCGTCTCAATGTATATTTTTAAAATATCAAAGTTTTATAATTTTTGTATGTGTAGAATTCGAGATATTTACGTTTCAAGTCGTGTCTCGACGACCGTGAAAGTCAAAACAGGCCTAACAAAATGGGAAGGAGAGAGTATCAAAATTCAGAGAGGCTCACCTACATTGTACATGACAAAAAAAATTTAAGAAAACAATATGATTGTTATCTAATTAATAATTGTATAGTATATCAATTTAACATGATGAATATTGATAAAATATTATTTTTATTGAAATAAATTTTCTCCTTTAATGTTAAATAATTGTTGAACTATTTTAGAAAAACATTTATTACTTTTTGTCCTCTTTTTAAATATGCGCATAAGTTATCCTTGCTACTAAAAGGATGAAAAGAGAGCATATACAACTTACATTTTAAACAACTTATACTCTACTAAATTAGAATAATATAGTTTCACAAGAAGACAACAATCTTAATAATAACCATGAGAGTTTTTAATTTCAATATAAAAGAAATCATAACAATTACTTCTTCAGTTGCTTCAAATTTAAGTAATGATACAAGTTATTGTGAATATAATTTATTATGACTATTAATTGACAATTATTTAAAACATTTTCGTATGAATATTTAATTGTTTCTCCATATGGTTTTCTTATTGAAAGTGATAAGAGCATTCACATCAGACACCCCAAATGACTCTTCAACTCTGAAATAGACAAGGAGTTATTAAAAGTGAGGTTTTTTAGATTCCTCATCCTTACCCGGCCCACTCTAAAATTTAAGGAATTCCTTCAAGGAGTGTAAAAGTTGGGACTCCCTATTCAAAATTCCCAATACATTCTGTTGTCTTGATTTTTGTGCCTTGTTCATTTTAATGATATATAGGGTAAAAAGTAAGGAATCTAATGTTGTTTCAAAAACTAAAATTAATCCCTAAAATAATAAAGTTGATATTAAGAGTAGATTTTAAGGATTTTATTAGGGAAGCTAGTGTGAGTGCTCTGAGAATATCCTTGATCGAAAATTTATATATTGTTCGGCTTCTTTCTTCTTCTTCTTCAAGTATATCATAATTGAAATATCTTTTAACTTAATTATTACTTCATAAAAGGTCAACTTTAGTACCCAATAAAATAATTTAAATATACATTTAGATGTATTGAAATCATTTTAATTTAATATAGATGTATTGAAATCTGATGAGTATAATTGCCTATAACAACTAAATTATCAAAGATCAACTTAAGTATCCAATAAAATTGAATATACACTTCTCCAATTAATAATGGGGAGAAAATAAGAAAATAGTTTAAAAGAAGTTCTATGATCACAAATATTCATCTTATATAAGAAAACTTGAATGAGATGTAAACAGAACATATAGTTCCATATCATTTTTGTTAAAAATATAGCACAATACACTTAAGAAATGTAGCATAATATACCTTCAAAGATCTAACACAATATATAATTTTATTATTTTGAAGTCCTTTCAAGTCCCATGCTCTCCTAAGGAGATAGGAGACCAATAATAATTTATTTTATATAAACATTTTGTATAATAACTATCCGTAAATATTATCACATATATTTTACCTTCATTTTCAGTAAATGGCTTTGTAAAAATTATATTATATTATTTTACAGTCAAAATTAAACTTAGTTAGATGAATTTAATAATATTAGATACAAAATATTATATTTATCTATCAATAAAAGAAATTATCTATCCTATATATAATCCACCAAGGGGTGAATTAGTTATTACAAATGAAGCCCCATGATCTCCATATTTGTAGGAATGAAGTATCTCAACATATTTGTAGGAAATATATATGAATATAATTGTATTATTTAAATTTTATGATTATTTTGTACATAACTACCCATCAATATTATCAGATAAAATTATTTTTCATTTTTCTAAAAATGACTTGCAAAAAAATCTTTTAATATTTATTCATTAAATTATTCAAGCTTAATTACTAGGAGTTAAATAGTTACATAAAATTGCATATTTATTCATTGATTCTACCATGCATATGTATTTTTGAAATTCACAAATAATGATTTACCATAATATATTTATGTAAAAATTAATTTAAAAAACATATATTATAAATATAATAAACGAATTCGCACAGGCTGGACTGTGTACAAACGGCTAGTATATTATAAAATGATAAACGAGTGTGCACATTTGGTAAATAAGTAAAGATGGGGGTTAATATTAAAAATAGAAAAGAGAAAGCAGAGAGATTCCCCTAGGAGTTATCGTGCAAGGAAGGACAGATTGTGGATGCGAGTTTATAACAAATCTCTGTGCTTAGAGTGAACACATACACATAGCTTCTGCAGATAATTATCAAAGAGATGGCTAACAAATCCAAAGCTGACCTCTTAACCGTTTACCTCTACATACCCAATATCATCGGTAATTTCAATTCCCCCCCTCTTTTTCCCTTTTTGTTATTCACCCTTTTTTGTAATTGTAATGATGAATATTGCAGGGTACATACGAATATTGATGAATTGTTATGCCTTCGCGATTTGCTTTCATGACAAACTCTTGTTTTCACTGCTCTATTTCGTTAGGTATTCGAATCCCCGAATCTGTTTCTGTTTCTGTTTATTGCATACTTATAATTATGAATGATTAATCGCCCTAATCATTTCCAGCTTTGTTTGCGATGCATTGGATGGTTATTTTGCTCGTAAGTTCAATCAAGGTAACCACTCTTTTGGATCACTCGTCTTAAGATTTACTTACCGATGACGTTTTCGTATCTCTCAATGTATTCCGTTTAGCCTGTTATTTGCATCACGTTCACTTTAGTGTCTATCTTGTTCTGTATTTCCCTGTTGTCGAGACTTAAGACTCGTGCTTTCGCCAGAATTGCAACTTTGAGATTTCACATGATTGACTTTCTGTGTTTTGCTATGGTCAGTTTCCACGTTTGGCGCGGTCTTGGATATGGTCACTGACAGGTGTTTACTTTAGACTTGTCGTCAACTGTTTAGTTTCATATACTGGTTTGTTTTTCGTGCTCCTAGTGTTTGTGGTGAACCTTATTGTTGTCTCCCAGGATTAGCACTGCTTGCCTGTTGGTGATTCTTTCCCAGGTTTATAGGTGATTTGATGATATTCTATCTGAATTAGTTACCTGTTATGTTATGCATATATGCTGATCTATTTACTTAATTCTTACAGGCCTGGACTAACTTTTTTATCCCTACTGGCTTTGGATATCGGCAGCCACTGGTTGCAAATGTACAGGTATTGTTCGTCTCAGTAAATTTGTTGTTGCAAATCTTGATGTACTTGAATAGCTCCAGTGGTCTATCAGATATGTTGCTTGCTCGTAATGTTCTAGTAGAATTTACAGTGTACTCAATTTCCCCTGCAGCACCTTCTTGACAGGCAAAGTTAGCCATAAAGATGTAAAGGATAGCAGCAGTTGGTTGTTCAGGCTCTATTATGGGAATCGTATATTTATGTGTTATTGTTGTGTGTCATGTGAGGTGAGGCACTTAAAACATAAGTAGAAAAGCATCTTTGAGAAATGTCTAACTTGGTTTATATAATATCTTCAGGTTTTGTACATCTTGCTGTTTTTCCTTGCAAATAAACGAGAAGAGGTGTTGATTGATGTAAGCCATCAATCTTGTTCTCCAAAAACTATCTTGGTAATTATGCTGTTTCACCAACTTGTTCGTCTTTGTTTTTTCTCTTTTACAGGTTGTGATGCATGCTATGAGGGGAAGTTTGTTCTATTCAAGTCTACTTACTTTGACCCTGGTTGGGTGGGCAATTAAACAAATAGTTAATGTTATACAGGTGAATTGCTAGCTCTTAATTTCCAATTGGCGTAAAGTATCTGTGGCAATTAAGGTTGTCTTAGACTAGGGCCATACACACTAATTGAGCTATTATTACCAATGCTGAAATTACTATTTTATAATTCTTCAGTAGCAAACAAATACTTTTCAATTAAAACTTGTTTTATGTTTAATCTCAAATTTATAATATATATATATATATATATATATAATCAGGTATTAATAAATTGATATTATTAGATTTGATCACAAATGGATTTGTATTTATTAATCTAAAAATGCGAATTTGCTATTAAATTGTTTCTGAAAGTATTTTCATTCATATATAAAGTTTTAACTCGAAATGTGAGAAATTCAATTTAATGGAACTGGAGCTAGTATATATTAACATGGAGATCTTCATCATAGTGCTAGTGTCTTATTACATATGTTGGTAGCCTATTAGAAGTAATGTCGGTGGAGGTTGAGGTTAGAGATAGGTAAATAAGTCACAATTGAATGTGCACCTCTTTAAGAAACATATAAGATCTCCACATAATGCTGCTGAGAGATTGTGATGAATGAGGTAACTAACATACTGCAGCTGATAGACTGACGAAGTGTATTTTAATAATTCAGTTCATTTTGGAAGTTGATACAATTGAGAAAACATAATTCCATATGACCCATAGATCGTTGGATACACATATTACATCCTTCGGAACAAAAGTCAAGTTCTTGCGTCATTGAGTCTCACATCTCACTGTTGTCTGGAATAACGAAGACGGAAACTTCTCTAGCAGATGAGTAGAATCCATACCTAAACCAAGAAAGTTACAGTCTAGCTTCTGCTTCGAGAAACAATGTTCACAATGAAGTGTAGGATACTCGTCTACTTTCATAATAGTAAGATTGATATGAGAATCTCCTTCCAAAGAATCATTTGCTGTTACTCTTGAATGGTACAGAACTACATAAAATCTGTTGACTATTGCCTTGTGTCATATTGATATGTCTGGTACTCTGGTTTTTATCCTCCTTTTCTTTTCATCATGTTTAAAGGAAGAAAAAGAAACTTAACTATTTTCATTTTCCAAATGATTAGGAATTCTATTTTGTAGACTGATGTGATGACATGTATTTCAGATGAAGACAGCTGCAGATGCATGTGTGCTTTACGACATTAACAAGAAGCAGTAGTGGATTTACATAATAGCAATATGGCTCTGCATTGTTTCCAGCAGCAGAGCTTCCTCTGAATCATGTAGTTTGAATGATGTGAAATTCTTTCGAAGGCCATTTTGGATTAGTAATAGCTTTATTGTGTACATTTCTGAATTCACTGAGTACTTGTAAAGGCTTCGATCACTGATTCGTTGCAATACTTTGCTTGTCCATCCAAAATGTTCCGTTTGTAGAACCTGGAAACTTCTTGTAAAAATGCAATTATTGGAGTAATGTGTGAGGCAACAATGAGGATATCGTGCAGTTTTGAGAACGTATGTTTAGGTTGCAAGTTAACCACAATCAGTTTATTCTTTTTTCTAGTGTACATCTCTTTCGTTTGCATTTATATAGAATCTTGTTTTAGTCCCCTATGGGTTTTGTTTTCCGTCAGCTCGAATGAATTAAATAATTTCTCAGTTCTGCTCTATAATTGAAGCTGAAGATAAAAGAGTTGACAGCCTCTGATTTCTATTATTCTACAAGGAATCTTGTTTTAGTCCCCTCTGGGTTAACACCACTAAAAATGGATAGCAACAGTCTTACGTGGCACATAGGCATGACCTCTTTATCTTGTGCAGAAATAAGAGGTCCAAAGTAATTTGTGAATATGTGATAATCTTAGCACTGAAAAGAAAACAAAGACAGAAAACTTGATGCATGCACACTTATAATAGTGACCCTAGAACAAGTCTGTAGTATTTCATAGAGCAGTTGATCATCATTTGTTGTTCGATTCTTCGATGGCTAAACCGGTGCAAATTGAAGTTTGGAACCCAAATGGGAAATACAGAGTTGTGAGCACAAAGTCTATGCCTGGAACCAGATGGATCAACCTTTTAATCCAACAAGATTGCCGTCTTGAAGTATTTTACTTCGTTAATTTCAATTACTGCATGAACTTTTGTTCATGGTTAATCAAATTCGATCTTTGATATAAGCACTTAACGAATTTGTGTTTCCAGATATGCACAGAGAAGAAAACTATTTTGTCTGTCGACGACATTCTTGCTCTGATTGGTGATAGGTGTGATGGAGTCATTGGCCAGGTACTTGATTTATTCTTCTTTGTCTTATTTGACTCCACGACCACAAAAACTATGTTAGGAATCCTGTCAACTAAAACGTTTAGTACTCGAGCATCTTAGTTGCAAGACTTTGATATGAGTTGAGCTTAAATTGTAGTACTCCGGATTAACTTTTCTTGGTATCTTTTAGTTGACTGAGGATTGGGGCGAGACGTTGTTCTCAGCATTGAGTAAAGCAGGAGGAAAAGCATTCAGTAACATGGCAGTGGGTTATAACAATGTTGATGTTGATGCTGCTACTAAACATGGCATCGCTGTTGGAAATACACCAGTAAGTTTAAATGTTCATGTTTTTTTTTTTAAATTAGCCACGAGTGGCTCATTTTATTAATAACTCATAATAGTTTTGGAACCGAAGCCCAATACATAACTTGTTCTTGTTGCTTAGAAAGAATAAAAAAATGAAAGATTTATGATATGTTCATGTTGCTTAGAAAGAAGAAAAAAATGAGTCTACTTTGGACTTCTGGTTTATTGTACCCAGTTTTACTGCAGCTTGTAACATAAGTATAATACTGATTTTTTCAAGTTATTTTGCAAGTGTATAATGAAGATTTATGATATCTCAAATAAACCAATTGAAGTGTTTTGGTTTTTTTGATATCTAAAGCTTCAATTTTATGAAACAGCCGTTGCTTCCTTTGAAGCAATCTCTCGTTTTGTTTTCCATAGATCTTTAACCCGTGATCTTCCATATAGGGTGTGCTTACTGAGACCACAGCTGAGCTGGCAGCTTCATTATCTTTATCAGCTGCCAGAAGAATTGTTGAAGCTGACGAATTCATGAGAGGTGGCTTATATGAAGGATGGCTTCCTCATCTGTATGAATTTTACCTTTATGTTTTAGTTCAATAGACGACTGGTTCCTCAGAAATAAAATCTTCATGTAATTTTATTTTTGTTAGGTTTGTGGGGAACTTGCTTAAAGGGCAGACTGTGGGTGTGATTGGAGCAGGCCGGATTGGATCTGCTTATGCTAGAATGATGGTAAACTTCGAAGGATCTTCAAGTTTTCAATATATTTCAAGACAGTATGCCGTGCCAATATGTAATAAAATGAAAAATATTGTATTTCTGTGATATGTTTATACATTCGAATGGAGGAGATAAATTTTCCTGATGTGTGCTTATGCTAGAATGATATTATGTGTCCTCATTCCTGATCTACGACACCTTTTTGGTTGGGCTTTTCATTCAGTGGTTTGGATATAGTCATCCCTGTTTGAGCTTCGTCACACATACTTTTTTAGTAGTTTCCCTCTGAACTTCTTTGAGCATGATGGATTAAGACATGGAATATGTTTTCTTTGTAATAACATTGAACAACTGATTGCACTGATATGGAATTAAATCAGGTTGAAGGGTTCAAAATGAACCTGATTTACTATGATCTATATCAATCCACTCGTTTGGAGAAATTTGTAACAGGTACGCCTTCCATCAGTCCATCAAGCTAAGATCTTTTCTTTTTGTGGATGTTTATAAAATTCCCCCCCCCCCCCTGCAGCTTATGGGCAGTTCCTGAAAGCCAGTGGTGAGCAACCTGTAACATGGAAAAGAGCACAATCCATGGAAGAGGTGCTGCAAACTGCAGACGTTGTAAGAATCCATCTCATAAGCTTGTGATTGAACACTACCACAGTTTTCTAGACCGGATTTTACACGTGTGACCTCCTGTTCAATGATTGTTTGTGATATCTGCCTTTGCAGATAAGTCTTCATCCAATCCTTGATAAAACAACATACCATCTTATTAACAAAGAAAGACTTGCAATGATGAAAAAGGTACCTCTCGTAGTTAGAAATGAAAGATATTCTTAATCAAGGAAAGTTACTCTGATTTATAAATTGATTTTGTTTTTTGCAGGAAGCAATCCTTGTCAATTGCAGCAGAGGTCCAGTGGTTGATGAGGTAGCTCTTGTCGAGCACCTCAAACAAAATCCTATGTTCCGAGTTGGTCTTGATGTATTTGAGGTATAATCTGAGATTAATGGACTTTAATGTTTTATACATCATCTTTAGGAATAATTTTTATAACAATTATTGCCCCTGTAGGACGAACCTTTCATGAAGCCAGGGCTAGCTGATATGAAGAATGCCATTGTGGTTCCTCACATAGCTTCTGCTTCCAAGGTAGTTAACATTCAACAGAACCAACTTAGCTCAGTCTTTCCTTATAGGTTTGCATTCTTAACATTTTTCTCTTGTCCTTCTGCAGTGGACTCGTGAAGGGATGGCTACACTAGCTGCACTTAACGTCCTGGTATGCGACTTTGAAGACATTTAGCTCACAAGATACGGCCAAGTCCCACCCCCTCCTCCCCTTTTCTCCTTCTAGTTCTGTTGAAATCACAACCATCCTATCCTTTCTCTATGTAGGGGAAAATAAAGGGGTATCCGATCTGGTCTGATCCAAACCGTGTAGACGCATTCTTAAATGAGAACTCCTCACCTCCTGCTGCATGCCCAAGCATTGTCAACTCAAAAGCTCTTGGTAAACACCATTCATTACACTTCAATGTTCAGTAACTCCGATCTTCCAAATTGTGGGTCGTGAATTAAAACTAACATGCATGTGGATTCCAGGTTTACCTGTTTCGAAGCTGTAAATCTGAACATTTGGTACAGAGACTTCTCGTCACACAATGCAGCAGACTTTCATGGAAGCTTGGAAATTGAAATTGGATTGCTATGTTGTATAAATTAAATCAATTAAGAGAATTATGCGACTGTTATCGGCTGATCGAATCAGCCAATCATATGTATTTCTCTTTTATACAAACATTTCCTTTTACTTATAATTATGTAACTATTGTCATTTCAGCTTTTTTTGTCTAGTTTGTAGTTTCATGGTTGACTTTAAAATTAGATGGGTAACTGAATAAGACATTAACAACAAAGGCAAGAAGAACAAACATTTATCTTAGGAGTAATTTCAATTAATGGTATAAGAGATTTACATAACTTTAAAACTTCATAACAGAATAAAGGCAGGAAAGTGCCAAGTGCAGATGCACCTAAATATCACAGAGCCGAGGGGCGTCATTATACATTAGTCAGGTAATGCAGTTCCTCTTTCAAGATTGTTCTTGATCTCAAGAGTATATTTGCCAAAAGCTCTTTCAATCTTCTTGTTGAAGTGCTCGTTGCGGTCATTAATTGAATCAATATCTTTCTCTTCACGGTACCTTCTCCTTCGGCTAAATGACCCACGCTTATCCTCTCTATCTGTCAGCTCCTTCACCATTTTGTCAATTTTATCATCGGAAAGTTTTAGTGCCTATATGATTATATAATTGTATAAGAAAACAAATGAAAGAAATGATGACTTCATGGTAAACAATCAGTTTAAGGACAAACCTTTCCATATTGGAGGCTAGAAGCTTGTCTGTAAAATTCTGGATCGGCTTCTTTCATCCTGTTGTATTCCTCCAGATCAATATCAATTTTTTTGGTGCGTTTCTTGTATGCATCGTACAGAGTTTTTTGGTTGAAAACTGCACAAGATATTTGTTAAGATTCAAAAACCAGATGTAGTACAACTAAGCAAGAACTACATAGAAATAATATTTGGCTCGAAAATCAATCCAAGCATTATCCAACTAAGTGGGAGCTATATGAATACGCCCTCCCAATTCAACTCTATGTCAGGTCATCTCTTCCCGTAAGTCCCCAAAATCCAGGCCAGAAGAAAAACGTTAAGTTGAAGAAAACAGTGAAATTACCATCCCAACCAGCTGGAGCAGGGTCCTTTTCCCATTTCTTATACTTGAGCTCTGCTGCTTCCTGTGTGTCAAGCATATAGCTCTTGCTCATGTCCAGACCATTAGCATCGAGAAGTCTTCCAATTTTTTTCTTTCTGTCCTCGAGCCATTTTTGCTTAGAGACCCCCCGGGACTCCTCTGGAGGCTCCATCTTTTTCTTCTCTGACACCATGGCGGTTTGATTAGCTTTTCTTGCTTCATTCTGCAATGACATAAACATAAATAATACTGCACTAGTTAGTAACATTCACAATAATTTAGTAAGTTTAATCCTATTTAATATGTCTGGTCGTGAATGAGGCGACCTTATCCAGATAACATAAACATGTGATAGCAGAAGTATGATGTCTCACATACCATCTTTAGCCTCAACTCGAACAATCTTTTCTTCCTCCCCGTAAGGTGTGAAAAGTCTTCAGGCACGATGTCAGGAATGTCAGTAGCATCGTCCCCTGTAGCACGATCCATATCATCATCACTTTCCTCTAAATGAGCTTCGGCGCTCACCGATGCAGATGTTTTAGGCTGAGCTTCCCTGCTGTTTTCTTGAACTGATAATCCAGAAGGAAACGTGAAAGTTGTGGTTAGTAAGCTATATGCATCAAAATTCAAAACAAATATCATCGAAGCAGAAATAACCTAAAAAAAAAAAAAAAAAACCTGATCTGGCGTTGGCGAGGGTTCGCTTGGCATCGGCGATGAGTTGAAAGCAATAATCGTTACATTCATGGTAGGGGTTCGCGGCGTTCCTACAATCAGGATGCACTCTTCCTTCTACTTCCATATCAATTTTTCCTATCAAATCTTCTTAATATTCAAACCAAATCAGTTACTTAGTAATTTGCATAACGATTTTACGGAATCAAACAACTAGGAGCAGAGCATCATACCTTTAAATTCGATTTCGTAGGCTCAGGATGATCGAATCTGAGAGGATAACTTGGATACTATATTGACTCAATTCTTAATTGTCAATTTCAATTGTGATTTAATTAGGGTTTTTTGGGCTTCTTTTTTTTCCTACCTGGGCCCTTATTGATGGCCTTTTTGCTCGGTTATCCGGTTATCCCTCAACTATCCATTCTTTTCAGGTTGTGCCTCAGTAGTAGGGGTGGCTAACGGACGGGCCCCCCTCGGACGGTCCGAGGGCCCGGTCCATTAGTCCGCTTCGAGCCCGGCCCCGGCCCACCAGGCCCACGAACGGCCCCTGGTCCGTTTAGTAGTGGGGCGGACAGGGGCTTAGGTATTGAGCCCCAGGCCCGGGCCCGGTTCGAGCCCACTTGAAATTCGGCCCGGGCACGGTTCGAGGCCCCTCAGGCCCCCTAACAACGTGCCCACGTTGATTTCAACGTGGCCACGTTAGTGCAATCAACGTGGGGACGTTGGTTTCAACGTGGCCACGTTATATCAGCAGAATGTGCAGCAATTCACATGATCAAATATCAATCTCTACAAAGCAATTGAAATATATTACCACCATTCAATACATACTTATAGAAAACATAATTCATAATCAACTCAAACACATCACAACTCACATGATCATCCAAAACACAATCATAAATTAGAAAATCATTCAAACTTAAGTTACAATTCAAACATTCAAATAAAGTTCATACAATAACTAATAAAACACATTCATTCATGTGTTTCTTCATCATCCATAACATATGTAGGTGGGGGTGGTGGTGCTTGTGGTGGTCCGCAATTCTTCAATAAAAGTCACAACTCACATCTAAATGGAGATGGATCGAGAAGAAGTTCCAACCCCAACACCATTCAAGAGATTTTACAAGGTTATTCTCGACTCATCTTGTGAAAGGCTAGAACTACCTCGAAAGTATGTTAGAGGATGTCGGCTTTTTCTAGAAGGTGAGTGTAAGTTCTTTATTGATGATCAAATTTTTGATGTCAAGTTCGAGAATGGAAGAGGAGAAAATGGAGAACTAAGTCGTGTTTTCTTTAAGGATGGATGGAGTCAATTTTCCGCTCATTTCAATTTAACCCGTGGAGAAATGTTAACGTTCAAGTTTCATAATGAAAAAACCGAGCGACATGGATGTATCTTTTATGTTGTCCACATATATGGTCTTAATGCTTGTGAGAAAAGACCTATTGCGCGTTGAAAATTTTAATTAATTATGTAAACTCCTTGTCATATGAGTATAAACTGTGATTTTTTAATAAAAATTATCATTAATTATTTATGGTTCTTATTATAAATTAAGTGAATCTAAATAAGTGCCTTCTTTGTGGTCAAAACGTGCCCACGTTGGTCACCCAACATGGGGACCTTGGGACCAAAATATGAAAAAATACATAATTTGTTCAACGTGGCCACGTTGAAACACAACGTGGCCACGTTAGGCCCCCGACCAGGGGCCTCGAACCGAACAGGGGCCCAGTAAACCCTTAACGGACGGGCCCGGGCCCGGTTCGTTAAGGATTGTGGGCCTGTCGGACTCGTTACGGGGGCCCGTCCGACTCGACCCTTAGTGGGCCGGGGCCGTCCGGCCCGGTTCGTTAGACACGACTACTCAGTAGTCAGTTCTTTTATGTGTCTTCATGACTCTTTTTTTTTTACTTTAAATAATAAAATGATGGGCAAATGACACCATCGGTCGCTCGATTTATTTAAAATATCCACTTCGATTATCCTAATTTAGTTTTACCTATATTCGATCACTCAACCACGTATTTGTTTCAAAATGTACATAAACTAATTTCAAGAAAGGACAAAAAGAAATTACACGGTTATTTAACTTTTGAGTTAATTGAATAGGCTAGTTAAAAAGACTCTTGCTAGTGACAAAAAAGGTCATGGGTTCGAAATTCACCTCATTGCTAATTTACAAAAAAAAGGGCAAAAAGGAATTACATGGTTATTCAACTTTTGAGACACATTTTAAAATAAATTTACATGTGAGGATCTTTTATAATACTTAAAATAAAATTACTTTTAGTACTAAATAATTACAAAATAAACTCTCCTTCTTCTTCACATACCCTCAACCTAGATCGACGATACATTCTATAGATTTAAACACACCTAAAAATCATATAGTGTAAACTAAAACATTTACTTCTGCAATTTGAACCGGATACCCAAAATACAATGAGCCCATAGAAATACAATAGTAATTTTAAGTTAGAAAAAAAAAAAAGATAAAGGAGCATCCCATAGAAGTGCAATAGTCATTTATTGAATAAAGTTGGAAAAAAAATGCTCAAGGAGCATCCCATGAAAGCCTGATAAAGAGCACCCTAGAATTAAACTGGAGTATTACATGAACTACATTAAGAAAAAAAAACGGTAATTCAAGAGAACCTTCCAAAAAGTCATCAAACAAATATCTAACTAATGTTTCACAACAAGATTTTGTCTGAAGCATCAATAATAACTTGGTCGTTTCCAAGACCTATTCCATAATAGGTCAAAATGTAGGCGACAAGCTCATCAATCTCAAATTTCCATTTAAACAATGAACAAAGGAACTACAGAGTTGAGATAAAAATCTTACTCATATCACTCCTCCACGTCCTTTATTAAGTAGAAATCATCAATCGCACTAACAAATAAATGCTATACCCTTACATTGTGCTCTCTAATCTCCCTACCGCTTTAGGGCCTTGTTATATAACATAAATAGTGTACAAAAATCAAAAATCGCTTCCTCCACCTAGTCCCTGTAGACATTAAGCTACATGCAATTTCACCATAACTAGTTAAACTCTGGTGACTCTTACCCGGACAAAACACACGAGGATGGAGATCACATTTGCCTATTTTGAACTAAATGCCCCAACCTTCCCTTGTGCACCTGTATCATTCGTCCCTCCACTATATTTGGGATTAGCTGCAGCTGAGTTTCCATTGTCAAAGGCGCCATGAGAGGTCCGATTTCTGATTCGATCACCTGCACTTACTTTCTTATATCTATTTGTTTGGCCGGGTGTATTCTGTTGCTCATCACTACTTGCAGATTGAGGAGCCCCAAAATTTCCATAACTTGAACCACGAGAATTTTGACCGGGAATGTTCGGATTTCCAAATCCTGGACGTTGAGGAGCACGGTCATGGGGAGACGCTAAGTTGAATTGCGATTGCCTTCCTTGCTCGGTTGGTGGGGGTTCTATCCTTGTATAGTTATTGCCGACTGGTCTTACAGGTGCATTGATGTTTCTTTGATCCCGTTGGTACCTATTTTCTGTACCAAGTGGAGATGCAGGTCTTCCTGCAGAGTCCACAGAAGGTCCGCGGCTTGTGGGCTGAGAATATCTGTTAGCAGGAAGAGTTGCCATCTGGGAAATATCATTTGTGTCAGACTCGCTGCCATCTACATCTTCTATGCCAGATTCAGATTCAGCAAAATCTTCCCCTAATTGTGTGCTCTCTGCAGAAGAAGGACTAGCAACTTTAGACGCTTTATTTGCTGTTCGTTTGGGTGTTCCCAACTTGATATGCCTGAAAACACAATGTGCTTGATCTGCTTCCACAATAGGGCCAAAATCCACATGAGTGATATCTTCAACCTGAATTACCACATACAAATACCAAGAGAATTACTAGGTAAGCATATTCATATTCTAAATACCAAGACAATCTCTAATTCTGTTGACTAGGTAAGCATATTAATATCCTAGGAGGTTAAAAAATAAATAGATACCAGAGACAAGAATTGGGACAGACATTTTCCCAAATCATCCTCCTTTTTCTTCCGTGTGACCTGACACTGTTCAAGTACAAAAGCAGGCAACCATTAAATTCATTGATCTACTTACTTGACCAGAAAAATCTAAAAGAAAAAATAGAAGATATCATCGATCTGTTGACAAATTAGAAAAACAATACTCCAAACCTAACAATACAATTTTAATAAGGCAACAAACCTTGCAATTCTTTGTAAAGTTGCAGCTTAAATCAATAACTAACATGTCAGGTAAAATATGGAATTGCCTCCAGTTACAGTATTACATCGTTTAAATTTACAATTCAAATATTGATATGGTCCCATAATCTACTATTGGGTATTGGAGAAAGGGGGTGGCGATGGGTGTTCCCCTAAACTTCTAAATAAGTGAAGTTTGGTAATTAGCCAAGTCCAATTTAACCTATTGTATTTAGTTATCGAATTACAAGAAGAAGAAGAAGAAGAAGAAGAAAAAAACGCGCACAAATCAAATCATTTGAGCCTCTGAAGGCATACAGTAAGTAATATCATGACGACACTACCTTAACCCGATAACCTTCTTCCAATACTCTCCTGGCTGCATCTGCCTTCATCCGAATGTCATTTGAAGTCTAGCAGAAAAATAAACGAAGGAGTAACCAAACCATATGACTTATATAAGAGCAAGGTAACAAAAATTTTACCCTTTCATCCTAGTAAAGCACCAGAACTATTCCAAATTCTCATTGTTTTAACTTTTAATAATCACCATATTAAAGTTTCAACAAAAAGTATAATAGCACATTTAAACTAAGTTAACAAATTCAACATTGGACATATTCGACATAGTTCATGCTCTCTCTTTATATCTTATTTCCCCATTGCCAAGATCCTCCCTAAAAAGGCTCTATTGCGGGTGTCATCTCATGCTAAAGTAGACACGGACAGAGTATACCAGCATACTAGTTGTTTTACAATGACAAGATTAGCGAAAAGAAGAGGCCTTATGAAAACATGGAGTAAATGTGTGCTCATGCACGATTGAGTGTTAAGTGATGAATAAATATAAAGTAACAAAATTTGAACTTACTATTTGAGCAGTAAACCGAATTTCTTTAACAGTGCCTTTCTTCAGATTGGCCTACACATAAGAGAAAATAAGCTACGAATGCACTTCCTCTCAGTAATTAGGATCTCAATATCTTGATTAGTTAAATTAGGAAAATATAAATACACTTGTTACTTATGCTCATTTTAACGGAGTACAGAATACCGCATAACTGTGAAAGAGGAGACAACTATACCTTGATACTTTTAGCTCGTTCTTTAACCTTAATTTGTTGTTTATACCTCTCTTTGTTATAATCCATCAATTTACAAACAGGTGGATCAGACTTTCGATCAACCTGAAATCACATATCATAATGTTGACATCCATCATCACTCTGTCCTTGTTAAACAAATTTTCTTCCATGATAAAAGTACCTCAACTAAATCAAGGTCGAGTCTTTTGGCACGGTCGAGGGCTTCACGCAAGGAAACTACTTCGTGGTCTGTACCATCTAAACAACCAAAGGTTCCATATCATATATTGTACAATATGGCAAATGTATTTGATACTATTTGTCCCGACTCTTACTCAACATACCATCTAAACAACGAATAAACAAAACAACTTAATACCTTCATCTAAAACGAGCCTGATAACTGGGGCGGTGATTTTTTCATTCAAGTTAGGACCTTTAGGTTGATTCTCTTGTTTTTTCTTCACCTAAAGAAACAAAATAAGAAATGAGTAAAAAAGAGGACATCTAGAGTTAAATTGAAGTAAAGAGGGAATAATAACCTGGACAGGTGCAGCGAAGAATCTGACGTGGAAGTGGGCGGAGGGGGAGGGGGAGGGGGAGGCGGCGAATGTTGGGATTGGGAAAGAAGAATGCTTATGGTTTAATGAGTTAGTATGAATATAAGAGCTTCCATTGAATTGCTTCCTCAGTATGATGTTGATTAGCTTAGATTGCCTTAATCGATTCCAAAACACCATCTTCAATTGATCTCTGAGGAGGAGGAGGAGATAGTGAGGGTGTTGTAAATTCTTGATTTACTACACAAACTTCATTTCGTCGGCTTGCCTTTTTTTTTTTGTAATGGGTCCATCCATCACTTGGGTTGGGCCTTCCTCATTAAAAATAATACTAGTAATAATAACTAATACTATTTTCGCCCCTAAATGATTGTCACATTTTGACTTTTTATGGTCAACAAAACACGTTTTAAAATGTAAATATCTTTTATTCTACATGCAAAAATATTATAAAAAATTGATATTTCAAAAATATATATTGAGACAAATCTAACAAGATACCACAAGACTATATTATTTTTTATTATTTAATGAGAATTCATGGCTTAATTTTGTAATGTTTGACCAACAAAAAGTCAAAATGTGACAATCTTTTAGGACGGAGGGAGTAACAATAATAATAATAAGAAAAATAATAAGAGTAATCATGATATTAATAATAATAATAATAATAATAGTAATAAAGAAGAAAAATGAAATAATAATAATGACAATGATAATATAATAATAATTTAACTTAATTTGAAAAGAATGTATGAATTTTAATAAAGGAAGGAGAAATCTGTAAGATTGTAATTCATAACTTTTAAGTTGGTTAAAATGACAAATTTAAGTAGTAAATTTTGACTAAAATTTTTTGTTAAGAATTTCATTCAGGTCTGATTTTATTATATTAACAAACATATTTAACGGAAATAAGAATTGAATTAATAACTTTTAAGAACTTAATTATTTTAACAAACAGGCCCTAAAGAGCCAAGTCAGGTCCAACTATTGTTTGTCGTAGAACTGGACATCTCTAAATCAAGGATGGATTCTGCTTGGGTTACTTTTTTTTGTGTGAATTAGCGATGAGATGAGTTTCAAATTCAAGACATTTTTTGTCACTAGCAAGAGCCTTTTCCACTAGGCTAGTCGATTCAGACTTCTGCGTGGGTTAGTTTTGATGACTAAAAGGAGCAAAAAATCAAGAATGATTTTTAGCAGAAAGTGGAGCATGAACCAATCCCGGATTATTGCAATAACTGTAAAAACGGTGGGCAGCTGGCAAGTGAGTGCAAAAAAGGGAAAAAATGGTTACTGTTAAAGAGAACATCAAATAAATTGTTGATTTCACCCGTAGAAAAAAAGTTTCAGTTCCAGAAACTCACAACCCAAACAAAAGACTCACATAAGAACAGTTGCTTTAAGATATCAAACTCAAACTATGGGAGCAAGATGCAAAAGTTTTGACGAACTAGAGGAAGATTTAAGTAAAGAAATTCACACTCTCAAAGCAGGTCCCAATCAGAATCACATAAGACCAGTTGCTTTGTTGAAATGATTGAAGGGGTTGTTGTTCAGTCTTTGTATTTCTTCTTCTTGGGAGATTTAGGTTCATTGGGACTTTTAATCTGCTTTACATCTTGCTCATGATCCAATATTCCATGAACATTCCAAGCAAATTGAAGTGAATTGTCATTTTGTACGAGATGTTATTGAAGACATAACTATTATTGTTTCACTATTTCACATATCTCTACCGCTTCCCAACTTGTTATTAGTTTCATTAGGTCTCTTGAAAAGTGTCAGTCTGAGGTTTTACTTCGACAATAAAAAAATTATAAAATACAAAAGTAAAATAGATTCAAAAGTTATTAGTTACCCACTTTCATTCTAATTCTAATCTTTAATCATGGACGGATCCAAGAGCTCAATATTGGTGGTGCGAAGTGACATTTTTTTTACCGAAAAATAACATAACATTAATTTAACAAAATAGTACATTGAAGATGAAGTTTTCAATGTGTTAGTGAAGTCAAATTAGTCAAGTTTTTTAGAGAGCCAACTGTTATACTATTAGTGTTTATAACAGTGAAGGGAATCCACAAGTCATAGTCATTCAAGTACGAGAGATCAGTACACAAGTGTTAAAACAATTGACGAATCCAATTCATAACAAGAATCGAGAAGATCTTATTACCTAAGATGGAATGGAAAGTATCAGTTGAAAGTGGGTAAGATTTATTATTGGAGCACAACCAAATCAAATTAGGTAACTTATGTTACAAGAAGAGAAATCAACCGATCAAGAAAGGAAAGTAATATGAGGCCGATTCTCTAAAGGGGAAAGCGCATTAATTGGAGATGAATGTAATACCCAGCCCAGAGTGGGTGATGTGATATGTTTGATATGATTTGATAGGTACTACTCATACCATCAAGATGCATCTTCTTTTCGGTAGCCCAACTAATAATAACTCTAAAGTTAAGCGTGCTTGACCTGGGGTAATTCTATTTTCGATTATTATACTGTTAGTAGCAAGTGGTATAGCAGTTGACAATTTTACTAATCTGCACGAGTTACTGTGTGTGGGTTGCAATAACACTATGTCTACGAAAAAAAATCTTTTATCGAATCTAGCTCAAGATAAGTTACAAAACGATCATTTAACCATTGATCGCCCATCTTTACTAGAATTATCACTTTTTACATGATTCATTGTTGAAAAAACACGTTCAACCCTTACGGTTGCTACCGCAGAAGCAAAGCTAACTTCACGAGCTTATACATCATACTAAAAGTTATACTCCTATTTATGTACGATTAATTAAAAAAAATCAATTAATCAACCTCTAATTACCTAACTAATCAACCTACAAAGTTTTCAATTAAAAAGTTATTCAGTTACTTAATCAAATAATTACATAATAATTACTTAACCAATTAATGAATCAAATAGTCAAATTAAGTCATTAATCAGTTAAACATGAACAAAAATATGTCATAAATTGAATCAAACATTCAAAAATCAAATAAATTTACAAATTACAAATAAGTAAGAAATTAGATTCATAATTTACAATTGAGAATGTAAATAAATTGCAAAAATAATACTCCCTCCGTCCCTAAAAGATTGTCATATTTTGACTTTTGTGGTCAATTACAATAAAATTTGATCATGAATTCTCATTAAACGATAAGAAATAATGTAGTCTTGTGGGACCTCGTTAGATTCGTCTCAATATATATTTTTGAAATATCAACTTATTATAATTTTTTCGCATGTAGAATAAGAGATATTTATGTTTTAAATCGTGTTTTATTGACCAACAAAAGTCAAACGTGACAATCATTTAGGGATGGAGGTAGTATCAATTAAACAAAGAGAACTGAGGAGATGAGGGGGAGGAGAGGAGAGGAGGGAGTTGTTTAATTGTCCAAATAAATACTACCTCCGTCCCTAAAAGATTGTCACATTTTGACTTTTGGTGGTCAACAAAGCACGATTTAAAACATAAATATCTATTATTCTACATGTGAAAAAATTATAAAAAGTTAATATTTGAAAAATATATATTAAGACGAATCTAACAAGGTCCCACAAGACTATATTATTTCTTATCGTTTAATGGGAATTCATGATCAAATTTTGTAATGTTTGACTAACAAAAGTCAAAATGTGACAATCTTTTAGGGACGGAGGGAGTAGTATTTTACTACTTTTTAACATATAATTATGTATGTTGGCTATTTAAAATAAAACAATTACTTTTTAATCTTTAACGAAAATTGAAAAAAAATAACTAAAAGAAATTAAAAATTCTAGTGGTGCAACTGCACCACTACTCCATATGCTACATCCGTTCTTGTTTTTAATGTTATTTTTTATGTAAACTTTTTATGTTATTATGAAAAATTAAGTAAAAGCGATATTATATCTTAAAATAAGTACACTAATATGAGTTTATATTAACATTAAACAGAGATAACAAAAAATTAATAATTACACCGTGATGCAAAATTAAATGAAGAACAGGAAATGAAAAGCCATTAGTGGCCAAAAATTTCAAGCCTTGTCACATGAGCTTGAAATACTTATTTAGAGATAACCCGTTCATTCTTAGAAATGAACAAATAAGTACTCTAATGATTATTGATATATGAAGCATTGTCAAACAATTAACGATTGTTAATAAACATTTCACATAATTATATTTTTATCTTGGTTAATTGATTTATTATTATTTGTCATCAATCAACTTATGTGAGTTACCAAATATGTTATTCTGAAATGTAAATACCATATAAATAGGCTTATTTTTATTTTGCACTCTCTACTATTGATGAAATTTCAAAGTGTATGCACCCTAATATTTCACTAAGCCTCAATTTGTATACTATACTTTCTTTTCTCATTTTGCCTCCTAAAATGCCAATTTAGACCCTAATCTAATGTTAAAACAAGGACAACGTTGAAATAATAGACTTATTAGTTTGTTTCGCACTTTTTTATAATATCACATTTAAAATTTCACCTCATTCCCTTCTTCTTCCTCACATCTACCCCTACCTTCCTTACCCACGTGCACCACTACCACCATCATCACTAAAGCCTCAAAGCTCACCACCACAACCCCCCTGCAAAATCGCAACCATCCCCCCCTTCCCTACAAACTCGCGACCAACCCCCCTCCCTGCAAACTCGCGACCATCCCCCTCCCCCCTCTCTGCAAATGGTCGCGACCTCCCCTCTTCGCTGCAAAATCACGACCAAACCCCCTACCCCTGCAAATTGGAGTTGCTTTGGAGCTCGTCGAAATCTTTATTGTTGGTTTGTATAAAAAATTGGATATTTATTGTTGGTTTGATGAATTTATGGAAAAAGTTTATGCAATTTAAAATTGGTTTAATAATTTAGGCTTTGAATCTTTTGTTGGTTTGATGAGTGTTGGAACCCTAAGCTTTTGAAGAGTTGATGCATTGTATGGTGAGATTTTTTGTTTAGATTGGCATGTTAGATGAAGAAGATGAAGGTCGGGTGTGGGGGGGGGAGGGGTCATGTTTGATGAAGAAGATGAAGGATGGACTTAATTTTCAATTTACAAGTTTAATTATTTTTCA
Organism: Echium plantagineum; assembly: GCA_003412495.2. Classification (NCBI taxonomy): domain Eukaryota; kingdom Viridiplantae; phylum Streptophyta; class Magnoliopsida; order Boraginales; family Boraginaceae; genus Echium; species Echium plantagineum. Next base: position 18,761,166 of record CM016563.1, on the reverse strand, counting down.
AAAGGATCCCAAAAGTTGAACATATGTGATATCTCGATTTTGCCCTTCTTTTAAAACGAAAATTCATTTAATTTTGGCATTTTAAGGGGAAAAATGAAAAAAAAATGATGTATATGGCGCAAATTGAGGCTTAGAAAAGTATTATAGTATACTTTGAACTTTCACCAATAGTAGAGGGTGCAAAATGAAAAAAAAAAAGCCATATAAATATACTGCATTACAGGTTTAGTAAAATATTATATATGAGGAATTGTATTTAAGAAATAATTGTTAATATGTAAACTATCGTTTATGGTGTATTTGGATTGAGGTGAATTAGTGGGAGGAGAATTGATTAAGATTATCCTAGGGGAAGGGAATTAGTGAGAATCACGGAGAATATATTTTATTGTTGTTTGAGTACCATAATTATAAACTAGGAGAATCAGGGGGAAAGGGGGAAAGTACAATTAAAATTGTGATTCTCTTCCATTCTCCTCCGATTTGGAGGGGAGAAAATCTGAGGGGAATCAGTGGTAATGGGGGTGGATTAGTAATAATGAATTCTCCTACCTCAAAACTAATTTTAGTTCTCAAACACAATTTTTTTTAACATTCCCCCTGATTCACCTCAATCCAAACATACCATTAGTAAAATATTACTCCCTCCGTCCCTAAATGATTGATATATTTGACTTTTATGGTCAACAAAACACAATTTAAAACATAAATATCTCTCATTCTATATGCGAAAAAATTATAAAAGGTTGATATTTTAAAAATATATATTGACACGAATCTAACAAGATCCTACATGACTATATTATTTCTTGTCGTTTAATGAAAATTCTTGATCAAATTTTATAAAGTTTGACCACAAAAATCAAATGTATCAATCATTTAGGGACGAAGGAAGTATATATAAGGAATTGTATTTAAGAAATAATTATCATGTAGTTATTATCAAAATCCTTCATTCAGCTTTGTTGATAATAACTACTAACAAAGACATTGTATCTGGACATTATCATGTTATCACTTTCAATAATGGTTAATAGATTATAGAATTAAGTCTAGTTTATTAGAAATAGAAAACAACATGCAATTTTCGGAAAAACTTAAATATTATTAATTATTACAATCAATCTCATTAAATTGAGAGATTTATAATATGCCTATATATTTACACTAACAATCATCAAAACTAAAAACAATATTCATCATGAACAATTTATTCAATAGTAACATTGTACACATTATGGTTATTGTACTGCTTTTTCTCTCCTTGTCAATTGTGCCAAAATCAGGTATTTCCTTCTTAATATTCATGTCTAGTTGTAACATCACAATCTCAACATGAGTTCTTATGCTAGACTTTTTTAATCACAAAACTTGTGTTCTTTTAATTAAACTCAAGCCTTGATTTCATAAGCAATATAATATAGAGTATAGTTACATAGCCCCGGACATAGCTCAACTGATAAAGAATTTGAGTGTAAGGTGAAAAGCAATATCGCCTCTTCATGCAACTCAGGTTCGATTATATTCCTACTGGGAGGAAACCTTATGTTTCGAAGTGGTTAAAGGGCAAGCTCTATTCCCCTGATCAGGCGAGGCACATCCCGCGCCAACCTCTGACATCATACCCAGAGTAGGGAGCTGTCAGAGCCCTTAATTTGAGGGTCTCAAACTTTAGAGTATAGTTACAATAATCACAAGTAACTCCCTACTGATTTAGTGTTATACATTTTTATAAAACAAATATAGTTATAGGGATTTTTATGAATTAATTGCCGACAACTTACCACTAAACTATTATGTCATCGATAGAGTTCAATTTTTATTAATCACAAATGTTGTGCTCTTTCATTTGTAACGTAAACCTTAAACTATCTACATTTTATAAAACAGATGCAGATATAGGAATTTGTTATGGAATGATTGCCGATAATTTACCACCACCAAAAGAAGTGGTTGCTCTTTGCAAGCAAAACAATATTCGAAGATTGAGACTTTTTAATCCAGTGCCTGAAGCCTTACAAGCCTTGCAAGGCAGTGGCATTGAAGTAATCTTAGGTGTTTTAAATGAAGATGTTCCCAAAATTGCTGCAAACCAAGCCAATGCCGATGAATGGGTTAACCAAAATGTAAGGGCTTTTCCTGATGTCATATTCAAGTACATAACCCTTGGAAATGAGATCGATGCGACAGATGTTCGACCATACATTCTTCCTGCGATGCAAAATGTTTACAACTCAGTAAAAACTCTCGGAATAAAAGTTTCCACGGTGATCGACCTCACTGTCCTCGGAAACTCTTATCCCCCGTCTGAAGGTACATAATAAGTCAACTACTAGATCGTTTAGATAAAAACATAAGAATAATAATATTAGAGGTAATTGTCGGTTTGGTCATAAACGAAGTTACATCATTTTACATTGTTGCAGATTAGTCCTTAAAAGTGGTGCAAGTATTGCATTATAATTCTCGCAAGTGAACGTTATTGTTGCACATTCGTCCCTAGTTTTTAAGGGACCTTAATGCAACATTTGACACCTGCGGACACCATGCATACTGCAATACGTGCACCATTTTTAGAGACTAATAATCTGCAACACCGTAACTATTTGAAACTAAAGTATAATTTTGTTTCCGTATATGAAGCCAAATTGGTGATTAACTCGATAACACCAGTCCTAAATTGTGTCCCCACGACTTCTCAGGTTCTTTTAAGGAGGATGCCATTCCCTTCATGAAATCGATTGTCGATTTCTTGGTAGCAACAAATGGACCAGCTTGTTTCAATGTGTATCCATACTTTGCATATGCTAGTGACACAACCACTATCCGTCTAGAGTACGCCCTCGGCACGACGATTGCACCTGTGGTACAAGATGGTCCTTATGCTTACTTGACATTGCTTGATGCAATGGTGGATACACTATATGTAGCACTTGAGAAACTTGGAGGAGGAGCTCTTTCGATCGTTGTTACCGAAACTGGTTGGTCTTCAGAAGGAGGGGTTGGCACAAGTGTGGAAAATGCAGCAATTTACAACTCAAGATTAGTTTCTCATATTGCTGGAGGGACGCCAAGAAGACCTGGAAAACCTACTGAAACCTACATATTTGCTTTGTTTGATGAGAATAAAAAGAGCCCTCTACTTGAACAACATTGGGGGTTGTTCTATCCTAACATGCAACCCAAGTATCCTATAAGTTTCATTACAAAATAATGTTGTAACAAAACTTCGTAAGAAGATTTCACGAGAAATGTGTGATGATAGAATTGGGTCTCGACTCTCGACCAATAAAAGCCATGTTTGAGGATTTGTAATTATTCCTTACTTGAATAAAAATATACTCCATTTAGTATGTTGGTAATATATGTGGGTGTCGTTTTTAAAAATATTTACAACTGTTAACTCATAAAACTACTTCTTTCAACATCTTAGTTTTTGATGAGTAAATATTTTGAATATTGAGTATTTAATAATTTTATCGACTTCGTTTCCAACAATATGATGAAAAGAGTTCTAAGACACGTACAATCAAATAAAGTTGTCATTTTAACTCATGTTAAGTGTAGCCTAACATTTTCTATTTTCATTCTGTTAAATTTTATATTCTATCCGTCCCTAAAAAAATTATCGCATTTTGACTTTTGGTGGTCAAATATTATTAAATTTGATCATAAATTCTCATCAAACGATAAGAAATAATATAGTCTTGTGAGATCTTGTTAGATTTGTCTCAATATATATTTTTGAAATATCAAATTTTTATAATTTTTTCGCATGTAGAATAAGAGATATTTACGTTTCAATTCTTGTTTTGTTAACCATGAAAAGTTAAAATGTGACAATCATTTAGGACGGAGAGAGTAATATATTATCAATGACTTATACTTATTCCTTCAAATAAATAAAAGAATTATATTATTATATATAACATCAATTAAGTTTTGACTTTTAAATTACTTCAACACTTATAAATAAAGTTATATTGAATCTTAACGCATACTTTCTTAGAATAGCAACTAAATACGGATTCGTATTAACATAGAAGATATTTTTACATTTGGAAGTACTCTTTGGGTTATCTGGCTTTCTAGGAATGACAATCTCTTCAGCGAGATTAATCCCATTACCTCCAAAAGTATTATGATTGCCATTCCCTTGCTAGTGATTGGCTCAAAGTATCTACCTTCAAAAGACGCCATTAGCCTAGCAACAAGAATTTGCTTTCAGGATCTGCAACTAGAAGACCGGCAACTATCTCCTACGAAAATCACATCATCCTTTCTAACAACCCCTGCACAAGGAGCTATAACAGAAGGGACAACAAGATATTGCTAGGTGTCTCCTCGGATAATAAAGACTCATTCTGGTTCATTACATCAACCAGTTATGGCAAACACAACTTCACCAAAGAATCCAAACTGATTAACGACTGCATTAACAATAACAATGAGCTCAACCTGCAGAGTATTTGTACCGGAATTCTTACAACCATCATTATTGCCTCAAGAATTGACAATCACACTATATTTATTGATACTGACAACTTCATTTCGCAGGTTTGGTTTAGGTACTTTTATTCTCTTCACCAGAACGGAGATTTGACGTCTTTGCTCAGTAATAGGTCAAAGAACTGCTGCAATATTTTTTGGATGCCTTCAAATGCGGGTTGCTCCCAATATCTTAAAGATTTTGTTATTAATGATTTCAATGTTGTTAATCCTTTAAACAATGTTACTGATTTGGTTCCTACTTGTAATGATATTTTTAGTCATAACAATTGTTAATTTAATTTATGACATGAATCATTTATAAAAAAAAGAATAGCAATTAAAAGTAACGGAAAAGGTTTCATATAAGAAATACTTGAAAATACATATTCTCAATTTAATGGCACATATAATATCTTTCTATACGGGTATTCTTATTATTCCATCAGATTATGGTTTAATTATGGTATAATATATATGTTTGAAAATGTTGTATTTATAGTATTTGACATTATAACATTATTAAAAGTCAGATCGTATCCAATAAATATAAGAACTTTGTTGGATAGGTTAAGGGGGTGATTGTTAAAAATTTTAAGAACGAAATTAAAATGAATTAATTTAACGAATGTTGTTTCGTTAAATTTGTTTGTTAATGACTTATTTTTTGTACTGAATAAAATATGATTTCATCAACATCATTAACATACTTTCAAGCTAAAATTCTTAACTTCTTTTTCACCATCTAACCAAATAATAGGTGAAAAATGCGAAAATTTCTTCAAAATCAGTTAGCCCAATATTGAAATCAAGTTATATTCATAACTTTGTCTCTACTTTAGTTTATTTATAATAATATATTTGAATCTTTCTTACAAAGGTATTGTAATTTAAACAATATCAATTAAAAATGTTGTTGAATAATAATGAAAATATTATTTAATATTAGTACTAATAAGAATATAAATACAAATATATAGATACATGATGTGCATTAATCAACAAATATTATTCAAATTTCAATATATAATAAAACCTCATAAATGAACATATAAACAATGATTCCAATGTTATTAGTATATCAACATTCATTAAAAATAAATATCAACCTATCATTCCAATTATGTTAATGAATATATTAGCACATTATACCACATCATGAATAAATGAATATTATTCAAACTGTTCACTTGATAGCGATTACCACTTATAGCCAACAAATATTTTCACTTAATAATTTTGGTAACATATGGAACAATTTTGGCTATAAGTGCATAGATTAACCTATTCCACTCAACCATAAACATTAAATGAATATTATTATCACATCAAATATATTAGCATGAGATATATAAAGATAATTACATATATAGATAAACATCAAAATAAACCGGCTCATCATGAGCTAAACTAGATTTTATTATATACAAAATTGATTTTTTCCAGTTTAAATTTCTATCATTTCTAAAAGATGATGTAAAGCTTTCTCGTAGTCCTTCTAATGTTAATGGTTCGAAGGCTATTTCTAAGTCCGATAATGTAGGATTTATCATTTTTTCCATATGAAGTTGTATCTTTTTCACTTAATAATTTTATAACTATTTATTCATTATTAAGAGAAACAGACTCTTCCATAGTTTTAATATTCCTCCGTCTCTAAATGATTAGTACATTTTCACTTTTGTGGTCAAACTTTAAAATATTGGATTAAGAGGTCTTATTAAATGATAAGAAATAATATAGTCATGTGAAATCTTGTTAGATTCGTCTCAATATATATTTTTGAAATATCAATTTTTTATAATTTTTTCGTATGTAGAATAAAAGATATTTACTTTTTAAATCGTATTTTGTTGACCACGAAAATCAAAATGTACCAATTATTTAGGGATGGAGGGACTACTTGTTTAAATCCAATTTTTTCAAAAGTACCTAATTGATATATAAGCTTATGTTCAATAATTGTCCACTTATTAAGTAAATTTAAGTCCATTGATGGTGCAGATCGGTGGGGAGGGGTTTTGAAATTATGTTAGTAATAAAAATGATTTCATTTTATTTTTATTGGTTACTTTCATCTTTAATTACTAAAAATTGCATCAAAATTTCAGTTTATGTATGTTTACTATTTTGCTCTTAAATTATTTTATTTTTTGTAGTGAAAACATAAAATGGGAGCAATTTGAATAGAATAGTAGTGAAAAGATTGAGTGCATCAATACTTCCATGCATCAGGTTCATCAAGGGGGTTTGGACATAATATCTTATAAATTAAGGGTCACGATGCAATTATTTATATAATTAAGGGTCACGCTACAATTATCTATATATTTGTGGGTCAATTTATAAATCACATATATATATATATATATTTACTACTTTTATTTTGGATTGATAAATATGTGGTACTGTACCATTGTTATAGTATAATTTGGGTACAAGTTATGTTGATATTGTTTCTTGTACCAATGATGAAGTTTCAAGTGGGTACAGTACCCATGTGAAACCTTTAAATAGGTACATTGATAAGCCTGATGCATTGAATTATTAATGCACGAAACCGGACTCGAATGGTAGTCCAATCTCTCCTTCTCAAACATTTGGAAAGTCCAGGGGCCAGTAAGAAAATAAGCAGAAATTGTATATAAAAGGACGAAACGGGATTCTCTTAGTTAATTACATGCAAATTATATGTATGATTTTACAGTAGCATATTATGCAACATCTGACTTTAAATATTGGGTAACTAAATTGTGGTTATCGAGTATGTTCTGTTAAAATTTACTCTATCAAAGAATGCAATAAGCGGGAAGCATTCGTTTCTAATGACATGTGATTTTGTCAAACACTACTCCGCATTATTTTATTTTAGATGATTTGATTCGCTATTCTCTCTAGGTTTTTTAGTTCATTTTTTGTTTAAAATATTTGTTATTCTAATATCAAAAAGATTATATTTCTATATTTTCAACGTATTTTTAGTTAATTAATCAAATGGTTTCAATCAATTATTGTTTTAGATTTTCAATGCATTATTCGACTACCTTTTCTTTTCCTTAGTGAAAATAGTTAAATTAACAACTAAAAAAACTGAATCAGTATTTTTTTTTTTGATAATTTGATTATTATTTCTAAACTAATGAGTATTATATATTTTAGTGTTTTTTTTTGTAAATTAGCGATGAATTATTAATACAATGGTATTATAAATATTGAATATATAAAATTTCAACTAATATAAAGTTAGAATATTAAAACAAATTTGTCTCCAACAATGTTCAAACTCATGACCTCTTGTAAGGTTGGGTCGAATGCCATTAGACTATTGAGTCGTCGGCGATGTACTTTAGTGTTTTAGATATATTATAATATAGACATCTTCACTAAAAATATATGGATGAATAAAATGTATGGGATGAAATTTGAAAAGTTTGATTCAACAAAAGTAAGTTAAATCATTCAAAGCCAATAAAATATTGTACAGTATTAGTTAGTAGTACTACTATTGACTACTCCTTCCGAGATGTTTTTGTTGTTTAGAGTTTGTCGAAAACCAAGATTGTGTAATCACTTTTTTATGCCTAATTTAGTGAGATTGTCAGGCATATTCAGTCGACCATAACACCTTTTCATCACTTACTAATTTCAATTTCCGTGATAGAATATGGTTATACTAATGACTATTACTAACCAATTTCTTAATGCATTTTTCCAGCTACCTCACTTATATAGATTACTCTAAACGAGTTACTGTACATTATGTGTCCAAATCAAACTGTAAAGTTAGCAAGCCCAAACCCATTCTTCGATGAAAATGAGTTGTAAATTCAAAACATTCACATTATTAGCAAAGCTTTTTCTACTAGAATAGTCGATTAGTTTAGGGCAGAGGGATTGTTATTAATGTTGTAAAATTTAAGAAATACTCATATTGAATATTATTAAAAAAAAAGGCTAAAAGCAAAGATGATTAAATTTGATAAAGGACTAATAATTAAAATAATTTGAATACAAAGATGGTGCAAATACATGGTCTAATAAGAGATATAACATCATTTCATGTGATTGTATCCGTTCTTCAAGCCAAATATAAAAGATTATTTTTTGCACTTTAAATAATTTGTATCAATTTGTTTAACAAATTTCAGTACACAAACTAAACCATCACGAGAATATACTTGCAAGAAACGGCTTATAAGCCTAGATAAGCAAAGGAAGAAAGAGTCTTACCAGTTCAGTAAAGCTGAGTAAAGCTCTATCTTACCAAGGAACAAATATTTCAAGACATGTCAACTAGCTAGAGTTGGTATAAAATACTCTTATTCTTTAAGGAAGTCTTAAATATTGTCTGAATATTCTTTAGACAAGAGTTACGTTGAGTATACAAATATTTAAAACATAAAGGACATAAATAATTAAAACAAACAAACAAAGAAAGAACACATACTCAAGGAGCGACATCACTAACAGTAAGATGACTAATACTAATGATTAATGAGTATATGGATTTGCAAATTCAACCTATTCAACAAGATACTTTCAAAATATTACTACTATGACTGATTAGTTCTTTAACCCTATTGCTTTTCTTTCTCATTACGAAGTTTTGAATATTGAAGTCACTCTATATTATGATGTTATTTCGAAAAAAGATTTGTATAGATGAATATTGAAGCCATAATCAGTTGCAAATTAGAGTATATGTATTTTAATAAGAGCATTGTAAGGAAGAATATCAATTAAACACGGAATTAGATATAATCCAACAATAATTTACTAAAAAATTAAAGTTTATATTGTCTCAAATCAGTATTATCGAAATGTTTACATATCAACCACTTTGACACTTACCATTCATTCACTCGAATAAGTATACGGGACGACCCTCCTCCTCTTCTTGTAATCTTGTTTAGTGATATTTGACCAAGTTTGACTCCTCTTTTTACTCACTATGAGCTCTATCTGTGTCTGTGAATCTCTCTCTCTCTAGTAGCAGAGACTTTAATGTTTTGCCAGGATATGAAATGACATTGTTACGTCCGTTTGTGCATAAAGCAAAACACTTGGAATTAGGAATTACTCCTTCAGCCTCGAGCCCCTACCTCCCTCCCCCCCTCTCTCTACATTGCTTTTCTCTCTCCGTTTTCAAAATATTCTACTACCCAGAATAATAACATAAACCATTCGACCCGAGATTTACCTAATGCAGACTCTACGATTAACGACTGCAGATGCTCGTTACATAATATAAAACCCATTTGTTTATGGGTTTTTCTCCTAACATGGCACATTCTTCCATGTAGTGAGAACCCTGAAACTACATATTCAACCACAAAAACAGAATAAAAAGCATTTCTTGTTGTAGAATAATCATGGGTTGTGTTGCTTCAAGGTTAGAGGGTTCAGAAGATGTAGTTTCCATATGCAAAGAGAGAAAAGAGCAACTGAAATTGGCTGTAGAGAGAAGATATGAGTTGGCTGATACTCACTACAGATATTGTCAAGCACTCTATGGAGTTTCAGCTGCTTTGAAGCTGTTTGTTGCTCGACATTCTTCACCATCTTCACCATATCCTGCAATTACCTTCACCCCTTCTTCTCCGCCCAAAGACAACGTCGTCGTTTCGAACCCGTTGTACCTTCATCAAACGCCTTCTCAGCCTACCAAAGAAGCCATTGGTCCTTGTGACATTTTCCCTGATTCTTCCGAGGACGAAGCCGAGGTTAACAAACAAGACCAGCCACAATGTGGGTATTATTATATGGATGTCCCTCCTGCAATGCCCTCGCCTCAGAGAGATTTTGCTTGGGATTTTTTTAATCCGTTTAACGCGAATGGCTACCATAGGATTACCGAGGATGACTTGAGGCGTGTTAGGGAACAAGAAGGCATACCTGAATTAGAAGCAGAGGAAGACGAGGCCGAGGAAGTAGAGGAGAATGGAAATGGAAATGGAGCTGAGGAACAGACTCAAGTGCCTGCTGCTGCTGCTGCTCAAGGGAATGTGAATGTGAATCCTCACGATAACGGGCTTCAGATTGGGAATTGTATGGATGATGCTAATGTTGGCCAAGGCGAGCCGAAGAGGCTTTCGGTTATTGGTACAAATGAGAGTGGAAGAGAGCTCCTTGAGGCATTGCAAGATATTGAAGACTACTTCATGAGAGCTTATGATTCTGGCAAGCAACTTACTAGGATGTTGGAGGCCAATAGGCTCCACTTTCAATCTAATTTGGAACAAGTTAAAGGTGATATAACCTTTTTATTGAACAATTGTTCTATGGATATATTCAATTTGCCTCAATTTGCCTCAATTTGCCTATTTTTACTTCTTTAGCTCGACTGTGTAGCTTGTTTTGCATATAAGACCATGTCAGTAGGAATCCTTATAATTGTAAAAGAATATTATTATCAACGTTTGAACTGCTATAAATTAAAATGCCAATCTTCACTCCATTTGTTCTAAAGATAATGTAACGCAATAATTTAATGATTCTTTGTACATTGCTATAAATGTCGAGTACCCTTATCATTTAATTACTTGCAAACTACGTTTTTCTGTATACAAGTGGACCGTTCTTAAGATTTGTTGTATTGACGTCCATTAGATCCTTAAAGGTGTTTTTTTTGTTTCGATTCATTATTGTTGCCTTGAGCTTCATAGTGTCTTTACCCCATAAATGGTTGCAGAGAACTCGACAAAGCTAATACAAGCTATAACCTGGAAGTATCCTTCTTCTCGCTCATCATCATCGTGCAAGAGTCTTGTAGCTTCAAGTTCAAAAAGTTCTTCGACTTGGACAGAATTCAGTAATGATCTATTTGACGATTATGGTGGAATGGCTTCAGGAAGCCACTCGCTAACACTTGGAAGATTGTATGCTTGGGAAAAGAAGCTTTATGAAGAGGTTAAGGTATTTTGCTCTATATGATGAACACAAGTTATACTAGCCATAGTCATTCTTTTCTGTTGATTCTTGCACAAATGACTACCATATTTCTGTTCTACACAATGTGAAGAGTTAAGACCAATAAGTGATTTTTGTCCTTCCTTTCTGGTTTTTCACTTCTAGGCTGGAGACAATACTCAAAAACTGTATGAGAAGAAATGCAATCAATTACGTGGCCAAGATGTCCAAGGAGATGGGCACACCGTGGAGAAAACACGATCATGTGTCAAAGATTTATATAGCAGGATCCTAGTTGCAATCCGAAGTGCTGAAACTATATCTGAAAGAATTGAGAAACTGAGAGATGAGGAGCTGCAGCCTCAAATTATAGAGTTGCTTCAAGGGTAATAATTAATGAGTTTCCCTGGGTGTTTTCCTTTAAAGAGTAATCTAATTTGTTGATTCATTTGTGCTTTCTTGCAGTATAATGAGGACTTGGGCGGTTATGTTGGGGTTCCATGAAATCCAAAACAAAGTTATTTCTGAAGTAAAAAATTTCAACTGCCCTTCATATGGGAAATTCTGCAATGATTCTCATCGACTTGCTACTTTACAACTTGAGGCGGAGCTTTATAATTGGCGTACATGCTTCACAGAGTATGTTGCAGCCCAAAAAGCGTATGTTAAAGCTCTCCATGGGTGGTTATCAAGGTTTGTTGTTCCTGAAGTTGAGTATAACTCGCATGGCCGCAATGGGGGTCCATTGCCACTATCCGGAGCAAATGGTCCACCACTTCTCATGATTTGTCTTGTTTGGTTATCTTCCCTGGAGAAATTGCCTGACAAGTCCGTTGCCGTTGCCATCAAAAGCTGTGCGAAAGATGTAAGAGCACTGTGGATTCAGCAAGGAGAGGAGCAACAACAAAAGAGGAAGGTCGATAGCCTCTCAAAAGAACTAGATCGCAAGATGTTTGCCTTGCGTAAGGCTGAGACAAAAACGTTCGAGTTTAACCTCACTGATGAGAGCTCTGCACAAGAAATCGATCATCGTGTCGAGTTCTTGAAAGAGAAGACAGACTTGTTGGAAAATTTCAGAAGGAAAGTTGAATTGGAGAAGGAACGACACCAGAATTGTGTAGAAGAAACTCAAAGGACAATGATGAGAGGACTTCAGACGGGGTTTGGCAGGATTTTTGTATCTATGGTTGAATTTTGTGTCACTGCTTCGAAAGGGTATGATGATTTACTGGGCATGAGTTTAAATGATGAGAAACTTGGGAATAAATCATTCATAGAGGGTAGTGAAGAGGGAGAATGCAAAAAATGACATTTGGTCAGACGTAAGATTGTAAGTTATGTACATTAGGATATGTCGAAGCAACTCGCTGAGACGCATTTCATTTATGTAGGTGGCTTCATTTATCCCCCTAACAAACAGAGCTATTTAGTGTTGTGGCCTGAGGTATATTTTGAACGTTATTATTACTGTTAACATTATTGTTGTTACATGATGAAGCTGCAGTTGGGACCTTGCTCTTTGGTGAAGATCTGAATTCTGATGTATACATCAATTCTAACAGACACTATCGGTATCTTGTACGCACTACTTACAGCCAAGATATGATTTAGTTAAAAGATGACATGAAATGTGTAGTGTGTAACATAACAGTCAATAGCGAGCTCTACGTTTCTATGGCACAACCACTTCAGTGCTATGTTTTAGGTAGTGCAAGGAGTCACAAACGGCATTAAAATGAAGGTGGTGGCCCGGTGGGTAGGTCTACCATAAATCATGTAGTAGCTTATAATTGTCCCTTCTCGCCTGCTACTTTGATACTGACGTTCCCAAGTGCGAGATGACTGAAATATCGCATAGAGACGCACACAACCCTGGTCTCCTGACTAAGCCCTTGTTCTGAGTGATAATGTAGAGAGATCATGTACCAATATTTTAGCAAGGAAATGATATTGGCATTCTAACAAATGATAGCTAATGATAACGTAAATGTAGAATAAAAATGGCAATAACTCATTATGAAAATATGAAATTCCCAAACCGTTTCCATTTGATGAAAGATGAAAGATGTTGGCTTGCACTTCATTATTTTACAACTGATACCTACCTACAACACATAGTTCATTCAAGGCACAATGATCTAAGTTAAAAAGGGAGATTCGAAGGGAACAATCATAACAGAAGTCTCCTCATCTTCTATTTAAGACACAGCCACTCCATGATAGCCAGAACCAGGATCAGCAAGGTCTGAACTTACCCGGAACCTAAACCAATGTTTTTTCTCGCTGTAAATCAGGCAAGGCTGTAGAACAAGTCCGACCAAGATAGCTATGAGGCTGATGGCCATCACTTTGAGAGAAGCTAGGGCTAAAACCACCACAATTAACAATGTGGGAGGTATACAAAGCAAAATCACCCCAGTAGTACCCAGTGGTATTTTGTATGGCCTAGAAGCAGATGGGTATTCAATTCTCAACTTGATGAATGCAATAAATTCCACAATCATTCCGAAACAGTAGAGATAGTTCTCTGCTGCTACAATCTCTTGAAAACTTAGCCAAGAAAGTAAAACCACACCTGACGCAGAGAACAAAATACCAAGAAGTGGGGTACCGTAGCGGGATCTCTTTCCAAAACATTGAGGCAGCATCCCTAGGTCTGCCATTCCTAAAAGTTGGAAGGAGTCACTGCTCATTTCAGCCAGAAACATTCCCATATTTGACACAGCAGCAGCCGCTTGGACCCAAGTCATAAGCCACACGCCCCCAAGAATTTTAGCTATCTCAGAGAAGTAACCATCACTCCACAAATCACGGTCAAGTGGAATTGATCCAGTGCCAATAAGAAGAGGGATCAAATAGCCTAGAACAACAAAAACCAGAGCATAATTAAGTGACTTGGGGAGTGTTTGAGCAGGATTTTCCACTTCTCCAGTTAAAGTACTGACTGAATCCCAATAATTCAAATTCCAGAAGAGTGTATTTAAGTATAATCCCCAATTGACATCGTTTAAGTCCATAACAAACCATCTCGATGGTTCCAGCTTGGGGATGGAAATAATCCCCATGACAAGGAACGGAAGCAGAGAGAACACACCTAGCAATATTGCAGCCCAACCTACTATCGTCAACCCTCTATAATTCAAGTAAGTGAGTGCTACCGTAAGAAGTAGAACAGCTATGACGCGAGGAATTCCATCTGCTATAATAGGAAAAGCAGATTTCAAATAGTCGAGAAACAGAACAGGATATAAGGCATTATCAATAACTCCACTGAGCCACTTCCACCATCCTTGCTGAAATCCCCAAAACGGACCCAAAGCTGACGAAACCCACACGACATAGCCACCATTCTCGGGAAACATAGTACCCAATTCTGCTGTGATCAAGGCTTCTGGGACACTCCATACAAGTGCAAATACGAAAAAACCTACGAGGGCTAAAAGAGGTCCGGCTGCTTGAACACTATCCTCGACTCCGAAAGGTCCTCCAGAAACTTCATAGAAAATGAGAAAAACAAGTGGTACAATTGACACCTTATTGGACCTTGCCAGGGTTGGAGAACCTCCCTCACCTAAACTGTAATAATCATTACTGCTTTCTCGCATCTTACTAGATGCATGCGATAGAATAGTTAGATTTTATAAATATCCTACTCAATTTGATATTCTAAAGCAATAAATATTATCAAAATCGAATAGAATGTTATCTACCCAAATTCGACCCTAATTGGTAGGCACAACTAACCTTAATACAGGTGAAATTGAGGAATATTAGAAAATGGATGAGAAGAAAGCAATATTAAGAGAGTACCTAAGCATTTATTGTAGAGATGAAGCAATCGGAGGTTTTATCATTACACATTTACGCCACATCTTCATTTCTTTTCAGGCGTCATATCTGTTCTTTCAAACTTCCTAGTTTTTCACGTTTATCATTCTAAGGAAATTATGTATCCCTCTTACATTTGGGCTTTAGCCTGGGCCGACATATTAGATTTTAGCCTTACTTTTCGTGTCCAAGTTGTTGTTTTTTTTTTTGTAAATTAAAGATGGGGTGAGTTTTGAACCAGGACCTTCTGGTCACTAGCGAGAACCTTTTTCACTAGGCTATTCGATTAACTCATATGTCCAAATTGTTTTTGATGGATATTTCGAGAAATTTTGTTGAAATAGTCCTCACATTATTATTAGAATGTAATTTGGTTTCTAATAGTGTATTGATGTAATTTAGTCTCTGAAAATGTTCAAAAACTTGCAGACGTTAATTATTCATTTAATATTTCACACCAACATGTGATTAAATGTCAAAGTTGGGGCAATTTTATTTTAAGACTTTGGCTCAATGCTTTAGCTTAGGTTCACATGTTTACATGAGAATTGGCTTATGTTCATATAAAACTTTAGCTAATGTTTGAAGTTTAAGTCTCAAAAAATATTTTTGTCCCAAATTTAATTTCTAATCATGTGTTGGTGTTAAACATCAACAAAATAGTTAATGTTGGGACTAATTTACAAGTTTTTGGTAACTTCGAGAACTAAACTACAATTGCACTACTATTAGAGATCAAACTGCAATCTGATGACACTATTGGAGTACCGGACTATTTCAAAAAAATCTTTGATATTTCTTATATGAGGAAATACTCTGAATTCCACTATTTTGACCCACCTATTAATTTACACCCTAAAACTAATTTTCTTACTCCACATACCACCCATTCATAAATATCCAAAATATCCCTTCAAAAACCTTCCATAACCTTTTTATGATAAAAGATTGTGGTAGGTTTTGAAGGGATATTTTAGATATTTTATATAAAAGGTTATGGAAGGTTTTTGAAGGGATATTTTAGATATTTTATAAGGATGGGTTGTATGTGGATTAAGAAAATTAACTGTGTGGTGTAAATTAATAAATGGGTCTAGCGGTATTTAGCCTATGAACCATCTAGTATAAAGCTTTCAAGATGCTAAATTTCATTGGCGTTTTTTCATTTGGGCACCTGAATTTCTGATATTATAACAAATAGTTACCTGGTGAACTTTTTATAACAAGTAGGCACCTGAGACGAAAAATTGGCACCTGAATTTTTGCTTTTGTATTTTTTCAGATTTTAATAGATTTTAAAATCCTTAACCCAAGGGCAAGTTAGTCATATTGAAAATATGACATCTTGGAGAGAAAATATACAGAAAAGTTCAGGTGCCAATTCGGAAAAAGATTTTAGTCATATTGAAAATATGACTTTTTTCGGGAAAAATTTCATAGAAAAGTTCAGGTGCCACTACTAAATAGGATTTTAAAAATAAATACAATTATTATATATAAAAAAACTAAAAATAAAAAATCACCTCCTAAAAACTAAAACTAAAAAATCACCCCCTACCCCACCCCCCAAAAAGTAACGTACAGAGTGCTCCCCCCCCTCCCCCGAAAATGTAATGGACAGAGCAAGAGCAAGTGCTCAATCCCCCCCCCCCCCACCCCAAAATGTAACGTACAGAGCAGGTGCTCAATCCCCACCCCACCCCACTCCCCCCCGCGACATGTACAGAGGAGAAGAAACAGAAAGATATTAATGGGGGTTGGGTTAAATGGATTGGGTTAAAATCCTTGCTTTAGTTAGTTTAAGATGTGATCTACCTATTTTGCCCTTCATCTAAATGTTTAAAATCTGACAAAAGAAAAAACCAAAAGTTCAGGTGCCAAATTTTGGGAGAAATTTGGTAGATTGGCACTTTTTAAAGCATTTTTTTAACTTGGAGCACACCTCATTTTTTTTTGCATAGGACTAGCACACTTCCCTGCAATTTGTCTATTTTGCCCTTAAATGAAACCCCCACTTCTTCTTCTTTCTTCTTCACCATTCCACCACCATCATCTCACCACCACCATCAAAACTTTTTCTTTACAAATCATAACTACCACCACCACCTTCACAAACCCACTACCACCAACAACCCCGAATTCAAATCACCTTCATCTTCTTCCCCATCTTTTTTTTTCTTCTTCTTCTTTGCAAACCACCACTATTTTCACCACCACCACCTATCTCACCAACAACAACCACCAACTATGTCACCCACAACCACCCTAGCCAAACCCCTACTGTAATAACACGACCTAGTATTAATAATATAATATAGTAATTATATTTAAAAGGTCAATGACCTGTTAAGAACTCATTAAATTATGTTGGAATTGTTAAGGGTTTCGTAGTGGCTGATCATTAAACTATTCTACTTAAGTAATTAGAGTCCTAGTCGAATTAGACTCCTTTCTTTATATATATATATATATATATATATATACATATGCGGATTATAGAACCCTCCACCACCCTAGCCAAGATCTGCGCCCTTCAAGAAGAACAAAGGAAGACGCCACCCACTATTTCCGTTTTAATTCAAGCATATAAGGCTTAGGCAGATTTTGACGTGAGGAGGTAAGCCATTTAGCACTTAATACCTAACCCATTATTTCCATGTTTGGCCGTTTGATATAAGTCAAGGGGAGAGGCGATTTTACTCTTATTTGTCATCACATGATGCTTATACCAATCTAAACCATCTTATAGTTGTATTAGAACATTGTATATGCTTGAGAATTAGATAATCAAATCCTAATTGTGAACTATGGTGATGACCGAGTGGTAAAGATGGAATTAGGGGTGTTTAATTGTCATCTTAGGTATTAACTTGTAGTTATCATTATAGAATGAGTATTTACACTAATTCGTGGGGAGTCGGGACGATTTATGAGCAGTAATTGATAGATCGTATATTTATACTAGGTCCTCAGACTTGATTGATATATGCTTAGACTCGGGAGAGAGCTTGCTTGCTATTGCTTGAGGTGAGTTCTTACTCACGTCTGTTTACTTTCTTATGCATGTGTTATGTGTAATTGCGTGTGTGATGTGTGAAATTAGTAGCGTGTTATTATTATTGTTTATGTTGAATATGAATATAAGGATAGATGTGGACCTAAGGGTTGCTGAGTTATATGTGAGTTGAGTTATGTGTGAGGTAGTTGCATGTGCTAGGATAGTCGGTTGTCAGGATTCGGCAATGTGGGATAGATTAGGTGCCGGTCACTGGGGTGATGCGGGTGATGGCGGGATATTGCCATGATAGATTAGGTGCCGGTCACTGGGGTGATGCGGGTGATGGCGGGATATTGCCATGATAGATTAGGTGCCGGTCACTGGGGTGATGCGGGTGATGGCGGAATATTGCCATGATAGATTAGGTGCCGGTCACTGGGGTGATGCGGGTGATGGCAGGATATTGCCATGATAGGGTAGATGCCGGATCTGGTGCATATAGAATAGTTAAAGGGTTATGTTATGTGATGTTGGACTTGATTGGTTTGTTTTACTGTTATTGCTCGTGATGGTGTGTCGAACTGCTTATCGATATGGTGTATATTATTCATTTTCTTTGTTGTTGGTTCTGCACTCATGTATCGCTCTCATATCATGTGTGTGGGTTGGTAGCCACCCGTGAGTTAGAATTCACCAGCTGTCGAGCTGACCCCTTCGGGGACTTATTCTTTTAGCAGGTTAGTTGCGTTGCAGTGTGCATTGATCCTGCTTTGGTGAGTGACGATGGTGGCATTAGGATCTCCCTCAGTCATTTTAGTGTCTCTGTGTTCACATGTTGTATTTCCTGTTTTACCCCTTTGTAGTGGTTGTACTAGAAGTATATTGGTTTCGTCTTTTGTATTGTGGGGTCATAGATTGTCATACCCTGATGGATTTATAAAAAGATTTAAATTTTATTCAAGTTTATTTTTATTGTTAATAAAATGTTTTTACATAAGTTTTCGAGTCATCCATCGAGTGGTGACTCTGTTACGGATTTGGTAGCGAGCCTAACCTCAGGGGGGCCCACCTGGGGCGGGTCGTTACAAGTTTGGTATCAGAGCTTAGGTTACATGATTGTTGGGTCCTATGTGGTATGTGTTTACCTGCTAGTGTGTCTAGGAAAATGTGTATGTTGTTGGATAGAGGTCAGCATGAGTAGAGGGGTCGGATGTCTTTTTGTTTCTTTTCGTAGACTGAGGAGAGATGCCACCAAGTTAGAGTTATTTGAACTTAATGTGATGTTGATGATATTAATTCCTTGATGACTATGTGTATGTGATTTTGTGCGTGGTGTTGCGATGTGGTGTTACGTAGATGTGATCATTGAGCGGTAGTATATGATTATGATTATATTAATAATGAGTAGTTGTGGCGAGTGGTTAAGTAGTTGGTTAATTGTGGGGATATATATTTATAACGCGTGAGATTTAAGGCTTGTTAGTGGATAAAGAGACGCTATGATTGACATAATTAAGATAATAATTATTTTAAATAATGGGATGGTGTAATTGGTGATTATTAAGATGATGGACTTGTAGGGTGCTAAAGTGATTATGTGTTGGTTGCACCTGGAGACTATAGTTTGGATTTAAATTTCGAGGACGAAATTCTTTAAGGGGGGTAGATTGTAATAACACGACCTAGTATTAATAATATAATATAGTAATTATATTTAAAAGGTCAATGACCTGTTAAGAACTCATTAAATTATGTTGGAATTGTTAAGGGTTTCGTAGTGGCTGATCATTAAACTATTCTACTTAAGTAATTAGAGTCCTAGTCGAATTAGACTCCTTTCTTTATATATATATATATATATATATATACATATGCGGATTATAGAACCCTCCACCACCCTAGCCAAGATCTGCGCCCTTCAAGAAGAACAAAGGAAGACGCCACCCACTATTTCCGTTTTAATTCAAGCATATAAGGCTTAGGCAGATTTTGACGTGAGGAGGTAAGCCATTTAGCACTTAATACCTAACCCATTATTTCCATGTTTGGCCGTTTGATATAAGTCAAGGGGAGAGGCGATTTTACTCTTATTTGTCATCACATGATGCTTATACCAATCTAAACCATCTTATAGTTGTATTAGAACATTGTATATGCTTGAGAATTAGATAATCAAATCCTAATTGTGAACTATGGTGATGACCGAGTGGTAAAGATGGAATTAGGGGTGTTTAATTGTCATCTTAGGTATTAACTTGTAGTTATCATTATAGAATGAGTATTTACACTAATTCGTGGGGAGTCGGGACGATTTATGAGCAGTAATTGATAGATCGTATATTTATACTAGGTCCTCAGACTTGATTGATATATGCTTAGACTCGGGAGAGAGCTTGCTTGCTATTGCTTGAGGTGAGTTCTTACTCACGTCTGTTTACTTTCTTATGCATGTGTTATGTGTAATTGCGTGTGTGATGTGTGAAATTAGTAGCGTGTTATTATTATTGTTTATGTTGAATATGAATATAAGGATAGATGTGGACCTAAGGGTTGCTGAGTTATATGTGAGTTGAGTTATGTGTGAGGTAGTTGCATGTGCTAGGATAGTCGGTTGTCAGGATTCGGCAATGTGGGATAGATTAGGTGCCGGTCACTGGGGTGATGCGGGTGATGGCGGGATATTGCCATGATAGATTAGGTGCCGGTCACTGGGGTGATGCGGGTGATGGCGGGATATTGCCATGATAGATTAGGTGCCGGTCACTGGGGTGATGCGGGTGATGGCGGAATATTGCCATGATAGATTAGGTGCCGGTCACTGGGGTGATGCGGGTGATGGCAGGATATTGCCATGATAGGGTAGATGCCGGATCTGGTGCATATAGAATAGTTAAAGGGTTATGTTATGTGATGTTGGACTTGATTGGTTTGTTTTACTGTTATTGCTCGTGATGGTGTGTCGAACTGCTTATCGATATGGTGTATATTATTCATTTTCTTTGTTGTTGGTTCTGCACTCATGTATCGCTCTCATATCATGTGTGTGGGTTGGTAGCCACCCGTGAGTTAGAATTCACCAGCTGTCGAGCTGACCCCTTCGGGGACTTATTCTTTTAGCAGGTTAGTTGCGTTGCAGTGTGCATTGATCCTGCTTTGGTGAGTGACGATGGTGGCATTAGGATCTCCCTCAGTCATTTTAGTGTCTCTGTGTTCACATGTTGTATTTCCTGTTTTACCCCTTTGTAGTGGTTGTACTAGAAGTATATTGGTTTCGGACGGTCCCGCTCTGATACCATTTGTAACGCCCCGCCTCATAACACCGGGTCGGAACGTTATTTGATTTGATGGACTGGCCTCACAAACCACCACGAGTCTTTCCAGCACGTTTTGTCCTCACTCACGTGCTCACTAGGACACTTCCCAGTGGGTCACCCATCCTAGAATTGCCCCAGGTCAAGCACGCTTAACCTTGGAGTTCTTCTGATTTTGGGCTACCGAAAAGAAGATGCATCTTGATGGTATGAGTAGTACCAATCAAATCATATCAAATATATCACACCACCCACTCTGGGCCGGGTATTACAATCTCCCCCACTTAAACACTCAACGTCCTCGTTGAGCCACATCCACTCCATATCCAGGACCGTACCATCCGTGTGAGACTTTAGAGGTGGCTCCTACGGCCTCAAGAGGTCACTCCCGTCCTCGACGTAGCACTTTGCGCCGCATAGCACTTAGATCTCACATTTCGGACGGTCCCGCTCTGATACCATTTGTAACGCCCCGCCCCATAACACCGGGTCGGAACGTTATTTGATTTGATGGACTGGCCTCACAAACCACCACGAGTCTTTCCAGCACGTTTTGTCCTCACTCACGTGCTCACTAGGACACTTCCCAGTGGGTCACCCATCCTAGAATTGCCCCAGGTCAAGCACGCTTAACCTTGGAGTTCTTCTGATTTTGGGCTACCGAAAAGAAGATGCATCTTGATGGTATGAGTAGTACCAATCAAATCATATCAAATATATCACACCACCCACTCTGGGCCGGGTATTACACCTACAAGGTTGCCCCTGTGAAGTCCCGCCTCCCCCCCCCCCCCAAAACCCCTGTGGAATCCCGCCCCCCCCCCCAAAGCCCCCTTTTGAAATCGTGCCTCCCCCCAAAGCCCCTTTAAATCGCGCCTCCATTCCCCTCCCCCAAACCCTGTAAAGTCGCCCCCTCCCCTAAACCCCTGTAAAGTACCGTTTGTGATGGGATGGGGGGTGAGGTTTCGAATTTATAGGTGTGGGGTTGTTGATGGTGGTGAGTTTGTTAAGAAGAAGAAGAAGAGAGATGGAGAAGAAATGGTGGTTTCGAACTTGTTGGTGGTGGTGGCGGCTTTGTGAAGGTGGTGGTTGGTGAAGAAGAAGAAGAGAAGATGAGGAAGAAGATGGAGTGTGGAGAAGAAGGAAAAAAAGGGTATGTGTGTAGTTTGTTTTAATTTTAAGGGCAAAAGAGTCTTTTCATGAGGAGGTCTGCTAGTGATATGCAAAAAGAAAGGAGGTGTGCTCCAAGTTAAAAAAATGTTTCAAAAAGTGCCAATCTGCCAAATTTCTCCAAATTTTGGTCTCAGGTGCCTACTTGTTATAAAAAGTTCACCAGGTGCCTATTTGTTATAAAATCAGAAGTTCAGGTGCCCAGATGAAAAAGTCAATTTCATTTGGGCCCTCAGACTATTACAAATTGAATAAATGAGAAATCGAATTTTTAAATATATCAAATTGCCTTCAATATTCTTTTACGTCAGTTTATCCCCTAAGTAATATTGTATGGCAAACTGTCTCTTGTCATAACTTTTTATTATGGGTAAAATAGAATTTTCACGAATATTATAATTTTGAGGTACAATTTTAATTAAAAAGAAAGGATAGAATAATTTAGTAATATCCATTATATCATTAATAAATAAAACAAGACTTAATTAACCCTAACTTGAATCATCTTCCCCAAACCACCCAGCCCACCCCAAACCTCTGCAAATCTACATCACCAAGTCAAACGATCATCTTCCCTTCTTTTGGGTTTGTCATAATATTGTTAATTATTGGTATTAGATGAAACAAATACATAAAGCAGCATGGAATTTCAATAATTGGTTCAAACATCAAAAATGTTTTAGGGTCAGGGTACGCGTAGGGTCAGGGTAAGGAAGATTATTGAAGTGGGGGTTGATTATTTTTTGTTTTAGTTTTATTTAATTATATAATTGATATTATTAAATGAGTCTATCTTCTTTTTATATTTAGAATTATGCTTTAAATTTATAATGTTTGTGGAAGTCATGTGTTACCCTTATGAAAAATTATGACAGGAGGCAATTTGACATACAATAATTGTTTAGGGAGTAAAGTGTAAACTGACCAAAAGAATATCCGAAGGACAATCAGATCTATTAAAAAGTTTAATCTCTCAATTGATCCATTTGTAATAATTTGAGAGGGCAAATGAAATTTAGCCTTTCCATGAACAAATTGCAAAGGCTTTAAATTAAACAAAGTTTCTAAATAAAATAAAAAGTTAAATGTTATTTATAACTCATATCACATTAAACTAAATAGCATTTGTATTTTCATAGTTCGATATCTATCCATATATTTACTTAAAAACTTGTACAAATTCATACTTACAAAAGGTATAATAGCTATTGTTTTTTAACAAATAGCCTATGGTTCAAATAAGCAATATTGAAAGCACTAAGGTTTGAGGCCACGGTTGGCTACATAAAATAGAAAGAAAAAAATACATAACATATTACAGCTACTTGTATACATATTGTTCATGCTCATGGACCTCTACTCAGTTTAGTCACAGACTCACAGTATAGGCAAGCACGATATAACTTGCATACAGATCTGCAATCACGACGACGATGATCGCCACTACACACTTCCCTCTGATTTATACTCTATTTTACAGTCAGTAAGCACATATATGGGGGGTACTTAGCTTCTCCATCCCCACGCAGATCATGATTCAAGATTCCAGATTCCTGATTCGATTACGATACTTTAATGTCTATGCCTATTTGGCATGTCAGAATCACAAGTCGAAGGTTGTCCAGTTCAAACAAATTAGAGATCCAACAACCAACTTATGTTTTATTATTGTTTCTAAAACTCAACGCATTTGTTCATCACTCATTGTTTTACATTTCAACTTATACACGGAGCTAATTTGCAATGTGCAACTACACGAAGAAACATGACATAATTGTACTAATTTGAGCGGATGATTTTTATGAATATCCTCTGTCTTTGTCTCTCTGACAACTGTCAAGTAAACTAGTCCTTCCAGGGACCACAACAAAAGAAAGGGTTCACATGAGTCTTTGAAGGTTCTATCGAAATCGTGTCTGTAGTCATACAGGGCATGCTACATCTACATCTACATCGACAGCTCACATACTCACATGATGTTAATTCATGACTACAACACTAGATCGCTCCAGCCACCATTGTCATTGTTAACATCGACGAATCGCATTAAGAACAACCACGACATCATACACAATTGTATTAATTGTTAAGAGCCTGATCTAAGGGATACAATTTAAATCCACTAACCATAGAAACAGATGACAAATAGGAAAAAATATCGCGAAATTAACCTGTACGATCAATTTCATAGCACTACATGAAGAAGCAGCCGAATGAGAGTAAGACAATTGGTCGATTTTAATTGTTTGGTTTTCTGCAAAGAATCATGTGCATCGGAGTGAAAATCCCGGTCTCACCTCCTCGAGTCAAATGATCAGCAGTAATAAACAACATCTCATGAACATCAACCACACCTTTTGGTGCAATTCCAATCCAAGAAAGAACCGTAACAACAATATGATTCCTCCAGTAAGCGAGTCTTCCCATCTTCAGCCTGCTCCACCACGGCTTGGAGGGCGGCTTCGCCAAATCCTTTTCTTGCACAACTTCAAACCCGACCTGCTTAGCAACTTCCGCAATGTCCTTGTAGCTTCTCAACCCGGGAAGCGCGTCTCCACGCTCAATGCCCTGAATGATCTCAACGTGCTCGGGATCATCTTCATTGAACAATTCAGTTGTGACCCATTCGTAGGAAACGTACAAAGAGCCGGGCTTTAACACCCTGTAGATCTCGGAGTAGACTTGTTCGAGTTTAGGAGCATGGCAGGTGGCTTCAATAGAATAAGCCCCATCGAAACTATTATCAGGGAAAGGCATCTCGAGGAAGTTCCCACAGACGACCTCGCACTGGGATTCAAGGCCGGCCTTGGAGTTGTGGAGCCTGGCACGTTGGACTTGGTAGTCGTTGATGGTGATCCCCACGACGTTGGCCCCAGAGTGGGACGCGATTGCCCTCATGGGTCCACCAACCCCGCATCCCGCGTCCAGGATGCGGGAGCCAGGGCCAACTTGGAGGAGATCAACGGCCATGTGCTCGTGGATAGCGGTGGCTTGTTTGTCGGACTTGCCGGGGAGGGAGGGGGAGAAGTGGAAGGATTGGCCCCAGCCCCATTCGTAGATGTCAGTGACGAGGTTGTAGAAGGTGTCGACAAAGGCGGGGACCTTGTCAGCTGTTTCGGTCTGGTTAGGTGTGCGCTTGAAGAATGACCAGTACTCTTTGTAATTGTCCTGGACGCTCTCAGCCGCAATAGAGCCTCCGGAGAGCTCGACTGCCCTCTTCCCTTTTCGCTCGGCCGGTCCCAGTAAGCACACGAACCAGTACAGCCCTCCGACGGCAATCACCGCCGCCGTCCACCATAATGTCACTGACTCCATTGCTTATTACTACAACAGGATCAAGAGTGCTATTTGCTCATGCTCAGACACCCCTTTTATAGGGAGGATATATTGAAATTAAAAAAATTAAAGTTATCTAGATAATGATCTAATCTGACGGACCGGTTATGGTTTCATTAAGAATTTTTTTAGTCCATTTCCAAATTTCGAAGTTATGAATTATGATGATGTAATTATGAATCTTAAGCATAACAATTTTTTATGTGTAGATGTTGAATGAAATAAATATAATTGTGTTCTTTAAAATGTACTGAACAAATTGAACTCTTCTTTCAAATTAAACCAAATAATTTTTATACAAATAAATGTACTAGTAAAAGTATATAGTGAAAACATCATAAGCATTTTCCGTTGTCAAATTAAATAAAAGGCTCATAAATACGCTATGCACGTTACTAACTCATCAATTTTAAAGGGGACATGTCATTGACCAATGACCAATTGAGATCACCTGATCTTGTTACCTTAAGCCTCAATTATGTCATACTTACCGATTTATAGATTAATTTTTTTTTTCGAACGAGATATTAAACTGTCATTTTCTAAAAAATCGCTCCTTCGATTTCATTTGCAAATTAAAAACTCGGGAAGTATAGTATCTAATTTGAAAAACGAGAAATGAGAACTTAAGCCGGTAATTTAACTACACATCAATTTTAAAACTATAAAGAAGTTGTA
Organism: Echium plantagineum; assembly: GCA_003412495.2. NCBI lineage: Eukaryota > Viridiplantae > Streptophyta > Magnoliopsida > Boraginales > Boraginaceae > Echium > Echium plantagineum. The sequence goes on along the minus strand of CM016563.1, from coordinate 18,734,448 downwards.
AAGCTGGTTGCCGGATGAAGATGGCGATCGATCCAATGAATAGAAGCGTTAGTTGCAATGTTATTATTCCAAACATGAAACCCAACCTCTTCTGTTAACCCATTCGGCACTAATTACTTATTTAACCTTATCACAATTGATTTGATTAGCTCAACCAAATGAAAACAACAAGTAACCATAGAAAGAAAAAGAACAACCCATTACATAAGGAATTTCTCAGGATGCCTAATATAGACAACTAACACCCACTGAGAAATTATACAAGATAAAACAAAAGATCCAAAATAAAAATGTAAAGAACACATAACAATAACATACAACACTGCGACAAAGCTAAAATATACGCCTAAGATACCAAGAGATACAACAACTTTACAGTATTAGTCAACAACATCAGTCGGAGTCCGACATCCCTGCAACGTTATCAGCTTCTCCCATCTCTTCATCACCACTCACATCTTCTCCTTCTAACAGCCACTGTTCAAATTCATCAACCTCATCGTAGTCATGCATATAAAAATCGCCCAAATTGTCCCACTGATCTGTTCCTAACTCCTCACTGCGAGAAGAAATATGCAAGAATGGTCTATTTTTTGATAAAGTATCGATGTTATCTTTGTTCATGTTTCCTGTGACACCCAACCATCTTAATCTTGGGAAGTAAGGCTTCTTTAACCATTTGAACGTCAGTTGAGTGATGCCGCCACAATTGTAAAGATCCAGCAGCTTCAATGTACTTCCACTCCACCCTTGCCCTTCAACTTGCATTGAAGCTAATACCATAACGGATGTATCGCCTATTAAAGGACATTGCCTTAACCTGAGCTCGGTTACAGGAATGCGGCTCTTTGCCAGCATCAGTATTCCTTCGTCAGATATGTGTGGCAAGTTAGATAGGTCCAATTCTCTTAATTCCCTATTGCAGTGATCAGCAAAAAGAAAAGCAATGCATTTGTCCGTGAGTCTCCTACACCCTCGTACAGACAAGGAAACAAGAGAATGCATTACTCCCTTTGTTAAATGGGACAATCCCACATCAGTTATATCACAGCCATCTAACAGTAGGGACCTCAGCTTAGGAAGGGTGTTAATTGCTCGAAGCGATTCATCACTGAGGTGTCGACAATCCCTTAGATCGAGGACACAAATATCTTGATTGGAAACCAACCGTTCAACAGCAAAGTTCGTGAGAAGATTACACCACCTCAAACTAACTTGGGTTAGAGTAAGAGAGGTTGCTCCAATATCATGAAAAACCAGATCTGTAAGATGATTTCCATGAGACACCATCAGCTTGAATAGGCTACAACATGAATGTAAAATTGTTTTGAAGCCTGTGTCTGTAACGCGGCAGAAGCCACCAAGACAAATACTTTCCATGCTTGAACATCTGTCAGCCATAAGAAGAATACCAAGGTCATTAACTCGCTTGAAGTATGCAGGGATAAACTCCTGACTCCTAACCAAAGAAAGATGTTTCAACTTTCCATGTGAATTTATCTGCTGAAGGCCTGCATTTGTGAGATCAAATGCAATACTTGGCTCTACAATAGGTGAATCTCGAAGGTCCAAATGAGTTAGCGAGCTGAGACTTCTAGATATTGTGCCAACCATAGTGTCAGTAATATAGTCAACTGCAAGGCTCAACTTCTGTAGATTAGGTAAGATAGTAGGCCTGATATTAATCAAAGTCGGTTGGGTTGCTACAACAGGACTCAGCAGCTCAGTGACCATCACTGAAGATATATATCCTATTTCCAGAGAAATTAGTTTTGAGGAAGCTGAAGCCCAAACACGAGGGAAACTATGGCGCATAAAAAGTGAAACATCAAACATCAACACCAGCGTCTGCGAACCATACACAAAAATGATCAGCAATTGCTGCAGTCAAAAGCAAGCATACAAAAGCCAAGTTTTACATTGAAGGAAGCTATCAGTGATACAATTACTAAGTAACACATAGAATTGATGGAAGTATCCCGTGCATCATGAAGATATTATCATTACTCAATAATAAAAGGTAACTGTTTCTTAAATACTTGAATCGCAAAAAAAATAATACATATGTGGATATAATTTCATCTACAATCGTTTAACATAGAAATTGCTTAAGGGATGGAAACTCCTAACTCAGAGATATAACCAAATATCTTCAAGTATCATAGACAAGGTCAGGGATATGCCATCATGTCATTAGTATCATAACAGATTATCTAGTGACTAGACAGCTAGGCTTGACCTATCACCCACTCAGCCAGTTAAAGAAGCTGAGGTTCTTGTAGTTAATTTTGGAATAATCACGAACATTGAATTAATAGTGGTTTAACCAAAGAGATTTACACATTTATTAGATTAGACGTTCATTAATAAAATGAGCTTATAAGTGTGATGCATTGGTGGAGTAGATGTAAATGGCGGTGGTCCTACTCATGGATTGAGTGTTTAGTGCTAAGACAAAATAAAAAATGAAATAGAAGGAATTTTTCTTGGTGGAAGATGATGAGGGCAGTGAGCTTCATGACTCGAACGCTAGGACGGGGTTAATTAGCCTGCAGACTAGTAATTGTAATAACTCATGGCTGCAAAAAATTGGTACAAGTGCTGATGTTGTAAATGCAATTCAGATACCACATGCTTTGAATCCAAATTGCAAAATCATCTCCTTTTCAATAGATACAAACACTAAATAAGGAATAAGGTAGGCATCTAATAACCCCTACTATACTATATACTTACATTCCGCAAGACTTTTTAAATGAAATGAGTAGTAACACGTTACTCCTACAGCGTACATTAACATTAACATGCCCCAATGCCTCTAAAGAGACTCTCGCCAAAGTCGGGGGGGGGGGGCAAATCCTATGCTGCCTTACCCTTAGTTAACAGCATGGTGGTGTTCGAATTGACCCAAAATGAAGTGCAGATACTATCTACTCCTTCAGAAAAGATGAGAAGAGCATACATAGTGTAGCGCCCCATTTTGATATTTTTCCGATGTTGGGTCAAACATGACTTGGAGCCGTTTTTGCTAATATATCAATAGCAAGAAAAAGAGAGACTTGGGTGGATACAGTTTGTATATAATGCTAAAAAAGCTTACCCAAACACCTTCCTACCTACTCAATGTCCTCAGAAGCACAAGGTGTTACAAGTGAAAACAGTGATAAATTCTGTTAAAAAAGGAAAAAGATTTAAAGGCAAAAGGCACTAGCGCCTATTCCGAATATGGTGGTTTTCATTCTACCCACACTAAGTCCAATTACCATTCCAACAACTAAACTTCCGAAATCCTACCATATTAGCCATTCTCAAGTTGACCATTTGCATTATTGATGTTGCCATATTAGTATATAGACATAAATTACACCTTGATATAAAAAGATAGCAAAGTAACAGTCTTACTTCCAAATGGATGCAACCGTTGAGTAAGTCCTCAAGATCAGAAACAAGGATCGGCCTCCCTCGTTTCTCCGCCACCGAACTCAAGAACAACGAGGTGAGGAGGGTGCAGTTTCGTCCAAGTTGCGAAAGAAGCGTGCCGGAGAAATCGTGGCAGTGAAGAAGGGAGAGGTGGGTGAGTGAGGGGCGGAGAAGGAGGGGGAGGGAGTCATCGTGGAGGCGGGAGCAGTCGAGGGTGAGGGAGGTGAGGAAGGGGTTGTTTGGGGGGAGGAGGGGGCGGAGGAGATCGATAGTGGGGGCCATATCCACCAGATGGAAGCAGGGGATGTGGTTCAATATGCTTTTTGCGCAATCGTTAAAGATCCTGGAGGTTGCAGCCGCCGAGCATATTGATGCCACGTCGGAATAGAGCTTGGTGAGGATGCTGCATATCAACGCCGCCGGAAGATCCTCCACGCTGCTTGCCGCCGCCGCCGCCTCTTCCATCACGTTTTTCTCATCAATTATCATCATAGCTCCCTTGGATTAACAACATATCATACTATGATTTAATCTTTGTCCAAATCTCACATCAATAGATACTTTCGGACAATGGATAAGAAGAAAAAAATGAAATGAATAAATTTTTAATTTAAAATATGGGAGTTGATTTGTCATTGTCAACAACCTTTCTTACTTGAACAGTTTTGTCAAAATAGAATTTTAAAGCCTTCTTTTGTACCAAATGTTGTGTTTGCGGTTGTATTATTCGACATTTTTCACAAATTTTATAAATAAAAGTTTTTATTTTTATAGTACTTTTTCGTTAAAAATGTATAGGAATATTACTTTTATGTATTGAAAAGACATACGAATGTTAATTTCACACATTATATATCACTCATTAGAAACATCCATAACACGATCCAACATAACTTTTATGGTTTAGAAAATACTATATTTTAGACCAAATTTATTAGTGAAGAGTTTTACGTTGGAAATAGATTTTTCTCATATGTGTCTCAATTGAAGTATTTTTTAAAAAAAACTACCTCTTGGATTTTTGAATATTACTAAATTTCCTCTGAATTGCTTCTTCATTAGAAATTGTCCCCTCCATAATTCCCAATCATCAAGCTAGACAAAGTTCAGATTTCAGGTCATGTATTATTTTGGGTGAAAAGTTATAGTTCTGTCAATAATTTTTTCCCTCTTAAGTTTATTTTAACTATAAGATAATATTTTCATTGCTACATTTTATGCATATCCTAGTATTAATTAATTTACTCACATACATATACACATTTAAATGCATAATATTAATATCTTTATCAAACTCTTAATTAAATTGACAACTCAATAATTCTAGACTTTTACACAATTTGAGTATCTAAGAAACCGACAATACTCGTATCTATCATTCATGAATATGGAATACTGCATTAAAAATTCTTTATCTTATATTCTTATTAAGACTTTCTAGTATTAATTTGTAATTAATATATCACAGAGGAAATGCTAAGTGAGCATTTAGGATATCTTATTAATATGACAGATTAATTGTTATACGTTTAAACAAAACTTAAAAGAAGAAACTTGAAAACAACCATACCAATTTCCACAAGATTACAAACATGGACGAGGCTGCATAGCAACATATTTAAGTTACGACAACTATGTATTAAGTCTTCAACTTAACTTTTATTAAGCGTTAAACCTTTCTTAACCTTCCTTGCAAACAAGAACTTGAAAGCTGCTCCTACCAAGGGCCAGGTAGAAAACACTGCAATATACACCAGCAGCCATATCGACTTTTTATTATGATGAGAAAGTTGCGCCAAACGCTTTTTAATCATCTTGCTATCAACGTGCTGCTGCTTATCCGGCTTTTCAACTTCCTCCCGCGATTGAGGCGCATTATTAGACTTTGCCTTTGTTGTAAGCGTATCTATACCTTCGTCAGTACATTCATCAGCCTCTTGCTTCTTCTCAGTTTCTTCTTCTCTGGATGATTCTACAACTAAATCAGCTGAGGTCTGATCGTTCCCCATTGCCGCTACCATTCCATCGGAGACACTGATGTATGGTGCATGATCAATTGAAGATTGCATAGTAGGGTGAGAGCTATTCATATGTTCCTGATAGGGCGAAAATAGACCAAGTTGCGAAAGCTTAGTCATGGGTGATAGGAAATCTCAGCACTATAATAACGAATAAACGAGCTATGCCAAAGAATGTTTAAAGCTATATTCACAAGCCAGGAATGGAGACCAATGTAGCATGAATCAATATACATCTAGGTTGCTTCATATAAGTGAACCAAATGTACCTGCTTTTGTTTATGCATCAAAGGACTGCCATGTAGGACCTCAAGGAATTCATTGACAGCTCTTACCCACCTACAATAAGAGTACCACAAACAGAGGGGTGAAATCGCATGTTGTGCTTAATTTCAAATTGAACGGCTGAGAAGAAGCTGAAACATTATGATCAGAACAATCATGTCAAGACTTCACAATAGACTAAAAAATGTTACAATTGTCAATTGTGTGAGTATATGTTAGTGACTAGCACTTGCAAGCTAGGATGTTTATCGCTTGATGTTTGAATAGCATAAGTATGTATAATTTGTTTCAGCATATCAGCTTTTAACGGTTGACATTTGAATCTAGTTTCTGTAGGTAGGGACTAAAAGATTCATTTCACCAATTCACCGCATTTTACCTATAAATTCAGTAAGGTAAAAATTGAATGCTCTTTTACACATTTCATCTCTCCAAAACGAAGAGGGGGAGTATAAAAATGAAATAGAAAGCATCTTTGCTACACTCATACGTAAATTTTCTTTAAAATGGACTCAGCATCTGGAAGAATGTCAAGCTTGTCTTATTCATGGAAACTTGGAAAGATAGAAGGAGAAATGTAAACACATGGTAGTAAGTACCAGAGGCTAGATGCCGTTATTCCTTCAAAAAATGCTAGATGTCCTCCATGCTGAGACATAGCTAGGACAACATTCTTATTTGCTCTGTAATAAAAGAATAAAGAAGAAGATATCATCACATTATTCACTTTCTGTAGTCAATTTGGATGACCTTACAAAAATAGTAGATTAATGCATAAATTAAAGAGAACACTACCTGCACTCATCCCATGGGATGGCTTCATTAGTGCATACTGGATCATCTAATGAACCTATACATAGTAGTGGCACTGAAACACGCCCCACATACGATGAACTGCTACATCTCCTATAGTACGTATCCACCGTCTTACAAAGGAGATATCACAGAGTCATGTAGGGAAAGAGATATATAGCGGAAACACATATGCACACATATGTAGAGAGAGACTGAGTATTTGAGAGAATACCTCATATTTTCCAACAAGGCATGTAGCATGCATGTCAAAATCCCTAATAGAGCGTGACTTCAAGAATAAGGAAACAGAAGTCCTATTAGTTGAGTGGAAAGAGAAAAACCAAAATGTGATAATTTATCTAGGAATACTCAGTACATGGAAAAACAAATGAAAAAAGGATTGATAAGAAGTTGCACCAGTTCAGATGCGAACCCTACAGACTTATTAGTTGTACGAAAAAATGGAATATCATGTTTGTATAGCTGAATTAAAAAGCTTATAAAGAACTAAGCTTGGATTAGTCGGAGCTATTGACACACTGGCTGTGACTCGAAGAAAGTTATTACTGAAATTAAAAAGACCCAAGTACTTGGACCGTGAACAATGCTAGGACAAAGACAATCAAACTACAAATCAGTTTTTTTGGGCTTTAGAGAGAGAGAGAGCAACCTTTCTGATCCCCTCCCAATTAGCTAGGCGGGAATATCGAGTTTTATGTCTGCAAATGATATATTGCACAAGATATTAGTTATATCAAACAGAAACCGCAAGAAAGAAAGTTGCTTGGATATTTTTCATCTAAAGGAGAGTCAAGCTGGCATACAATTGCGCATAACCTTGCAGGCCTATAGTAAGAGCTCTGTCATATAATTTCTGAACAAGTCGGCGAGCTATAAACCTGGAGCCAATCTGCAAATGAAAGATGAGGGATAGTCATGGTAAGAACATTCTAAGTTTTTAATCAAACATAATCAAAATGAAGTACAGTTCACGCATTTCAAGAGCTGAAGTCGACCCATGCGAGGCATGCATCAATTTTACTTTTGGGATACTAGACCCTGCTATAAGGGTGGTAAAAAGTTAGAAGGCAAGGATCATTGAAGACACATCCTAGAAACACTCATATTCTGGGATGTGTCTTCAATGTTAACAAACATAAAGAATTATAACCAAAATAGCACTCATATTCTAGCCATGACTTTCTCATTTAAGGAGATTTCTTTTAATTTTAAGCTATTCAATCAAATCAATTTCAATAAATATACTTACCAAAAGATCCCAGGGAGAGCAAACAGCAACAGCCCCTGCAACAGGAACGTCTTCCCCATTTTCACCCAGGTACTTTACCTAAGAGTTTTTGAGACAATTGCTCATTTATCATTATCACCTCAGTCGCATAGCTAATAAGATCAAAATCTCAACTCAACGTTTTCACCAATCTTCAGTAATCAGACCACTTCGTTCCTCACCCATTTAGAGAGTGGTATAGAAACTGATAGAAATATTATGTTCTGCATAAAAAAGGAGTTAAGACATACCAGTATGTTTGCACCAATGCTTGTTCCTACTAAAAGTAAAGGGGCGTTTGGGTATTTCTGATGTAGGTAAACATTGACATCCCGTACATCTTCAGTCCACCCCGCATTATAAAAGCAATCAGACTACAAAATGTAAGGATGTTACATGTTAGTCTTTAAGATTTTTGAAGAAAAATTGAGAAATCAGATTTCCCTAACATAAATGTTATATAAAAAAGGTAGACATCCAGGTATCAGGCTAAATCCTGTTGACATGAGTGGCATGTGCACAACATACAACATAAGAACCACCATCTACAGTACTTCTGCATTCTGAAATGCTCAAAAAAAACTTCAACTTGATGCCACATATCCAAGAGAGCTTGAAAAAGTTAAGCTAAGAAAAAATAAATCAATTATAAGCATGAACCTACGAAGTGATTAAAAAAAACTCACAGTGACGGAAATGCCACCCAAACCACGATGATTAATGATGACGACATCCCATCCACGTTTCGCTGAATAGAAAGCAAGTTGTTGCAGATACTGCAGTGAATATAGAGATAAGTTGCAAATTGATGAAAATAACAGCATTAAGAAAATTGCTTATTAGTTCAATCATAGGCCAGAAAATCTTTATGTGCAATTACACAAAGAGAGTAAAACACAAACTGTTGAGAATAAAATAGGACTGAAGTGCTTTTTAAGAAGTATGTAGACAAGTTAAAACTTACAGGAGAAGCAGAATCACTTGTTAATCCTGGTACCACTGCCATAATAGGACTTCTATCATTCTTGCGAATTGAATGGTTATTGTGCACAAGACCATCTATAACTGTAAAAGCAATTGAAACAATACTGAGAGAATGTATCATATAATTGTCAACTCTATCACAAAGAACATATAATCATGAATAATAAAACATGTTCTGAAATAGTGAAATTGTAAAGTTAGCATGAAAATGCTTATTTGAAAATTCTAGATTGATGCAATGTAGTCAATCAGCTATTTCAGTCATTGAAGGATTAACATCGCAGATCTCACAGGCCAAACATGGCACAGCTCCGGGTCATTTTAGTTTTACGTAAAATGAAGTTAACTCTTACTCTAAGACCATCTATCTAACATGAGAAGATTGAATTACCATCAGATCTTGTTAGCCAATCCAACGCAATAGTCCCCCCATCAGATGCATTAAACATTTCCCTGACAAAGTTAATTGTTGTTAGATAAGATCCGAATAAGCGTATTGTATTTCTAGAACAATACGGGTGAAACTAAAGGTCAACAAAATCCATATGCACAGACAGTAAGAAATTCAATGAAACAATGCAGAAAAAAATGGGGCTATAATTCGAGCAAAAAAGTGAGACATGGATAGAGTATCATCTACTCCAGTTGCTTGTTACAGCACATCTACATGCTAAAATGGCCGGTTATGCCTGAATATTCGAATGCATTATGGAAGTAATCAGCGCAAATATGTTCTCATATATCTCTGAGTTAAACCAACTAGGTATAGTTCAATTTTTATAAAGATCAAATTTATTGATACGCTATGTGAACTGCATTATAAACATTAGAAGGAGCTCAGATAGGTTTATACTGACTCCACACAACTTGGAGGAGCCAGAGAAAATTATGCACACTTTTGTTGGCAAAATGTAGTGCCTATTCAGTCTATTATTTGGAATATTAATCAGTTGTTGTATGCAAATTGTTCATTTAGTGATAAAGGCTAAACCAATAACCTGAAAAGTACCCATCATCAATGAAGATTATATCTCATCTATACAAAGAAGGAATATGTATCTTTTGGAACAATGTCACAGAGAGTTATAATAAGAGAGGTCATAGGGTCAAAAGCCGAGACTGAAAAAACAGGTTACGAGCATGGCTTACCGTCGATAGCTAAAAGCACGAGGTCTCCCAAAGAAATTTATGAATGTGGTTTGGATATGAGGACTGCAAAGCCAAGGTGTGGACAAGTACCTAATAAACAGTGCAAACGAGAAAAAAGCTAAGGAGAAAGTCATGAAATAGGATATTAAAACCTGAGCTGAGCTTCTACTAAGAGGTCTCGACTAAACTATCTCACAATTTCTTTAAAGCACTCACTCTCTTAAAAATCATGCAGTCCTAATTCGTTACTAGAACCGATCATCTCAAATGAGGAAACAGCCTATGTCAATAACTATGTCATAGTTATTGACGGAACCATTCTATAACGGATTGATTTTAGTAGTGACCTCATGGACTCTTAATTCGAGAAAAAGAAAATGAGAAAGTCAATGGAAATAGGATATTAAAACCTGACACGAGCTTCTAGTAAGAGGTGTCGGATAAACTATTACACAATTTCTTAGCACTCACTCTAACATTTACGTAATTTCTTTATTCGTTATTTATAATACTCATTACTAATTTGCAGATACAAAATTCTCCAAATACCACACAATGATGAATAACTGGAACAAATAATCTGAAATGTGGAAAAAGCCCATGTCCTCGTTATTGACGAGGATATGAATTGATTTTAGTATGACCTCATGACTCGATTCATCGAATCGAATTACATTACCTTCCGCGGAGGATTTGACAATTGGCGACAATATGATGATAGAGAGGGGAGGAGGAATGGTATGTGAGGGAAATGGGAGAGCCTCGAAAGGCAGTGAATAGATCTTGAAAGAAATGGGTTTCGAGGAAGTTGTAAAGAACGATCATGCAGATGAGCACCATCGCCACCACGTAATGCCATCCTGGTATCTCCGCCAAGCACCGGAACAACTCCTTGTAAGCGTCCATCGGAATCGAACCTCCCACCTAACTCAACATGCAATTATGCAACTAATCGACCATTTATTTCACTTTGCGCTTTAGCTCAATTAGTAATAAATCTAATCTATTTAGAAAGCCTCTTTTTAACTTACCCCCCTTAATATTTCTTTATTTTCAAATTGTCCCTTTTTTTATTTTCGTGTTCTCTAATTGTACTCTTAGATTTTCGAACTATTTAATTTTTTTCGTTAAAATAGGTGGATCCGACATGTTTGGAGTGCCACATTCATAAAAACTTATTTTTCCGGAAAACTTCCCAACAAAATCACATGTGAGCACATATCTAACAATCATTACAATATTAATATATAAGGAAATAATATGTACTGCATAAATTTTATATTAAGTCTAATTAAAGAGATCTATAACTTTCCTTTCTTAATGTTACAATTTTGAAAAAATTCATTGTGAATATAAGGTAAATAATATTTCCAAAGCCCCACTTTCCAAGGCCTAAACGTTTTCCGAAAATATCCTTACCAAATCAGTGAATATAAGGTTGGAAAAAATACTCAATCTCAAATTTATTGGTTCGGTTGTAAACCATAACTCAAATATTTCACTCAACCAGTGAATCTGAGGTTGGGTAATCATTTCAACCTTGAATTCACTGGTTCGGTAAGGGTATTTACGAAAAAAAATTGGGCCTTAAAAAGTAGGGCCTTGAAAATATATACACCCTGAATATAAATATCCTACTATTTCTGAAATTCAAACTTGATGGAATACCCAAACTAACCTTAACCAATTGATTGAGGTTGATCTGGCCATTTAAGGTCACACATGTTATGATTAAAATTATTATGGGGCATTAATATGTAATAAAATTTGAGCTTCACTAAATCAAAATCATTTAATTAGTTAATATTGTATATTATATGATATTTTTATATATTTTTTGTTTCGAATAAGTAACTGAGTTCATAATCCAAACATATATGATTATCCCAACCTTTTGCTCTAGATGTAATGTCTATATTGTAGTCATCAGTGGTATTGTTTCATAGTCTAGTTCGTATGAATTTCTTTAGCATATTTATAATATATGATTTGTCATTTATTTATGGGCTAATGTCACAGTCGATCGAACTTTGACTTACATCCTTAAGAAATTGTTTAAGCAAGCTCCTTAAATACTCTATTAGCCGTTAAATTGATGATTTATGATGCACTGGTGATCTTGCGATTGGCATGATTCATTTTTGTCTGATTTACTAACATCTTAATATGGTAATAACATTAAGATGTTTCATAATGTTCACGATTCGATCACTCATATTTCATTTTGATATTTTTTATCACTCATATTTTAATATTTTTTATCACTCATATTTTAATATCATGTCTCAGTTAATTTTGACGTTAAATTTTCAAGTAAATTGATATTATTGACATCAACCTTCAAGTTTTGAGGGGGAGGGGTTGATTTGGAGCTACGATTCCATCAAAATTAGCGAGTGGCACAACCTTCAAGTTTTAAGGGGGGTTAATTTAGAGCTATGATTCCATCAAAATTAGCGAGCCGTCACATATATAATATTCTTTGTGTTCATTAATCTAAATATCATTTTCTTGAAATAAAAAATCTCTTTTGAGGGTCTCAATGTACCAAATTTGATGAGTAAAAATGAAAGAAAATTGTGTTTGTGAGATGAATTTTAATTTTTCTTAAATTTTGGGTTTTTGTGCAAATTGATCTATATAGAAACTTAATGAAGGGAGTATTACAATCTAGAAGTAGAGGCCTAGTATCGAAAATTAGATTATAACTCAACTTAAATAGTGTATCGAATATATTGTCACTAGAATTACTAATATGCTTGATGGAACCTCAAATGAGATTCTGACAAAATGCCACTAAAGACGAAACCATCATCAAACCATTCTTTGAAAATCTTGAACCTTAATTTTTCCTCGAAGCCATGAGCCCATGACAAACGCGGCAAGAAATAAATTTATAATCCAAATTTCTTACTTGAGAAAAATCACCATCATCATTACCATCATCGTTACCTCATCATATCTAGCTATATTGTATGTAGCTGTTGATGTGATGATAATACGGACATAGTAGATTTAAAATGAAGTTATTACGTTCCTAAACCAAAAAAGGAATGGAAATTATTGATACTACGTTAGGTACGTAGTTAACACTTAGCAACATAAAAATAGAAACTAATAAAGAGCGAGGAAGGTTAATTTGCAATTGGATTTCAATGGAAGGCAGCAGCGATAGGCTTATTAGTTGGCGCATCATCAGGTGGCAGAGATGGGAGGAGACTGAATGCCAATATCCCGCTAGCTGCTGCGGACACTGCCCCGACTACAAATGCTGGTAGATTACCGCCTCCTAGTAACTCATCCCAAGCGCCACTCAATACAGACACCAACATCTATATCTCGAAGTATGCACACCAGAATAGAGACATTATGATAAGAAATAATAAGAGACAAATTGACTATCATACATATATAATATTTGTTGTATGCATATTGACTTAATAAGTTGAATCGTATTTATTATTCACATACGCACCTGAGGTATAACTATGGCGAGGTTGAGGACGCCAAGCGTCAGACCTGCATAATAGTATTGGTTTGATATATGTTAAATACATTAATTACTTCCTTTTCCGTCAAGATTGTCTAGTTTAGTTTTCAATTATCGATCAGAATTAGTCAATATTCACATAATGAAGGCAGTATTAGTATTAATGTTTGAATTTATTTACCAAGCTCGGAACAATATTACAGGGTAATAACTAAAAGATACTAACCTTGTCCTGAGCCCGATTGGCCAGAGAAAATGGAGGCCAAAGCAAAGGGAATGCTGAACGTTATCTGTTCAAACGTATAAAGGCAAGTACCAATTAGTACAAGATATATAGACGAACTTACATTTTTCACAGCATTGTATATTAGATTTCAGAATTTTGTTTATTTTGCGGCAATTTTTTACTGAGACTTTATTGAGTGGCAATTTCTTGCTTGGATTCGTTTATATGCACTATACGTTTATACATGAATGAAATAGTGGAGCTGGAAGGATATACTCGAACAAGTTCGATTTTGGATAAACTATAAGTTAATATATACATGCAGCATATATGTATCCCAGTAGAGTGTCATCCTTGCGTGAATTAATGTATGCTCTGTAGACTATTTATGTACATGACACACTCATACTGACGTCGTCTTTGGTAGCAGACAGATTTATAATATGATAATGTGAATGTAGTAATTGAATATGAAAATCTTAATATTACGAAATACTCCATAAAAACTAACCGCTTGGGGAATACCCAGAACAGCAAATAGAGCCAATGCTCCAGCCTTAATCCCCTGATGGGGTTGCTCAAGACCTTCCGCCCCATAATGCCGTGAATGCTGAGCCAGCTTTGTTACCAACACTGTCAACCCCAAAGAAATCGCTAATATGAAATTAGCCCCTCCCCACAATCTCTTCATTCCTCCAACCATCTTTGACATCGGAGGAATCAGAACTGAAGTGATACCTAACACTATCGAATTAAGCATGAGGCCTAATGATCCAGCTCGAACACCATCGTCATATAACTCTCCCACGTTTGGTACCCCTCCATACACCTCCTTCCCCATCCAATCTGTATCGAACAACAAGAAGGGAAACCATGCCAACCAATTCAGGCTTGTTACCATCAACAACACCCTCATCGGCTTTGGTAGATTTTTCAATGCACTCATCATTTCTCCCACAAAGGGTGCCTTCACACATGATCCTGATGAGTTCGTTTCTTCCCCTACATCAGCCGCTATATGATTACTGTTATTATGTGGTAGTGGCTCTTTAATTAAGGTGAGAGCTATAGTTGTTAAGGTTAAGAGCAGGGCAATGGAGAGGAAGAAACATGATTTCAGATTCGCACAATAGACATCACAAGCAGTTGTCTTTGAGAATGGGAACACTTTGTAGAGCTTGGTGTATGAACCGGCTGCATAACCTAATACGTTCCCTACCGCCATGAAGAATGAGAATGCAGAGTTTGCTAGTCTCATTTTGTTGCTGTTTCCACCTGATAAATCAGCCAAAAATGCTCTGCAGGGTCCCTGTATTCACTCATGACTTCAGTTATTTCTCCAAAACCGAACTAGTTACTAGTATTACACTTCATCTCGTAAAAATTGTTTACGATCACTCATTTTTCATAACTTATTTCAATTGACCATCATTTTTCGTTCATTAAGCTTTTTATTTATTAATTTACGAAGTATTACATGCATGCAATGCAGCCATGCTAAATTGAAGAATAATTTTGTTTTGTTGGAAGTAAAGTTAGACATGTACCTGTAAGGTATTGTTGGCGACATCAAGAATCCAAAAGCCAACAACAAACACAGAAATGGCCCGAGGCTTAGCGCCTTGTCCAAGAGGGTCACCTGAGAGGTGACCAAGATCGGCCGCGAAGCCAATAAGGAAAACAGCAACAGCCACGAGAAGAGCCCCGGCTGCAATGAAAGGGCGACGACGACCAAACCTAGAGCCACAACTATCGCTGTAGTAACCGACGAGAGGCTGTACGATCATGCCGGAGAGGGGCCCACAAAGCCATATGAAAGCAGCCCATTTGTGTGGGATTCCCAGTAGCTGAACATATGGAGTCAGCAGAGAGAGCTGTAGGGCCCACCCGAATTGAACTCCGGCAGCTATCGAAGCCACCATTACCATTTTGTACAACTGCGACGGCGACGATTCCTCAACTTGTAACCAATTTTTTTCGTTATCAGTAGCCATATATAATAATTCTTTAATTTGTTTTTATAAAATACCTTCTCTATATGACTTATTATGTATACTAATTCTTAAATTTGTTCCTATAAAATACTTCTCTATGTGACTTATAGTTACTTATTATAGGCGTAATAAAGAAGGCCGGCAGAGTGGAAATGTTTGCTAGTTTAAGAGGCACGATAATGCATGTGAAGGTATGCTATATTTATAACAATTTGGATGTTGATGATATCATAATTGTTTTTCATTTTCATTTCTCCCCTTTTCGGCTTGAGGGGTGAGTTAAACTTGTTGGCACGATCCTCGCTGTCATCCTCTTCATGTAATATGGTTCGAAGATCATATATAAAAAACGTATTTTATGTTGATTTGATTAAAATAAAGAAAAAATTTAGTACGTAATCAACTGAAACATATCCGTAATTTAAGAAATGTATTAGGACCTCCATCATCACGAGACCTTCATCAAGTGCATTAGTCCCGATGGAGCTGAACTAGATTTTTCGAACTTTCATATATAAGTCGAATCAATTTGAGCTAACACTACTCTGTGTAATCTGAAATCATTTCATAATAAAATCTGTTTCGCCACTCAGTAGCTCTATTCGTGGATTAGGCACCACATTATACTGATGGATATATATATACCATGCACGTTAAGTCTTTGTGTTGTTTTATTGTCTTTTACTGTTTTGTTGCATTTGCTCTTGCATTTGCTATAACAGCAAAGATGGTCTTATATATATTAAAATTGGCTAAATTTCATATGGCCCCCTAAATTATTGAGAATCAATTAAATGAGATACGAAGTTTTTGAGTAGGTCATATTGTCCTTGAAAAAAAATTAGGTCAGTTTGCTCCCCAAAAAATTCTTTCAGAGTTTCAGGTCTAGTTGCCCCCTAAATTTGATCGGAATATACTTTTAATAAGGGTAAAATAAAGCTTTCACTAGAAATAAAGTTGTAGAATCAATTTTGAATATACAAAAAGATTTGGACTTAATTACCTTAACAATATTTATTAACAAGAGAAATAATACAAAAATAAATAAAATACCATCTGACCTAGGGTATGCGTAAGACAGTGTTGGTGGTAGGTGAGATAGGTAAGGGGTACGATGATAAATATTTATTTATTTTTGTATTAATTTTATTGGTAATGATAAATATTGTTAAGAAAGCCTAAATTTTTATTTATAATTAAAGTTCAGCTCATACCTTCATTTTTTGTGAAAAATTCTATTTTACCCTTATTGAAAGTCTATTTCAATCAAAGTTAAGGGCACCTGGAACTGGAAGAATTCTACAAGAGGCAATCTGATCTATTTAAAAGTTTATTCCTCATTTGATTAATTATCAATAACTAAAGAGGCATATGAAATTTCGCCATTAAAATTCTCTTAAATATTTGAAAAGTAAACAATTATTATGTAATGTATGAAATATTATTAATGTAGTTTGTTTTTACATGTAGACATATATACATGGTGAATAATGGGTTGAGTTTGCGAAATTAGCACGAGATCGGGAGTTGGATTATTGAGACTTGGCTATTTTCGATCCAACGTCTCAAATTTGGTACGACCGAAATCAACTACAAGACAGATCGGAACTTGATCCAAACGTGCCAAGTCTCGATCCCGACTTTGCCATTTGTGTTTTTGGCATTTTTTTTCTTCTTTTTTTGAAAATAAGCGATGTATTAATAACCGAACACAAACACAATTACAAAAAAGATAGTACCACGGCTAAAACTAGGAAATCACTATACTATTTGAACTACAACATTGGTCCTAGTTCAGCCCAAAACAGACGGTTGGCAGCTGGCCCTTACTAAGTGAGGTGGGTCATATGTAAATGCCCTAAAGACTCACTCTATAAATGCACCCAACCCTCAATTTCTATCCCTAATCGACGCTAAAAAGCCTCATTCCACTTTTTGAGTTCTCAGTTGAAACTCAACAAACTTGAATCTGAGAGCTGATTAAGCTGCATGTGAGGTGGAAGACGGTGAATTGACATCTTGAAGCAACCTTGGGGCATTTCGTTCAGCTTCTTGAAAGATGATTCCAAATCGGACCACTTCCTGTGGTGTTTTGCACTTGTCTTCCCAAAGTTTCAAATTTCTCTGCTGCCACACCTCCCACATACAGATGCACCATAGTTCGACCTTTTCTGGAGGTAATCTTTCCTTTAGTAGCATAAACATATCTTGAAAGCTCTTGATCTCTTGATCTACATGTGATAATTTCAGTAATGCTCTTATTTCTATTGTATATGGACATGCATTGAACAAATGACTCTCATTTCCGATTGAACTATCACAAAGCAAACACTTGTGACAAATCTGAACATACCTTTGGATTTAATTCTATTTAGTAGGTAAACGGTTGTGTATTGCCTTGAACATAAAATGCTTGATCTTAGCTAGAATTTTCATGCTCCATATATGTGTAAAAATTGAATCTGGGTTCACACTGCTGCCTACCCCTGTATTGCTTCTTAACAGTTGTTGCCTGATGTATTTGTACGCAGATTTTACTGAGAATATGCCCCTTTTTTCAAAACCCCAACTTGGTTTGTCATCTGAATCTAGTCGGTTGAGTGAGATATGTATAATCTCTACAACATCAATAGGAAGAAACAATGCATTTAACTTGTCCATTTTCCAGACTCCAATTTCAGAGTCTATAAGATCTAAAACCTTTAGATATGTAAATTCTTTATCTTCTATTGTAAGTAGTGATCCTGAATGTGTATGTGTTGTCCACTTATCATGCCAAACGCTTATTTGATTACCACTACCTAATTCCCATTTTGTGTCTTTTTGTACGAGGTCCCTCACTGAGAAGAAGCTCCTCCAGGTGTAGCTCGGCCTCTTTCCCAATTATGCGTGTGGGGGAGGGGGCAGATCGGGGTTGGGGTGTGTGTGGGGGAGGAGGGAGATCGGGTTTGTGGGTGATGAGGGGGGTGTTGGGACATGGGGGGGGGGTTACGGGGAAGTTGAAGGAGGGGTTGGGGTAGGGGTGGGGTGGGAAAGAAGGAGAGGGATTTTTTAATTATTTATTAATGAAAAATATTTTTTTGAATTTTATTAGTGAACCCGCATCTTTAATTATTACAAATTTTGCCTCAAAATCTAATTGTATGTGCATTTTCGATTTTGTCTTTACCTCAATTCACTTTTTTGGAGAAAAAAAAATATATCAGGGGGCAGAACGAAAAAATAGGAGGTAAATTGAAAAGAATGACAGTTCAGTTCTTTATTTGAAAACTAAAATACTTCAGAGGGCGGAGCAAAAACGTCTCGACAATGCAGAGCGCCGAAAAAAAATAAGCCAAACAAATTTTATTGAATTATTACCTCTCGCCCTCCTACCCTTGAACTAGTAACATTATTCACTCACTCATATTTCATATGTTTTCATTCGTTACCCATCTTTCAAAAATAGTTCTAATTGGTTAGTCAACTATTTTGATCTCTCGTTGACTTTTTAATGGTAAACTAGTCATTTCATATCTAATTTTTTTATTTTTGAAAATTGAAATGACTATTTTACCCCTCTTTAAAACTTCATTAACTACTATACTTACAATAGGGGGCATGATTGTAATTTTACTCTTTTTTTATTTTTTATTTTTTTAAATAGATGTGAAATGACTATTTTGTCCTTAAAAGTCAACGAGAGACATAAATAGTTGACCAACCATCGGAATAACCACTTGAAACCGTTTGAAAAGATGAATGAGGAAATGAGATCATATGAAACATGAGTGATATATGAGCGATGATTGATACATTTTGCCCATTATATTTTAATAAATTCATGATTGTGTAATAATTTGAATGACCATAATGTGATGAAACAACAAAAAGGGTAACGATCAAATTTAGCATTTTATTTTCTTAAATTAGTTAAATCATTTCACATACGGTTAAGAGTCTGGTTGCTTTTACAGCAGAGAATGCACGCTGAAAATGGGAAGTGGACCATAACTTAGTTTCACCACATAGAGTGCGCTTTCCTTTTATGATCTTCTTGCGTGTTGCTTGTTAAAATGAATCCATTAAATTTACATGATGAAGTAAATATATTATTTGGAACTTAATTGTGGTTAATCTGTAGTACTCTCTTAGTTTTTTTTTAATTGTTGTTCTACCTATTTGTATATATATTGAAAAGTATAAATATAATTATTTGGAATTATATCATTGGTTGGTTATTAATTTAAAGAAAAAAATAGTAAAAAGGTTCATTGAGAAGGTAAAAGTTCAATTTTCAATGTTAAAATGATAGTAACTATTTTGAAACAAAAAAATAATATCATTCAAATTTAAATTTAGGTTCAAAATTATAATATCATCTAAGAAACCGAAACCGAGATGAGTGGTCAGAATCGTGCATAATTGAACCAGTTTAGTGTTTGATAAAATCGCTGAAATAGGTTTAATTCTAGTTTTAGCTTGAAATTGAATCGCAACTAATGGTCAACATCCATTTCGATTTAACCATGTTTTTCCTATTATTTTTGTATTAATTCCTTACCAGGTAGTTGGGTTAAAGCCGATGGTCTGGTGTAGTTTGTAAATTGTAAGGATTTATGGTGAAAGTAAATTCAAAATGGAATAAAATAAAGCAAAGTGAGTGTGAGTGGTGATTGTAATGCAAGATGCGGTTGCAATGTTGTTGTAACACACGTACAAGTATGGATATGGGAAGTGATGAGTTGTGATGAATATAACGATTAGCTACCTACTTTCCCATTTATATTTGTCTACATATCTACGTGTTGCAACTATATCAATCTCAACAATGCCACCATGTATGATGCTTGCATGTGCAACATATTCTTACAATCATTCACATCACCTCCCTTAACATACACCTCCAAATCCCCTGATCATCTGATACATATTTTTCGATTTATCCTTTTACGTATTTTGAAAAAAGGAACGACGTGACCGTTAAAATTAAAATTTAACTTCTTTTATCACATCAACTCCTCTTAAAATTCTCTTAAATATACATTAAACGGCCACTTTTTCATCTTTAGAATTTGTTTTCTATATACTACTTCATCAACATTCTTAGCTTATTATTGACTTCAAACTTTAAAAATAACTATTTACATGTCATATTAGATATTCATGATAAATATAAATTTTAAAAAGCATGAAATAATATATTACATATAAATGTTGAATGAAAAAATATTTTTAATTTATATTTACATATGATGAAAGATATTTAATTATTTTATATTTATCTTTTAAATAAACAAAAAAAATGAGAGGAGAAAAAAACAACTTCCATATAAGGAAGTACGAATGAATTTGGCGAGTGAATATTGTGTGAATAATTTTTTGAGGGTATAGATATTTATGGAAAGTTGAAAAAACAATACTTTGTTTTTAATTTTTTCACCCTTTATTTTAACTTTTAAAAACACCGATAACGTGAATGCTCTTATAATGAAGTTCACAATAACTTTGGAACACTTTTTATTGAGTTTGTGACCGATAAGATCATGAATTCGATTAATGTATTAATATTTTTTGGTCCAGTAGTCTGTCATACAAAACTTATCTATTTGGCTTATCAAGCTGGCACGGGTTGCAAGTTATGTTCACGCAGATTAAAAGTCAGCTCATAATGAATAATATTTTACATTTAAATTCATAATTAATGAACAAAAGAATAATTTAGTAAATATTTTGCTATTAGAAGATGTTAATATCATTATTCATTAAATAAGAACTTAAGGCAAATCAATCAAATATTAGATTGAAATTTTCAAAATGACAAGTATTTTCATAACACTTTTTTTGCTAGGATGATAACTAAAAATGGAGAAATCTTGAATGAGTAAAATTATTTCAGATGGTTTATGTCATTTTGATTTTGAATTATCTTTTTTTATTACTCCCTCCATCCCTAAATGATAGGGACATTTATTTTTTCACAGTCTTCGAGACGCGACTTAAAATGCAAATATCTTTTATTCTGTCAATGAAAAAATTATAAGGAGTATATATTTAAAAATATACATTGAGACGAATCTAACAACATCTCATATGATTATATTATTTTGTATTAATTATTAAAAATTAATGGTCAAAATTTACAAATTTTGACCAAAAAAGTCAATATGTCCCTATCAATTAGGGATGGAGGGAGTATTAGTTTTTTATAATAAAATATGATGTCTTAATTAACTCATTCAATTTTAAATGTGAATTCTTATACTATTAATAACAAAATAAAGATAAAGTTTTTATTTCTGACATACTGTCATATAATAATATACAATTATTATACATTTATACAACACATATTTGAAGTAATTCTCTAAAATTCACATCAAATTAAAAAAAAAAAAACGAAAGTTATTGGACTGTATGATGTATACTGCGACATGTATGACATCATGATTTGCTAATGATTTGCAACATTGTATTTGACATGGAAAGAAAAACTATGCAACTTGGAACGGAACTACATGTACTAGCTAGCTCCAAAACAGGGCTTCACTTCATTTGGCATCCCAAAGTACCAAACATCATCATAATTACATACTTATTGTATTTGAACCCTTCGATAATACTGTAGTATATATTAATTGATGAATGATGACAATCTTTATGTCTGTCAGTTGTTGTTCACATATACAAGCAAGGAGAAGGCTGTCAACTTTAGAAAAATTAAAACGGATAATGTAGCATGGGCGGATCTAGAATTTTAATATGGGGTATTTATTAATCATTCGGAATAAAAAAATTTGGTTGGAGTATGCAGTTTAGACAAAATATAAGTAAAGACAAGGGAATGGAAAAAATTGTTGGGGTATGCAGTTTAGACAAAATATAAGTAAATACAAGGAAAGAAAAAGATGTTTGAAAAAGGATTTAAATTTGAGACCTTCTATAAATTAACCAATAATTTAATCATTTGAGCTATAAAATTTGATCTAAATATTCACGTAAATACCCTCTTAACATTGTAGGTCCACCCAAGTTAAATGTAACATACAAATGAATAGATAATAATACATTTTCGGGAATTTTGAAACCTTCTTGAAATGGAACCTAGCCCAAAAGCGAGCCTAATGTAAGTATTATTCTTCACATGGTTATATATAAATCAAAAAGGCTTTGAGATGTCCAAAGCAGAGACTTACTTTGTCATAAGTCATAACTTTTTCATGAAATCGTCATACTAACGGTCTCACGTACCTCTCTCCACGAGTATACAAAGGAGGTAAATCATGTGATATGCTTCATCTGATAAGGAGACTAGAGATTTCCTTTTAACTATTGTGACACAGTTTGCTCATTATGAGAGTTGAATTCACACTACGTAAAAGACAATGCTACTATTTCTTTAATAATTGAGTTATGTTCGAGCTCGCCAACCGTGCCATAGCCATTTCGTTGATATGGAGGGATGTAGAGTAAAAATGCAGGCCAAATTACACGAGTCTCTCTAAATGGGCCAATAGCCCATCTACGTTACTATTTATTTATCTCCTTCTCCAGTTCTCCTCAAACAAGTGGCCCAAATAGATAAGGGATAATAATCTTAATCTGTACATTATCTTGAAGAAGAAATCAACAATCAACAATGGCGCACGCAGTTGGGACACCTCTACTCCATTCACTGAGCCTCATCTCCAACTCAAAGCCCTCTCTCCACTCCTCTATCTCTCTACCAACCAACCTCAAGGTCTAGCTTTTCTTCTTTACTCTCGTTATGTTTTCATGCCTATTTTGGTTAACAATCGAACGCAATTGTCCAGGTTGGTGGTCTGAGTATAAAATGTGCTCGTGTGGGTGGAGTTGAGATCCCGAACAACAAGAGAATCGAATACTCATTGCAATACGTTCATGGAATTGGGAGAACACGCGCCAAGCAGATTTTGGTTGACCTTCAAATGGACAACAAGTTGACTAAAGATTTATCTGAACAAGACCTCACCACTCTCCGTGATGAAGTCTCCAAGTACATGATTGAAGGAGACCTCGTAAGTTGTTTCAATCGTAATTCAATTTTCATTTTCTTATAAATTGTTCAATTGGGAATTTTGCTACATTGTTAAGTGGTGAACGCAACTTTCAATGTTGATTGATTTCTCAGTCCCTTTGCATTGTTTTACTCCAATAACATAAAACAAGTAGGCTTTGATGCAGGGACAATCTATGTGAATCGAGGTGTTAGTTCGAGATAGACATTGATTTTGTTATTTGAGTAGCAAATCGAGAATTTTAGTGATGAATATTGAATTTGAATGAACATTTAAGAACCAAATGAAGCCATATGGATCCATGAATAGTAAAAGGTTGAGAGTTAAGCAATAGAAGAGAGTAATGAATTCGAATTTGCAAGATATTAACCACCACGCTCATACTTGTCACATGTTCAATACTACTAACAATCTGAGCTAACATGATTTTTCGGTGAAATCACCACCAGCATAGCCAGGTCCGCCACTGCTTTGATGAGCGATAATTTTAGTTCGCTGAAATAACAACGTAAATTCTGATATTGTGGTTTGAAACATGAGATTAGTCTGGATTTTGTGGTTTTAGTATTAAAATTATGTTTTAGATAGTTGTTCTTCCTAAAGAGAACTTAACGAGTCTCCACCTTGAATGTTGTATGACATTGTTGGTATAAAGACACCTCCCATTCACTATAAATGTGTGGCTTTTCTAACTTTCAATATTCAACCAGACTTGTCGTCTAGGCTTGTGTCATTCACCATGAATGACCACAAAAAGAGAAACAAAGAGAACTTATCGAGTTTAATGTATTGTTGGCAGAGGAGGTTCAATGCACTGAACATTAGAAGGTTAAAAGAGATCCAATGCTACAGAGGAGTTAGGCACATTCAGGGGTTGCCATGCAGAGGCCAGAGGACCAAAAACAATTGCCGGACTCTGAAGGGCAAAAAAGTTGCCATTGCCGGAAAGAAGAAGGCGCCCCGTTAATGAGAGTATATAATCTTCTGCATTGGAACTTAACAGCATACTGTAGTATGCTCTTGTAGTCTTGTTATTGTTCCAATCAAATTCGTCTTCCTCATGTCCCCTAAATTGTTAAACGCAATTTGTTGTATGCATCGTCTATTTTCATGTGTCTTTCTTGTGCTATTCTCCTACAACACACGTACATTGGTGTCTTCAAAGTTGTCAAATATTGAAATATCAATGTCCTAACATGAATAATTCATTTACACATTCATTAGTTACACGTTGTTTTAAATATTCTGTTTGATGGGACTGAAATCTTAACAAAAAATACTAATTAAATCAATATATCTCACATCAATGATCAATACCATGTTTCATTATAATTTGGCATAGTTACTTGCAACATTTAAATCTAGTCATGTCTATGCAATCGTTCTACATACTAATATGCAAAATTTTGTAATTATTTAATTTTTCTTTAACTGTTGTATTATTCCGAAATATAGTCTTCTAAGAGGAAATGTGTATAAGTAGTTTTCTTGCGTTTTAGAATTCATTAAGCTTTTTGGTTGTATGCCTGTGTTGGATAAATCCTTTTTACCTACTAGTTCTTTTTTTTTCTTTTTTTCTTTTTTTTGTAAATTAGCGATAGATGTGAGTTTCGAATCCAGGACTTTCTGATCACTAGCAAGAGCCTTTTCCACTAGGCTATTTGATTAACTCAACTACTAGTTTTCTTATTAGACACTAAAACAAGGATATTTTGGTCGTTTAAAAATAATTGAAGCATCCGTGTTTAATGGAACATTATACACACACAAATATGTGCTTTTGTATGAGTGAAAATACTATTTTGCCTCCCTTCCTCAACTACTATTTAGGGGACATAATTGTAATTTTACTACTAAAAACAATTATGTTGGTGTGTATAAACAACTCATGTTTGATGAACTCACTTTACAAATGACCCTTTCGATCACCCTCATTTTAAATGGACCATACTAGATCACTCAACTGCATATTTTTTGGAAAATTTGGTTATTGGGTCATTTTAAAAGATTTTGGGTGCATTTCGTAAGTTTTTAACGAGGGCAATTTTGTCCATTCACATTTAAGTTATAGACATTTAATCATTGTTTTTAAAACAAATTAATTTTGTTTTTTTAAAAAAAAATTAACTTTTTTTTAAAAAAATATACTTTTTTCTATAAAAAAATTTAAAAATCAAACATGAAAAACTAATTAACTAATAAAAGACACGGAATTCAATTAAGAAAAAAAATAAATGTTTTATTTTAATTGTTTTTAACGAAAAAACAAAATTAATAAATTGTTTTTTTTAAATTAATTTTTTTGTTGAAATGAAAAAAAAGAATTAAAAAATAAATATTTTTTTTAATAAAATGATGATTAAATGTCTAATAAATGTGAACAGACAAAATTGTCCTCGTTAAAAACTTACAAAATGCACTCAAAATCTTTCAAAACGGCCTAGTTACCAAGTTTTTCCAAAAAAATGCAGTTAAGTGATCCAACATGGTTCATTTAAAATGAGGGTGATCGAACTATAAATATTAGATACTTTCAGTGATCTTTGATGACATTAACCCATTTATCTTTGTGACAAATCTTTTTTGTAAAGATTTTGCTGAATGATGAATATGATCAACCAATTTATAATAAATGATTAGTTACATAAATTAATGAACT
Organism: Echium plantagineum; assembly: GCA_003412495.2. Lineage (NCBI taxonomy): Eukaryota > Viridiplantae > Streptophyta > Magnoliopsida > Boraginales > Boraginaceae > Echium > Echium plantagineum. The sequence continues at coordinate 18,708,122 of CM016563.1, read as the reverse complement.
TGTGCATGTGAGACTGTGCACAAATATTTAATTTATAATAAATGATTAATTACATCAGTTAAATCTATAGATAAATAAATGAGTACACTATGTGTTGTTTTCTATAAATTTCTTATCACCAACAACCTTCACCTTGAAATAACTATAATTTAAACTTCACTACATAGTATTGAATTATCTTTTTAATCCGTATGTAAAATCATATGTATACTTCAGAAAAAAAAATAAAGCATATATCCGAATCATCACACATACTGAGATATTGGTAACCAACACCAATTCATCATCTTTGGGGTCGTAAATATTTCACCATGAATTATATTAAAACACGTGATATGATTAAATAAAAATTTGAAAAATGAGAAATTACACACTCGAAAAAATAAAGAGAAAAAGGAAAAGATCGGTTGTTGCATTTTGAGTATCAATCTATATTAAACTTCACTAAGATGCTCTATGTGCGTAGAATAATTTTAAAATTTATTTTAACGAAATATAAGATGATAAGTTGATACGCAAAATGTGATCGACAAGGTTGACTCGTAAAAAAATAAGGAAAGAGTAATGGTGTGGTCGTATTGACGTGCAAAGAGAATTTCCCCCGTGTAAGTCACGTGAGTTCCCCACCGTCTCCAACTCCCCCACCCCACCCCACCCCACCCCACCCCCGAGCACGAACCAGATCTTCCAATAGCTGAGGGCCTGCGAGAGAGACGGATAATTGAGAGAGAGATTAATAACAAAGGAACACACAATCGTCCAATAAAATCCAATCCAATCCCATTTTTACGCTTTCTTAAATAATTACCAAAACCCCCTAAAAGTCTCCATCACTCTTCTAGTCTTCTTCATTTACAATGCCCGCTTCTTCCTCAGGTATACCAATTTCGACTTTCCATTTTCAGTTTTTTACTTAGACACTCCCTATTACTAGGTTTTCCTATTTTATACATTATTGTTTTATTAAATTTTATGTCTGAAGAGACGAGGACGAGGTGGAGGAAGCGCAGGCGAGAGCCTCGGAAATCCAAGGACGACGAGTTTCTGGAGGAGGAGGAAGAGGAGGAAGATGATAACAACACCAACAACAATAATAATAATAACAATAATAATGAGCTCGAGCATTCAAACCCTAACTTACAAGTACAAGAAGCGGATGATGAGCTCCTCACCCTCCCCCCTAGCTCAGACCGAATTAGGGAAAACGAGATACTGTTGAACAACGCGGAGGAGAGAATTTGCGAATTTCCAGTGGTAATTAAGCGGCATGTGAGTAGGCCTCACTCCTCTGTGCTTGTGATCGTCAGGGCCGAGAGATCCGGGGGCGAGACTGATTCCCAAAATGTGCCTAATTTGGAGAACATTTCTTACGGGCAGCTTCAGTCTCGGTCAGCCTTACCATTAGATACTATGTCTGAGGAAAGACTAGATGTCGTTAGTCCACCCAGGATTATGGAGGGACGCGGTGTTGTCAAGCAATTTGGGAACCCCAATTCCACTCATGTTCTTCCAATGCATTCTGGTCAGTAGATGATGTTAATCACCCATATATATTTGAAATTCGATGTTCTTCCAATTCCACTCATGTTTTGCTTTTGTTTTATGCTACTGTAATAGGAACTCACAGTGTTATCAATTACTTTAGTGAATTACTTGTTACATTGGTTATTTCTCCAGTATCTTTGAAATTCGATGTTTCATGTTTAGCTATCGAAGCTTAACTTCAATCAGTGTTTTCTTTCCAAAGCAGATTGGTTTTCACCAAAAACGGTTCATAGGTTGGAGAGGCAAGTTGTGCCACATTTTTTTTCTGGTAAGTCGCCGAAGCATACAGCCGAGAGGTACATGGGATGTCGTAATTTAATTGTTGCGAAGTATATGGAAAATCCAGAAAGATATATCTCCGTTTCTGATTGCCAAGGGCTAGTACCTGGTTTTAGCTTTGATGACATGACTCGAATAGTGCGGTTTCTGGATCACTGGGGCATCATCAACTATTCTGCTGAGGCCCCAAATGGCGAGCTTCATAGGGAAGCAGAAGTCCTGTACGAAGATTCGAATAATGAACTTTGTGTGCCTTCTGCGGCTCTAAAATCAATAGATAGCTTGATCAAATTTGATAGGCCTAAGTGCCGATGTAAAGTAAAAGATTTATATCCAGGACTTGGAGGTCATTTACACGCAGCATCTGATTTTGATGGCTCAATCCGAGAAGAGCTGTCCTCTAGTAGCTGCAATCATTGTTCTCGACCTATTGCCAGGGCACATTATCAGTCACAGAAGGAGGTATACCAGTACTTCTCCTCTGAATTATATTTTTGTTCGCCAGTAGGTTTATTGGTTTTAACTACTTAACAATTGCTAATATGCCTAGAATTGTTTGCATGTTGCATCTTGTTCTTGTGCTGTTACTGCAAATACATTACATCTCTGTAAATGACTTCATTACTGTTATGATTTTTATGTACTCTATTTATTCTATTTCACCTTTTGAAATAACATCTGAAGCTTTTCTTTATAAGAGTGTTATGAGAAAGTTGGACTCCAATATTAACAAATATTCTCTCAAGAGGCAAATTATTATAGCTATGCTTATATTGCAAAAGAAAGTTTAGCCAAACTCACTTTGTTTCCACTACCACAATGATTCAATGAGTTTGAATGACAAGAACTTGTTCTCGAAAATCTATGTATATTGATTTCTAGATGGCAGTTCTAGGTGGTGCTCATGGTGAGTTTAGATGGTGGTAGACAGGGATTTTATTTGTCTTTTGATGACTTAGTTGATTGGAGTTAAGAATAAAAAGAAAATAAAAACAGGTCAATTGAAAACATGGAATCAGAACTTCGCGCTTAAAAAGATTATAGTGATTTAGATTTTTGTATCACATTGCTAGGGTAAATATGGTTGCAAGCGCAGTCTTCTGAGTGAAAGAGAATGCATGCATTTCTCCATGCACATTAACTGTAATAATCTATCATTCTTCACATTCCTATTTAATAGTATCATATGTTCATATGTGAACAATTGAATGTCACTTTAGAATCATTAAGAGAGGAAAAGGCAGTCCTGCTGCCAGAAAGGCCCAGTTTACTGTTGGGCCAATGAAATATTGAATCACTTTGTTGGCTTCTGTTTGTAGCTTTGCCTTGTTATCTCGTAATGAAGCTGATTGCACATGCACATAAGATCATAAACAGAAAATTGTGTGCAAGTCTCTTTGGCGTCAGGGACCTTCATAAATATTCAATGAAGTTTTAGTCTACATCGAACTTTGAGCTCTATATATATTTTGTTTTCTTCTCATTTTCAAGTTATAATCGTAATTGTTATGTGAAGGTCATTAGTGCTTCATTGATCAGTGCTGAAACAATACTTTCATGTGCACTTGTTTTGAAGTACGCTCTGTCTCTGTCTTTTAGCCATGTTTTAAGATCGAGATGGTAAGGGAGCATCATCTAGTACTCATTTTGGGTAAATAGAACTCATATACATCTCCAGTTCACATTATTGAGGTATTGATATTATGTTTCAATTCTACAAATATAATAACTAGGTTGATCAAGCAACTGTTATAAGTGGGCCATTGAGGACTATAATTTTTTTGTTCTCGTTTTAGGTTGGGTGAAATGGCTTATAAATTTCTCCCTAAACTAATATTTTGCTGCTCATTTTCTTTTTATTGACCTTGTAACTGGTTGTTTAAGGAGCTAAATGTAAACATGTGACTTTATTGTTCTAGTTTCTTATCGTGACCTAAATGTAAACATGTGAGTTTAACTTTTATACTTACTCTCCTAGGTTATGTTGACACCTAGAATGTTTTTTTGTTTTTTTTGCAGATTAATGTATTATTATGTTCAGATTGCTTTCATCTTGGAAGATTTGTTCCTTGGCACTCTAGCCTGGATTTTGTTAAGGTCAATTCCGATAAAGAATATGGAGGAGATATAGATGGAGAAAGCTGGAGCTGGACTGATCAGGAAACCCTGCTGCTTCTTGAGGGGATGCAGCTGTATAATGAGAACTGGAATGCAATAGCAGACCATGTTGGGTCTAAGTCTAAGGCTCAGTGCATCCTACATTTCTTGCGTATACCTGTTGACGGGGCACCATTGCAGAACATCGAGGTTCCGACCACATCAAATTTGGAAGATTGTCGCAATAATGATATTTCCAGGAACTCGCGCCAATTTGGGAATGGCAATGTTCAAGGTACAGTTGTGAGCATCTTGTGGATGCAACACTCCCTCACTCAAATATTGTAAAAAGAGGGAGAAACAGGAAAAAATAGACTTATACCCAAGTGGCACACCTATTTTAGTTGGCATTATTGATCATTTCATCTCTTTAATGGTATAGGAACTTCTGTGGAGGGCTCTGACAGTGAAAGTAAATTTCCTTTCTCAAATTGTGGAAATCCAGTAATGGCCCTGGTAATAAAACTTTCTATTCTGTATTTATGTTTTTTAGTTTTCTTAATCTCTTCATTATTAATGTGGTATTACCCTAGTATATATTAAATCTAACACATGAAAGAGGTTATGTGATTCAAACCTATAACTAATAAGTAGAGAATCTGAATGTAATGCTGAACCTATAAATATGCTTATAATAGTATTGAATTACTTCATTCTGCATACTATATATAATTTCTGCCATTCAATATGCTCTATAGCACTTATGTCTCTTTTTGTGACCTTTAAACTTTTTGGCCCTCTTATGATAAGGTGGACGAGACGATTCCATCTGAGATAAATCAATGTAATCTAGACTTGTGGTTTATTTTTTAGACTGCTAAATAGCATTACCGTTGTTTTCTTTATAGTTTTTAGATGATCAATGTTTCATTTTTTGAGGTTGATGACTTACTGCTGAAGTCTCTTTTTTTTCAACTTGACGTATCTCCTATTTGTAGGTTGCCTTTTTGGCCAATGCCATGGGACCAAGAATTGCTGCAGCTTGTGCTCATGCATCTTTGGCGGAATTGTCCAAAGATGACGGTTCAAGTACATCTGGAAGTATGAGACAGATGGATGGATTTAGATATAGTAACAGGTTGGTATTCATTTACTGCCATTTATTTGTGGAATATGTTGTTGTGATATGGATTGTAATTTATTTTGTCGAAGTGAAAATTTTGGTGACGTTGTGAAGATGAAGACAGATAAATTTACCCTATGAAGTCAATGATTTTATGTTCTCTGGCCCTTGGATACAATGGAACATATTAAAACAGCCTCCTATTATCAAAGGGGTAAGGCTGCATACTACGTCTATTGACACCTGCTTCGGAGGGAGCCTCTTCAAAGGCATCGAGGCATGTTAATGTAACGTAGTACAGTGCACTTGATGCCACATGTCATATAAGTGAAGGTGCATGGTATTGCAGTGTGCTAGATTGAGCTTTTCTTCTTTTTTCTCCTTGCCTTTTCTTGCACTGGAAATGGCATTTTTCTTCTACCCTCATTTTGCATTAATATCATAGAGTAAATGTGATGATTATGAGGGGTATTTGGTAGTTTTTTAGCTTTCTTGAAACTTGTAAAGAAAGAAAGTTGGACTTGAACCTATTTCTGGACATGGTAGCTTATACACACTATATCAACTTAGAAAGCTTGATCAAGTTGAATAAAATGCCTATTTGGAGAGATGTAGTTTCAGAGTTTCTTGAATCAGAAATTGGGTATCAGGGAATTTCGACTCTATTCGGTGGACTCAGATCTGCTGCCTCATAGTATGGGTGTGTGACACAACATTGACATCCATATAGTAATGTCATGTGGAATCTATATTTTAGGAGAAGTGGGGAAATTTGATGTAGAGAGAAGTGTTTGGCCAATAATGTTACCAACATCTTAGGACTAATAAAAGAAAGAGGGACATGACAGCACTATCTTCTTGTGTCAGTTACTGTGTCTATGAGATAGTTGATCCAGATAATACTATGTAATATAACCAACTATTTATTTGATTTTTGTGTATTCCCTGAAAATATTATGCATGTTAAGTAACTTCTCTTTGACCCTTGGCTTTTCAAGTTGCATGCTGGCTTAGTAGCTTGTGACTACAACATCCTTTGGGCACATCAGATGGTATTAATGCTAAAGCATTATCACTAATTATCAAGATTATGGGACAATCTGAAGTAGCTTATATGTGTTTGTTGTACTCAAGAAAGAATTTTAATTCTCGTTTCTCTACCTGTTGAAGGACGGACACAGAGGGTGCGAAGGAGGAAGAGCGTCGTTCTGGTGAGAAACACTCGTCACCTTGTTCAGTTTTCAAATTTCTTGTTGCATTTTAACTTTTTATATCCGTATATGATATTCTTCTTAGACGAGAAGATGGGTGGTCAATGTGGCACTGATGCTGCTCCTCTCTCTGCTGCAATAGTCAGAGTAGCTGCTAAGGCTGGTCTTGCTGCTGCTACTACAAAGGCCAAACTTTTTGCCGATCATGAAGAGCGTGAAATACAGCGTTTATCTGCCAATATTATTAATCAGCAGGTAATTTAACCCATAATACTGGGGCGAATGAGTTCAGGTCCCTCAATTTATGTGTAATGTCAATTGGGTCCTTCAGTTTTTTATATTACCATTCTAGGTCTCTAATACGTTAATCATCAATTGGGTCCATTAGCATAAAGTAAAATATCTTACCGACTACCATACCCTTTCATAGTTATGGTTTCACATCTTCTATTAATTTACGTGATGAAAAATAATACTACCTCCATTCTTATTTATTTGTCTTTTTAGCAATTTGCACATAGATTAAGGAGAATTAAAAGTACTCAAAAAGTACATTGAAAAAATAAAATGACAATCAATTGAAACTATATAATTGGTTGGTTGATAACTTCATAAGAAAAAGTTATTTAAAAGTACATTGAAAATATAAATTTACAATTAATTATGTTAGAAAGACAAACATTTAGAAACAAAAACAAAAGCTAGAAAGACGAATAAAAAAGAACGGAGTATCTATTATTTGTAAAAATTAATCATTTTATAAATTAAATTAAATTTGTAAACAAGTAAATTTTATTTATCACCAATAAATAGTTCTCATTTTAGAAAACGGAACAATTTTTTATTTATTAAAGATGTTAATTTGATAATTTTAAATTTATCATAATTGATGTAGTTATTATATTTATTTTCAATAATTTAATAGGGTTAAATGTTACTCCCTCCGTCCCTAAAAGATTGTCACATTTTGACTTTTGTTAGTCAAACATTACAAAATTTGATAATGAATTCCCATTAAACGATAAGAAATAATATAGTCTTGTGGGACCTTGTTAGATTCGTCTTAATATATATATTTTTTGAAATATTAACTTTTTATAATTTTTTCGCATGTAGAATAATAGATATTTATATTTTAAATTGTGTTTTGTTGATCATCAAAAGTCAAAATGTGACAATCTTTTAGGGACGGAGGGAGTATTTATTTATGAAAAAATGATAAATATAAAAAAGTAACTTTAATATAAATTGTGATGAAGTATTAAGTATAGGCTTAAATTCCGACAGGCCCCTGAACTTTGATCATCTGGTCAATTTGGTCCATGAAGTTTGAAAATAGGTCTACATGCCCCTGAACTTTCACAACAGGTCATTTTGGCCATTTTCATAAATGTTCAGGGGCAAATTAACAAATTTTAACTTTTCATGAAGGACAAAATAGGAATTTAGTATATAATAGACATTTTGGGGTCACTTTTAATAAAAAAAATATATTAGGGCTCTTTTAAAAGAAAAGAAAATTATTAAAAAAAATTATAATAAAAAAAAAATCCCCCTCCCCCCGTCGTCCCCAACCCCCAATGAAATATAATAAAGACATTTTGCAGGTTCTATCAATGGTGAACGGTTTTAGGGTGGGGTGGGTGGGGGTTTATTATTATTTAATAATTTAATATTACTTTTTAAATTAACTTGTAATGCCTATTATTGTTGTATGCCTATTTTACCCTTCATTTTAAGGTGAAAATGACCAGTTAGGATAGTTTAGGGGGCAAGTAGACCTATTTTCAAACTTCAGGGGCCAAATTGACCAGATGAGCAAAGTTCAGGGGCCTGTCAGAATTTAAGCCTTAAGTATACGAGGGTATAAGAGTGATTGATGAACCCATATGTCATTCACCCCATTATAATGTGGCTTTGTTTGCAATTGTACAAGCAATTAACCAGTCCTGGCATGTTCCTTAATTACAAAATGGTGTAAAATTGTGAAATTTTATCTATGCTGAAGCTTAGTAATGTTCCTTGTATGTAGTTTGTTCAGCTTAAGAGCTTGTTACCTATAACGTGCTATAAGTAGCTTTTTGACTTCCGTGAAGTATGGCACAGAAAATGAAAATAAGCATTGAAACATGGCACAGAAAATAAAAATAAGCACTACGACATTCTGCTGGATCAATACTAAACAAAACGAATAATTCCTCTACCCGCTTTCTATCAGGAGATTCAATTACACTTCAAATGTAGTGGTGTTGTTAATTAACGAGTCCAAAACATAAGATAGTGGAATTCAAGAAAAGGAAACCTCCTTATTAAACTCTGTTTGTGGAGTTCATTCATCATTGTAGTATTGGAGTTCCTATAAGCATAGTGTTTGAGGGTGGAGATTTCTAATCGACCCAAGAGAGTGCAAACTAATATCTTCTACTTCACAAGATAAGAAACATTGGCAGTCCAATGAGCCATTATGATTTACTCCATATCGTTAGATTTTTCATGTACTCCTTAAAATTCTTTCATCCCTTTTTTTTGTAGTAATGATGATACAATTGTTTTGTAATTAACTGTCAAAGTTTTGCCTTATAAGTAAGAAGGCCTTACATTAAGTAATAATGATGGGCATTTGTACTGTTCTACAGTTAAAGAGGCTAGAACTAAAGCTTAAGCAGTTTGCGGAAGTGGAGACCTTCTTGATGAGGGAAGGTGAAGGCATGGAGAGAGCAAGGCAGAGGGCAGCAGCGGAGCGTGTCCATATGATCTCGCAGTTTGGGAATACAAGGGTTCCTCGTCCTTCTGGGCATCCAAATCTTGGTCAAGCTGTTGTAGGGAATAGTTCCGGAAATAATAGGCAACAAAATGTTCCTGGTTATCCCCAACCTCTCTTCTCTGGTTATGCAAATAACCAGTCAGTAAATCCTCATATGTCACTTATGTCACAACAAACGATGTACGGACTTTCTCCTCGGCTGCCTCTATCCACGTTGCACCCATCTTCTGCTTCTTCCAGTGCAATGTTCAACGCTGCTTCGAGTTCCCAGGCTGCTCTTTGCCACTCAATGCCGAGGCCAGCGAAATCTTCTTTTGGCTGATCAAGAAAGTAATGCATTTATCGACTTGGTAGATATTAGCTGCATTATTAGTGTGTCCTTAAAGTGTGTAATTCTTCTTTGCTTGGAACTATTATCGTCTTCCCTTGTTGTCCTGACTTTTCTCTGCTTCAAGTTTGCATGTTGCTCTGTCACTCGACGCTGAGGCCATTCAAATCTTCTTTAGGCTGGTCAAGAAATTAATGTAGTTATCAACTTGGTAGATGTTAGTCGCATTGACTGTGTCAATAAAGTATGTAATTCTGCTTTGTTTGGAGCCTTACCCCTGTCGTATAGGGAACGACTTGTTAAAATAGAGATGTTGATCGCGATCTTTTGGGCGTCTACCATGAACCATCACTAGAGAACTTCGATGACAGGCAGATGCTGTTTTCCAAGTTATAATACATTTGTCATTGGTTGTTCGAAGCACGCTGCTATGTTGTCTTAAATGGCCAACTTTGGCTTCATTGTTTATGATCAACTGCAGTTGAAGCAGGGAGAGCTGACCTAGAGTTTGCTTCTGGGGTATGATATTGTTAAAAGTAGTGGCATTGAAGATAGACAATATGTGATATGATACTGTTGAAAGTAAATGGAATGCTTTGATGACTTCCCGTTTAGTCATAAAGCCTTTGGTAAAACTATATTTTCTACTATCGGAACGAAATAACTATTGAGAAGTCCGTTCTTCAGGTTTTTTTTTGTCCAATTGATATGATATCATTAAAAATTATAAAGGTATTAGCAAAACAATACAAATCAACATACTAATGAAGCTGCTAATGCCATCATTAACCAGTGTGGTATTGCGAATCAAGTCGTGGTCGTCTCACGTCTGCAATCCTTTATTTGATTGCGCCACTATGTGGGTTGCATTGTTTCCTGATCTCCCTATATTCCTTGCCCAGTGAAGTATATCAAATACAAACACTTCAATCTCTACGGGTATCCCATCTCTCCAGTCTCTCCATTCATGATTCAACACTTGAATTAATGTTTAAGAGTCGCTTTCAATCTCTATATAGTTCCAACTATTTTCCATAGCGAACATCATATCTTCCCAAACCGCCATTGTTCCGTAGCTAGGGAGCTAGAGGCCTTGTCAAAGACCCGATGTTGAGCCCCCACGACCATTAGAATCTCTTGCAACTACTCCTACCGCCCAATGTCCATACATTTTTTCAGTTTTTCTTCCTTCTTTATAATTTTAAGTTATATATGATTTATTATATAACCTATCTTAGTTTTTATATATTGTAAAGTAGAAAGTAACTAAAACATGTATAATCAAACGTGCAGTATGTCTAAGAAATAATTAAATACTCATTGATTAGACATGCACTTCAACTTAAAATAAGTGGGGAGAATGAGGAGACGTTAATTGAGGGGAGGTTCGAGGCTGAGGTTGTTTGTGATTTAGTTTCACGGAATGTAGGGTTATATACTGAAGAATGAGGAGATGAGGAAGGGATGCCAGTGGATGAATCGAGATGAGGAAGTGAGGAGAGGGGGTGGGGGCGGCGGGGTGGGGGTGGATATGGAACTGTACAAATTGAAAATGGGTGGTCGAGCTTTTTCGAACCGTTTGATTCAGCCCGTCGAATGCTCATTTTGAAGGTTTGGCTCGTTGACTCCTGAGCCAAGTCTCTATATATAAGCTCGGCTCGGATAACATTATACACACCAGAACAGTTATATGCTTTACTTAACTCTCTCAGTTACCACACTTCCAAAATATGGGATCAAGATAGTAATTTCACCCGTGAAATTCACTATTTTGGTGCGTAACAGATCAGGCTCGGTAAGGAGAAAATATGAACAACTTTGGGCTGGGGTATAGTTTTCTTTGAAGTCCAATAGGCAATAACCATTTCCCGACTTTCCGCACAAGTCACAACCCATTGAAACATTCAACAAGTAAGAGCTTTAGATGCAATTTGGCAACCATTTTTCATATTAATCGCTTCTTAACAAAAAAAAAGTAAGAGCTTAGGGTTTCCCTGTCCTCCAAGCCAAAGAGAAAGGTGTGTTAATTTGGATCTCATCAGATGTCGGTAAGAGCTACTCCTTTATATGAGTAATTTTTTCCTTTTTTGATAATTAGCGCTGAAATGAGTTTCGAATCAAGAATCTTCTCCTCACTAGCAAAAGCATTTCCACTAGATTATTCGATTAATTATTCATATGAGTAATTCGAGTGGATTTTGCTGTGTGTGAGTTTTCATTTCTTGGGGTTTTTACCGTACAGATTTTCGAGTACAATGGTAGTGCCCTGGTGGCGATGGTCGGGAAAAACTGCTTTGCGATAGCGAGTGATCGGCGGCTCGGGGTTCAGCTTCAAACAATCGCCACCGATTTTCATAGGATCTACAACATCCATCCCAAGCTTTTCATTGGCCTCTCCGGCCTTGCTAGCGATGCTCAAACTCTGTAACTATTGATTTTCCCTCTTCTTATTGTTATCATATTGTTAATTTGTGGAAGTTGACATTGATTGCGGGGATAATATGTTGAGAAACTCATTTTACTATCTGTTGCCTGGTTGATTTTTCTATCTAATTTCTTTGAGCTTTATTTGAAGGTATCAACGGCTCGCCTTCCGCCACAAATTGTATGAACTCCGGGAAGAGAGAAATATGAAACCAGAGACTTTTGCTAGCCTGGTGTCTGCAATTCAATACGAGAAAAGGTCAATAGAATTTTCCACTTAATATCTTCCATTCTAATTGATATTTTTCCAAATCCAGCAATTGAGAATTAAATTCGATTATCTTGAATCTTTACTATATATAATCTTTATCTTTACTATATATAATTGGGGAAGGGGAGAAGTGGAAGATATTTTGAAGCCCTTTGAAGCCGACCAATAATATATTTTTCTTATAAATATTTTGTATAAAAACTACTATAAAATATATTTTACCTTCATTTTTGAAATATCAACTTATTATAATTTTTTTCGCATGTAAAATAAGAAATATTTACGTTTTAGATTGTGTTTTGTTGACTATGGAAGTCAAAATGTAGCAATCTTTTAGGGACGGAGGGAGTATTTTACACTCAAAAGTTAAACTCATGTATGAATTTAATTATATTAGATAGAAATGTTATATTTATTTATTAATAAAAAATAATATATTATAAAACGATGAATGAGTTCGCAGTGTACAAGTGTAGACAGTCGGTGAAACTGGTGTGATCAGATTTTTAAAAAAATGGTTGCTTATATTCTTTAGATTTTTTCATCTGCAAGGTCTATTAAATATTGTGTCGTCCTTGGTTGAAACTGTATAATTTCTCAAAATTGATATATTCGTAGTCATGTTCTACCCCTGTCACTAGGAGGAAGCCATTATTTTCCTGATGTGGACAATGATATCTTATATGGAATAATCTCATTCTCTCTTGTTCCACTTTAAATACCTTCTTATGTGTTTAGAACACTACCAATAGTTCACATTGCCTTTGATGTTTCGTCTATTTACTGCACAACCAGATGGGAACTACTAGAGAAACTGACCTTTGAATCATTTTTTGAAATTAGCAATTGAATTGAATCTCTGTTGTATTGTTTTAGTTGAAAGAATTTGTGATACATAAAATAACATATGTATGTATTATGGAATTATGATCTTAGATGTTTTCGAAGTGTAACTCTTATAATATATGAATACTGGGGTCTGGTGATAATCTTCCTAGCGGCACATAGGACTTGTCAAAAGATTTTTGAGAGGGTGAGATATAATTGAAATGACAATGCTAGTTGAATAGACTATGAAATCACAAATGATTTGATATTTTTGGTGACTTAGCAATCAATTTTCGCAATACATCCCCTATATATTTGGGACCTTATTTTATATATTCACAGATTGATACCTTTATTATATGGACAGAGCTATATGCATCTACTAACTGAACGCTTTTTTGTGCTGCATAAAACGTAAAGCAAATGATTAATGAGTGCTTCAATGGTTGGTGAGATTTCCCAGATCCTAGTCACCGAAAACACTCTCACTAGGACTTTAAGAGAAGCGGGGGGGGGGGGGGGGTGTGCTAGTTGTAACAGAACTACTGTTGAAATCCTTCACATCATATTTGCATTAACATGCTCACCTGTGTTAGCAGTTCAGATTTTATTGTTTTTAGATATATTTCTCTAGTTTGTTCACTACTGCGATAAGTCTGAAACTCTTTTTATTCTCAGATTTGGTCCCTACTTCTGCCAGCCAGTAATTGCTGGATTGGGAGATGACGACAAGCCCTTTATTTGCACAATGGACGCTATTGGAGCTAAGTATGTTAGATTGTTTATCACTCCTCTTTTTTCTCCCTCCTATCTAATCAGTCTCATTATAAAAGTCAACATGACAAGATTGTGCATTATATAATTCTGTATATGTCTGTTGTGCGAGATCCATAATCCTTCTCATGAGTTCTGGTACCACGCTTTCAGTACTTCCCTTTTCCCCTTCATCTAACCTGCAGCTGTTTAGGGAACATATAAAAGTGGGAAAGTCTGAACTTTCGATTTGTTCGGTGTTGGAGTTCCTTCAGGAGTTCAATTTATAAGATAATAAGAAAAAAATCACTGGTAAATCTTCAAAGTAGTTGTCCTACTAAGATTAGCAGGCTGATGTCTGCTTCCACGTATGGTGGTTTATAAGTGGGTGTAATAATGCTATTGTTGGGAATGATATACACTGTCAAATTCACTTTCTTAAATCAATTTTACTACTGTCAAACTCATCTTTTGGTGCCCTCTCCTATGATCCTCTGTATCATCTGTCTTCGGACTATGTTCAAGTTATTAACATTTAGATATACCGTAACATGGAGTCCACACACTAAATTATAAATGGCTTAATCTAATAATTCTTTGTCTGAAATGTAGGGAACTTGCAAAAGACTTTGTAGTAGCTGGAACTGCATCTGAATCCTTGTATGGTGCATGTGAAGCAATGTTCAAGCCTGACCTGGTTTGTCATTTCTTCAACAGTTGATATTCTCATCTAATTTAATAATTTTCAATATTGCTCCATTATTCTCCATGTTCGTTTCTAATGGCCATTACGTTTGGGTTACTTCTTGAGTATTCTTATAGTACTTCTGTACGTAGACTGAGTTGTATGTGTTATGTAAATCAGTAATCAGAATTCTGAACACTCTGCATGTACGCTTAACAAACATTAATGGAGGCTTTCATATCTAATAGTTTACATCTGAGGGGCAAAAGAGTAGGGTTATAAGTGAAGTAGATTGTCCTTGTGATTAGGATTCTTGGAATCACACTATAGTATCCACATACTCGTTACCATTGCATCTGATTTCACACTATAGTATCCACATACTCATTACCATTGCATCTAATTTCACATTCTCTTCTCTGATAAACTATCAAGCTAGGCTATTCGTTGGCCATCATGTACAACAAATTTGTGTGTCTCTAGTTCATGCAACCCTGTTGTTTTTCCAGGGACCTGAAGAGCTATTTGAGACCATCTCTCAGGCATTACTTTCATCTGTGGACCGTGACTGCCTGAGTGGTTGGGGAGGACATGTTTATGTTGTGTAAGCCTCTGAAATCCTTTCCGGAGTTACATTTTACATTTTTTTTTGCATGAGCGGAGACTCATTTGTGTATTCCGTAGTACATGGATGTGTAACTCCTGTACTTCATTCTCTATTTCCACCCTCCCTCCCCTCCTCATTTTTTGTGCTTCTTCTACAGAACACCCACGGAAGTCACAGAAAAGATCTTGAAGGGAAGGATGGATTGATACGTGTGGCAAAACAAATAGACCATCGCTTGAACGTCTGCGTGAGAAGACCATCCGCATTTCTTTTTTTGTCATCAAGAATAACCAAACATCTGTGTCGTTAGCTTTGTGGTTTTATAATTGCACTGTCTATTGTCTTTGCACATGTGCTCCAGAAATGATAGTTATTGCTTCAATCATTACCTAAGTCCAGATCATTCGGGCTAATGATAATAGATATGTTTTAACTAATGGAGTAATATGAAAGTTACAACTCGAACTCCATCACCTTCAATCTAAAATTTGTGAACAATTATTGATAAATGCCAAATTCACATGTACTAATACTCCTATAACAATACAAACAAAAATTTAGAATATAAGTTTGGCTTATTTTATTTTGCCCTCTCAAACTTTTATCTTTTCAAATTTTTCACTTCAACTTTTATCTTTTCCTAAACTATTCCTTCTTTTCAAGATGTCTGTTTAATTATCTTTATTTGTTCAAGTTGCTCGTACCATGTATGTTACTGTCAAATTAGATGAAATGATGTTTTAGCAAAAGG
Organism: Echium plantagineum; assembly: GCA_003412495.2. Lineage (NCBI taxonomy): Eukaryota > Viridiplantae > Streptophyta > Magnoliopsida > Boraginales > Boraginaceae > Echium > Echium plantagineum. The sequence continues at coordinate 18,692,456 of CM016563.1, read as the reverse complement.
ACAAAATCGTTATTACACATGAATTAAGTTTTTGAGACACTTTTTGAATACAACTAAACATATGTACTTCTTTTGAAGAACCAAAACCTCAAATGAAAAGTTATTACATTTAAACAAGGACATACTATATAACACAATATAATATGGCACTCAAGTTTCATTTATTTGCCATTTCAATCGTGTATAGTTACTATTGACACATTTTGATCGTTCATGTACCAAATAAACGCAATACTATTTTCGTCTACATTTATGTTGAATTTATTTTAAAGTAACTTTTAGTCAATTATATGAATTGTATTCTTATCCATCGAAACTAAAGATTTTGTTCTCCCCTTATATAGTTATTCCTAATAGTAGGGGTGAACATGGGTTGGGTTGGGCGGATTTCGACTAAACCCAAACCCAACCCAATTTATTTTGGATCTTAAAAATAGACTGAAAAATCATATGACGCATTGCTTTGGGTTATTCAAGTTTCTGGTTGGGTTGGATAAGTTGCTCGGGTTAGACCTAAAAAAAAGCGGTTAAAATGATATACTCAAACCAGTCCAAAAAATTAAAATAACAATTATATTTGATTTTGAAGAATAATAATATCACAAATATTTTGTAAAAGCTATTAATAAATAATTCAAAATTCAAACTCCACAACTTATACTCGTATAGTATCACAAAATAAATAAATCGTAACAATATTCATAATGTAACACTCTAACATTGCCGTTAACAATCTATGCCTAATCGAGAAATTTGGCAAAGTACCACAATTTGAGGTCCAACTTTAAATAATACCATGATATCTTTTTTAATTAGAAACTACCAAAAAATTTGGGTGAAGTCACTAAATTGCCCTTCATTAAACCCCTTTTTACCAACCCAATATAAAGCCACACATCTCTCTTCTCTCTCCTCTCTCCTCTTATTACAAGGTACATTCTCTCTCCTCTCTCCTCTCTCTTTTCTATCTATCCTCTCTCCCTCCATAAGTCCCACCGCCCACAGCACCATCTCCGTCCACCTCGTCGCCGGGATTCATCTTCACATCCAGTATCTTCATCTTTTTCTCTATTGAATCTTCATATCCCATATCTTCTGGGCTTTTCATTGTCACTCCATATTTGTATCGTAGTTGCCAATAAAAAGTTGAAGTTTTTGTGAGGTTCAACACCATCTCCCTCTTCCCTTTTTCTTCCATAATCAAACAAACTAATGGAGATCAGCTCCGGGCAAAAAGGTACGATTTTTATTGAATGTTTAAGTTATTTGGGTTCGATTTTTGTAGCTGGATACGATTATACTATAAACATTATATTTCATAGAAGTATAACTGAGTATAATAGACTATAATGGATTATAATGGATTATAATGCAGTATTAAGCTGATTTTGTTTTTAAATTGAAGATATTCTTGTCCTTCTTAATTACAATGGTGAATGGAAGAATGATGGTGGAGTTATTTGGCGATATGAAGCTTCCAAGACGAAGTATGTTAAAGTTCCACTCGATTCAACCTACTCGTCTCTACTTCAGCTCATATATGTAGCAACTGGAATCAACAGTGTTGATACTTATTTGGATTTAGCTGGATGGAATTGCTATCCGGACAAACAAATAATGCCCCCTTATGATCTTGTAAATGATGATGATGTGTCAACATTCATTGAATGTTATAGGAGACGGGATAAGCCTATCCCATTGTGTATTAGTACTCGTAAGAAGAATTTGTTGGGCCATGAGAATAGAAAGAAGAATAATGCACCATTGATCGTGGATGTCTGTAAGGAGGCTGAGCGTATTTCCAAGGCCCCAGTTCGTCATGATTGTAGGTCCCCTGTCCAATTGAAAAGCCAAAGTGTTAATCAAGATTCGAATGTCCCTGTCGAAGATAAGCTTAAACATGTGGAAGTTATGGGGCTGGATGATTTTGAAGCTGATATGAATAAATTTGAGAATTATACCCCCCAGGGACGAGAAGATCTGGGTGATAGTTCAAATGATGCATTTGGATTTGATAGTTCAAATGATGAATTTGATGATAGTGCAAATGATGAATTTGACTATGATGAGGTTTTTGCATATAGGCAAGATTTTGTTAATCATCACTACGACGAAGACGATGTTTTTGGTGATACGGCCAGGAAGAACAATCCTGTCCCTCCCTACAATTCTGTCTATTCTGGGTTTGAATCATCTAGCACTGGTAAGTCCATGTTATTTAAGTTCAATTATGTCTACATTAATAAAGGAGTATAATGGAGTATAATAGATTATAATGGAGTATAATAGAGTATAATGGAGTATAATGGAATATAATGGAGTATAATAGAATATAATGGAGTATAATAGAGTATAATGGAGTATAATGTCGTCTTATTTCCAGGTAATGATGACCCAAATACTGTCCGAGATCCTAAAGCTGGAGCATCTTGTGTTAATACTGTGGTGTCAACAAATGTACACCAGTACACAGATTTTAGAGTTGGGGAGATTTGTCCAGACAAGGAATCAATTATAATTCGATTGCGTGTATTGAATATGAAGGCCAATCGTGAGTTCCGCATATCCCACTCTGACAAAAGCAGAGTACGAGCTGTATGTACACAGAAAGAATGTTCTTTCAAGCTTAATAGCATCAAAACAGCTGCGTTGGGAGAGTGGGTCATCCGAAAGTATGTAAAAGAACATACTTGTTCATTGGACAATCGGATGAAGCAATATCGGGGCTCTGCTTCGTCTAAGGCTATTGCTTATATGGTGAATGACGAAGGTTTGCCCCCTATGAAAATAAAGGAAATGTTACGGAAAAATTACGGTATTAATGTTAGTTATTGGAAAGCATGGAAGGCTAAAGAAATTGGTATGGAATTCGTTCGTGGAGGGGCTGCAGAATCTTATGCAAAGTTGCCAGGGTATCTTTGGTTGTTGGAGAAATGGAATCCAGGTACATATACTAGTTATGAAACAACCGAGGACAATTGTTTCAAATTCTGTTTTTTGGCATTGGGATCATGTGTTGCTGGCTTCAAATCAAGCATTCGACCTGTTATAGCTGTCGATGCTTCTCATTTGAAAGGTCGGTATAGGGGTAAGTTGTTCATTGCAACAACTATGGATGGAAATGGTCAAATATTCCCGGTTGCATTCGGGGTGGCAGCTACCGAGAGTGATGAGACTTGGTCATGGTTTTTCAAGGAATTGCGCAAGGTTATTGGGTACACTGAAGATCTGGTGTTTATATCGGATCGGCATCGGTCAATTGAGAAGTGTTGCCTGGAAGTGTTTCCGCACGCTGTTTACGGGATATGTATGTTTCACTTGGGTATGAATATTGCAGCCCGGTTTAAGGTGAAGCCTGATCAGTTTCTATACAGCTCGGCAAAGGCATACACGGAGAAAGAATTTGAGGATTCAATGCACAAGTTAAGGAACTTGAAAAGGAACATTTATGATTACTTGATGGATGCCGATCCCAAAAAATGGGCCCGTTGTTTTTTCCCATCCAGAAGATATAGCATCATGACGACAAATATTGCGGAGTCGATGAATGCAGTTTTGAAAGACGCACGTGAATACCCAATAATTGGCATGTTTGAGACCATAAGGATGCTCTTGCAAAAATGGTTTTACAATCGGTACAAAGCTGCCTCGGAGTGGCAAAATCCTATGTGTCCCAAAGTTGAGGAGGAATTAACCGAACGTGACGATGCTTCTCGTGTGTTCAAGGTCATTTCAATAGATGAATTTCGTTTTAATATGATAGATGGACGACGAGATGCGGTCGTGGACATTAACAGACGTACATGCACGTGCAATGTTTTCCAAGTAAGCCAGTTACCTTGTGAACATGCTGTCAGAGCATGCAGGGAGCGTAACATTTCGATCTACACTATGTGCTCAAGGTAAGTCATAGTATAATGGACTATAATAGAATATAATGGATTATAACAGACTATAATAGAATATAATGGACTATAATAGAATATAATGGTCTATAATAGAATATAATGGTCTATAACAGAATATAATAGACTATAATAGCATATAATGGACTATAATTGCATATAATAGAATATAATGGAAATTTACGCCTGTTTCATACTGTAGGTACTATAATATTGACAGTTTACGTGATGCATACAAGATTCCAATTATGCCTGTACCACACCCGACAGAATGGAGTCGACTTGTTCCTGCAGAAGTCTCTTCAGTTGTGATCAAGCCACCTTTGGTTGCTAACAAATTGGGTAGGCCGAAGAATAAACGTATGCTATCACAAGGAGAGGTCGAGGGAATAACAAAACGACTAAGATGTGGGAGATGCAAGCAATTTGGGCATAATAGACAAACATGTACAGGATTCGAATACGTGCCACCACCAAACAATGAATAATTTATGTAATAGTTAGAATAAAACTGTTTTCACTAAGTAGTGTAATGACCAAACAATTAATAATTTATGTACTAGTTAGAATAAAACTATTTTCACTAACTATTTTCACTAGTTAGAATAAAACAATTAATAATTTATGTGATGAATAATATATTATGCCCCTAACTGCATCATTTTGAACAAATAAACACTGATACATGCTGCATATATATTCAAAAGTGTTGTTCAGAATATGGTAAACATGTACCACGACTACACGTCAAAATAATACGGACACATGTAGTTATACTACATGTTGTCAAAAGGTACGTGACCATTGTCGAAGACAGAATATAAATTGTTTAAGACAGAAATTAAATTGTTCAAGACTGAAAATAAATAGATTGTTCAACATAGAAACATTCTTCATAAGCCAACTTCCTTCAATTTTGGAGATTCTGGAGGCCCCCACCACTTGACTAACTCAACAGCAATTGTCTTTCTGTAATCAGGACACTTATGGATTTGAACTTTGTTTATATCCTCGTTCCTTGTCAACCCCTGCACGAACTTACCAGCAAAGACCCCACAGTCCGAATTGTTGAGCTGTTGTGGCACATCGTGGACTACAACCCTGAAAGGCTCATCTGGGTTGAATACTGGTCTGGCAAAGCATGTATTATAAAGGCTGGGGACAATAATGGCGTGCTTCTGAAACAGCTTCATCCTATCCTCCTTGAATGACTCCTTCATGGAGTCATAAACATTTACGCACTTTTCTTTAAAGTCGTAGGAGAAAGCTGCCCAGTGGCATTCTGCAATGTTCTCCACCCCATATACCCTATCACATGTAGACCAGTCCTTGCTAGGCCAGTTTCCATTGAACCCAGCAACATACCCATACATTTCGGGGTCTATAGACCCCCATGGCACTTGACCATCCTCTGTTAGCTGCCCCAATTCTCTGGACTGCTTGAACATCTCCACGGCATTTGTAACAGCTTTGTTGTACAAAGTGCCCAAGCAAGTCCACTTGACGCTAGGGAACATATCAGGATAGATATCCACTTGCATGTTTCTCAGTGACAGCATAGCATCAATAATCTACATATACATAGAATAAGTAATTATATGTCATTATAATATATTATAATCCATTATATCTCATTATAATCGATTATATGTCATTATAATCAATTATATGTCATTATATTCCATCATAATCTATTATAGTCCATCATAATCTATTATAAACAGAATATATGTACAAGATATGCATAATTCTATGATTTAAACAGAATATATGTACAAGATATGCATAATTCTATCATTTAAACAGAATACATGTACAAGATATGCATCATTCTATAATAAATAAGATCATACCTCACTGGTGAGCCACCCAAGCTTAGCACATAGGTCATTCATATCCTTCACAAGGGCTGCATCATTAGGCTGCACACACAATGTAATCCCAGCATTCTTTTTTTGATTCTTCTTTTTAAAAACAGCAGTGAGCACTTTATATTTGATCTTATCAAAATCAAAGTCCCAAGAAGGATTTTCCCAGGGTTTAGGCAATGGGTGTTCAACTAAAGGCTCAACCTGCTTCTTGGCTTTCTTCTTTGGCTCAGGATTAGTAAATGGCGATTGTGAAGTAGCAGCAGGCCTCTTGCTCCTCTGTGAAGTCCTCACTGGCACTTCAGTTACAGGATTTTGAATTGGGGCTTTTTCTTTTTTGGGGGACAATTTTTTCGGACTGGGGGGTTTTTCTGGACTGCAGGGGGGTTTGACTGGGCTGCTGGGGGCTTTTTCTGGGCTGCTGGGGGCTTTTTCTTGGCTGATGGGGAGTTTGACTGGGCTGCTGGGGGCTTTTTCTGGGCTGCTGGGGGCTTTTACTGGGCTGCTGGGAGGTTTTACTGGGCTGCTGGTGGGCTTTTGAGGGATATAGGATTCTGGGCCACTGTCTCTTGTCACAGATGACACTAATGGGTCCAGATCCATTGTATGCTCAGGAGATGCCACATTTAGTGGACTGATATTTGAATGGACCACCACCATCTGGAGGCATGATGGATCATGGGCAACTGCAGCTTTATTCACATTTTCAAACTCATCTTCCTGCCCATCACCATCCTCTCCCTCTCCATCAATATCATCTCCATGGACAGCACCAGCATCCTCCTCCAAGTCATCCAAATCAATATGAATACCCTCAGGACTCTTAGCACCAGAAGGTTTCAACCCCAGCTCCTCTCTCAACTCCTTCTCAATTTTATGCTTTGCAATTGAAAATTGCAAAGAGTGGTAACTTCTCAGCTTCACCAACATCTGATTTTCAATAGCCTTCCTATCAATAACACTCTTTTTTATCCTACTGTCAAACTCAGCCAATTTCTGGTTCACTGTCTCACAGAAAGTATCAATTTTCTTGTTCATTTTCTTTAACATAGGCAAAACAACCAAACCTGCCTCATTTGGCTCATTCTCTTCATCACGTACAGGAGAAGGTGTAGGTGTGTGTAGCAATGTAGCATACCAACTCACAGCATCCTTATACATCTCTGTCTCCATCTCATCAGGTGTTGGCTTTAATTGCTTGAAGGGCACCTGATATCAAGATCAATATGTCATGATATGTCATTATATGTCATTATACTCTATTATACTCTATTATATGTCATTATATGTCATTATACTCTATTATATGTCATTATACTGTATTATACTCTATTATATGTCATTATATGTCATCATACTCTATTATACTATATTATATGTCATTATATGTGGATAAAAATAGAAATCTAATAACTAACCATGACATCAGCCCGATCAAGGAATGTCTGCTTTGCCAATGTATAATCAATAGCCTTAATCGTCTTCCACCTCAACACGCGTGGACTAGGGGGGGCCTCTGGGTTATGTTTGGCCAAGGTTTCAGCATAATCCGCCCTCAGGCACTCAAAAACCCATGCCTGCATCATGTACGGGAATGTGTTGATGCATATCTGGGAACCTGGACTAGCTGCCCATTTATCGAACCCATGTTTCCATTCCTTAACAAGCTTCTCATACATAATCCTACCCCATGGGAAGGTGTTAAACCTCGCAGGATCATTAGCAAGGTATAGAGCATTGACAGACAAAGCATTCTCCTTTTGCTTTGCAAAAACCATACTATACAGGATATATATGACAGCCATCTTGCGTGCAAGGATGCTGTCTGGGTCAGGGATTGCCACTTGCTCCAACTTCTTCCTCAGTAGTCCATATCTCAGAATGAAGTTCCCACTTTCTGTAACAAACAACCTATGGAGGTCACTGTCCTCGTGGTCAATTTGTGGAATTTCCCCAAAGTCAAATCCTGACATCAGGGCACACTCAGCCGGACCAAATTTATGTACCTTATTACCAATTTTAAAACCCAATATCCTCTTCCCAGGACCTTTATCAACAGCTAAAAGTCCATGTTTAACTAGCCAGCCGATTGTCGGACCTTGAATGTCAACATCACCAAGCTTGTAAAGCATGTCTATCATATGATATTCCTGCCTCATTATACTTATATTTTCTTCAGATAATAATGTCCTTACAAGAACCAAGCAGGTTGTGTTTGCTTGGTTGTTTATTTTGACAGTTTCAGACTTTTCCTCCACACTTCCCTTGCATTTCCTCATTTTTCTGTAAAATACAATGGGAGAAAAAGGTTATAATCTTTTACAAACATTTATGCACTATTGTAGTATATTTCAGTCCATTATATTCCATTATATTGTATTATCATCAACTATATTACATGATATTCCATAATAATACATTATAACCAATTATATTACAATATAACCAATTATATTACATTATAACCAATTATATTACATTATAACCAATTATATTACATTATAACCAATTATATTACATTATAACCAATTATATTACATTATAACCAATTATATTACATTATAACCATTTAAACACGATGGTATTAGGTTATATTACATGACATGCACAGATTTCTTTTAAAACTAAAAACCCAAACGACCCTAATCTCCAAGGCCATGTTTGAAATTGTAAACCCAGTTTTAAAAACAATAAAGTGAAATATTTTTGAAAATAAACCTGTACAAATGGGTTATAAACATGACCATGGTGTTTATAATACAAACCCTTGATTTTAACATGCAAAAGTTGCAAACTTTTTGTCAAAAATCGTTTAAACTACAAACCCTTATTATTTTTGGACAAAACCGTTTGAACTTCAAAACCTTTAAACTTCAAAACCTTAAACTTCAAAACCTTTAAACTTCAAAACAATAAACTTCAGAACCTTTAAACTTCAAAACCTTAAACTTCAAAACCTTTAAACTTCAAAACGGTTACAAACCGTTTTTTCTTTTAGGGTTTTCATAAAAACAACTCACAATCAAACACATACAATAATCGAACAGTTTAGAAACCCCAAACACAAAAATAAAAACTCAAAATCGTACTTGAAGTATAAGTTTTCAACAAAAAACAAAAAAAAAATAACTTACCAGACTGGAACTATAGATTGTTGTTCTGAGAAATGTACTGTGCGGCCGGGAGTAGGTCGGAGTGGTTAGTCGGAGCGGTTTCTTCGTCGAACAAATGGAGAAGTTGAAGAGAGAATAGAGAGAGAAAGGAAGAGACAAATTGAAGTGAGAGAGTGAGTTGTTGAAAAGTGAATTGAGGGGCCCGAGAATTTCTTGATATCAGACAAAAAATACGGCGGTTGCATGCAGGGGTAAATTAGTCAATTAACGCGCTTTTTTTGGTAGTTTCTAATTAAAAAAGTTTTCGTGGTATTTTTTTAAAGTGGGACTCAAATCGTGGTACTTTACCAAATTTCAAAAAATATTCCGTCACATCTATCACCAAAGTTAACTTTAGGGACAAATTAAAGATAAAAATTAAAGGGGTAAAACCTAAAAAGATAAAAGTTTCAAGAGGCAAAATCGAAAAACATCAATAGTTGATGGAGCAAAATAAAAATAAGCCTATTTGTTTGTCCCTCTTCTCTATTTCTTCGATTAAAAACCAACCCAACCCAACCCAGTATCTCCACCGAACTCAACAACCAATCAACCATATAAATCTCAAACACTTCCTACAAAAATACTAAAACAATAATAGTAATTCGAGATCATGGAAGCGGATGTTATTGAATCTTATGAGAAATTAAGAGGGTTTTGAATTTTCAAGAATATATTAAATTAAATATGGATAATTTGTGGATTTTTGTGTATGCGTTTTTCTGTTTAATGGCTTCCCTAGTTTCAGCTAATGTTTTAGTGATTAGTAATAATACCACGTTATCTTTTGAAGATATTGAAGCTAATTTTTGTAAGCTACTACACTCTTCTTTTTTTACTGCTTTAATTCTTCTTCTATGTAATATTATTATTTTAGATATATTTAGCTGATCTATTAAAATTAGTTGAAGTTTAGTTTTATATGTTGGTTTGGCCAATTGATGTTTTATCTACTTGTTGTTTTAGCTCCGTCTGTGAATGGTTCTGGGATATGTGGCGTGTTATATACCGCAGAGCCTTCGAATGCTTGCAAGGAGTTGTCTAATGTAGTCGAGGCTACGGACAGCGTGTGCAAGTCTCCGTTCGTGTTGATTGTTAGAGGAGGGTGTACCTTTGAGGATAAAGTTAGACGAGCACAGGCTGCGGGGTTCAAGGCAGCTATTATCCATGACAATGAATATGGCGACTTAATTGCAAGTAATCGTCTCTATCTCCATGTTATAATCATCAATGATTTAGTTTACATGTTTAGCTTTATTCCTCGTAGTGATAAAAGAAGTTGCGACTTCAGGAAAGGATACATCATAGTAGTAGTTTCACTAACCTTCAATAGTTGCTTCATCGCCTAATTTTAGGCTGCGAATCCAGTGAATAAATGGAGTAATGAATGTGGTAGTGAGAATTGATGATGATATATTGATACGAAAGATAATTGAATTTGTGAAGGACGAGATTATACTTTGATTAAACACATTTCGTAAAGGTAGAACAGAAAGTTGAAAGTGAAATTAGATTTTGTTGGGTAGGAAAATCAACAAAATTGAGAGGAATTTTGTGAAGTAAGTAGAGCCAGAGTGTCTTTAACTTGTCAGAAGTGTTAAAATGTATTAAAAATGAACGGTGGTAGTTTTAAAGTTCATATTATAGTTGAAATAAAGATTCTCAAAATCATGATCACTATACATCTAGTGGATATGATGATTGTTATTATCATGATTTATTACCACGTTTTTTACGAGGGTATCTGAAGTCATGTGTGATGTGTCACATCCATTAAATTTACATTGGTGAAAGTTTATGCATCCACAATGTAACATATGCGTCAAATTATTAGGTTAAGTAGATTTTATCAGCATGAAAAATTATATAGCAGCGGTTAATACATTCTCTGTTTTTATTTGAATGACCTAACTTATTTTTCAGAGAAATTACAGAAGTGGTTACTTAATGTAAATGTGCTATCAAATCATTTGTTTAAAGAGAAATAAGTTGTAAAGTTAATAAGGCTATCTGGGAAAGTCTATAGGAACACAGATAGAAGGATTTAAGTTTGTAATATTACAATGTGAGGAAGCAAAAAAGTGGAAAATGTTGTTACATACGACTAATGAGTTTCTTTGGAAATGCAGTGGCAGGAAGTTCTGCTGGTATAAGGATTCCTTCCATATTTGTTTCAAAAGCCTCCGGCGAAATATTGTCTAAATATGCTCTGGCCACTGAAGTTGAAGTATGGTTAATCCCAGGATTTGAGAGTTCTGCGTGGTCTATCATGGCTATATCATTTATTTCATTGCTGGCCATGTCAGCAGTCCTAGCAACTTGTTTCTTTGTCCGGAGGCATAGAGTTCGAAGGGAACGACCTCGAACTTCACGTGTCAGGGAATTTCATGGGATGAGCAGTCGTCTTGTGAAGGCCATGCCGAGCCTTGTATTTACTGCTGTTCTGGAGGATAATTGTACTTCTTCCACATGTGCCATATGTTTGGAGGACTACAATTTTGGAGAAAAAATTAGAATTCTTCCTTGCCGCCATAGTAAGTCTTCACAATTGTGTCTCTGTAATCATGGTAGATATTGGTTCATGGTAAACTTATATATGTCAATGTGTTGGGTAATTCCTGCAAACTTAAATTATGCTATGTTTACTCGGAGATGCCAGCTTTTAAAATAGTCATTTAGTAAAAACTTACTTTCATGACACTTTCGGCACTTAGTGCACATGTAATGTCATAGATATTGTCCGTACAAGTTACTACTGCATTATTTGACATCGTTTCATGTACTACGATAGACTGTAGATTATATCATAAGAATTTAATGATATATGACTGCTCAAAACTGGTGATTCGTGCATCTTTCTTTGTTAAATAACTGTTCACTCAATTTTTTTACAGAATTTCATGCTCCGTGTGTCGATGCGTGGCTTACATCATGGAGAACCTTTTGCCCTGTTTGCAAACGTGATGCCCGAACTGCCAATGGAGATCAACCAGCATCAGAATCAACACCATTACTTTCGTCTAGCCTTGCCTCCATTTCTTCAGCTACTTTGTCATCTTTCCGCTCATCCATCTCATCTGCCTCAGCATTGCAGATACCTCCAGCATCATCACGTTCTCCCGTTTCTCGTCCACTTTCTATTTCTAGCACTGGTCATAACCAACCACAATCCTTCCACTCCTACTACCATCAATCTCCTCATCTTAGTATAAGTAGAAGCTCAGCTGATCTTCTTAGACGGGCATCTTCCCAAAGATCTCGTACACCATATCCGGCTTCACCTCGTTCAATAGGCTACCCTTCTGTGTCACCCCATAATTCAAGATACATGTCATCTTATGTTCCAAGCCCTGGCAATGCTTCATCTAGTTACCATAACTCAAGATACATGTCCTCTTATGTTCAAAGCCCAGGCAATGCTTCATCTAGTTACCATAATTCAAGATACATGTCCGGTTATGTTCCAAGTCCAGGCAATGCTTCATCTAGTTACTATATTGGTGGGTCTTCTAGTCAGCAGCAAAATGCATTGCATTGCAGCGAATCTACTCCGAGCTTCTCACCATTCGCGTCAGCTCAGTCTCTTCCTGAGTGTTAATTAGATTTATGATGTTGTTTAAGCTCAGCGACTTATATAATTGACTGCCTTACGGAGTAAAGAAGTCGGTTGAATATACTGCCATTTGTCTAATTGTTTACTTTCTCAAAATACTGTGGGAGCTGAACATGGTGTATATACATTTCGTCTTGCAGGTCTAATATAATGGTTTGTTGACTGTATATGTCAACGAGAGATGGGAGCCTAAAAAATACTCCTATGTTTTTGGTTTCTTATGCACTATGTATATGTAAACCAGGGGCGGCCGACCACAAGTAGTAATATACAATTGAGGATCAGGATTTTGGCTAATTAGTCTTTGCCCCTTGAACTATTGATTAATTTTCAGGTAAGTCCCTAAACTATCAGTTCATTTCAAGGGTGTTCCCTGAACTTTTTTTCACCACTTTTAAACGGCAAACTGACTAATGTAAATATTTTAAAAGCTACTTCCATTTTTAATTGTAGTATGGAAAAAAGGGGTTCAGGGACATCCTAGAAAAGAACCATCGGTTCTAGGACCTCCCTCAAAATTAAACGATAGTTCAAGGGGCAACCGACACCTATGGTCCTTTCGTAAATGCCTGTACAATATGCATCGAGATGTTACATCGCAATTAACTCACGAGATACATGATAATATTATCTACAATAAAAGTCTGTATAATTTAATGTGAAAGAGACGGAGTTGAGAAAACTAGAGGAGAAATTTAGCAGAAGTAGTCATCTAGAAAAACATGACTTTTAAGCAATAGCCGATGCTCCAAGACCAAGTTTCTTAAAAGAATAGCATAATATAAAACTAAATTTGGGTTTCTAAAATATACATCTGCTGGCATATTAGATTAAATATGATTGGGACAACATAACCAAACAAGATATTGATGAAAATGCCACAATACCAACCCTCTCCTTAATCTTCCCACTCAAACCAGATTCATAACTTTTTCCCCTTTCTCTTCTAATTCCAGAAATATTTTCCAGGCATAATTTAAACGAAACATATTTGAGTACAAATGTTGGATCTGGGAAATCCGTCAGTGTCGAACAAGAAGCATGATAATCTCATTTATCCCTCTGTGTTTGATCCTCCTCGGTGTTCGTTTGATAGTTATGAGAGCAACCAGCCTCTGAACTCTGATAAAACAGCATATGATGATCAGGAGCTTCAATTCAGAACCGAGCACCATACGAATAGCATGGATGCTGATGAATCTGGTCCATCTTCGCCAACCTTGTGGAGTAATGTAGAATTGCATTCCCACCAGCCATCTTCTAGAGCTCAGGCTATTGCTAGGGGACAGATGGAAATGATGGAGATTGTGAAAAACATGCCCGAATCATCTTACGAGCTCTCATTGAAAGATATTGTAAACAATGATGCTTCTGCAAATCAAGAAGAATATCTGATTCAAGAGAGGAAAGCTTATTATGATTACCTAGTACAGCAAGAACAGCATAGAGCGAAGAAGGTGATAAAAAGACAGGTAAGTGCCAGGGCAAAGATGGTCAGAAGCGGGAGTGTTGATAATAACAGAGGATTGTTTCTTAAGATGGTGTTCCCGGTCACATGGAAACACTCGCACAAGAAGACTACCGTTTCATCATCATCAACGACTACTTTGCCTACCAAACATGTTAGTCTTACCAAAAGTACTACTACTAAAAACAGTAATGATGAGGTTTTAGGGAAATCTTCAATGGGGAGGAGGACAAAGGTGAGGTCTAATACTATTGACAAGGATTTGTCGACAAAGATATTTTCCAGTGGCAGCAGCAGTGGAACGAATAGCAGCAGCAGTGGAAGCAGCAACAGTGGTGCTAGCGTCAAAATTACACACAGGTACCCGCCTCTACTCAAGCCCCGTAAAATTTGTGTTCCCGTTTCCACCATTTGTGTATCACTCCAAAGAACGTACTTTATAATTATAGTTTTATCCCAATTTTGAACGTTACACCAAATCATCTATTGATTATATATACATATACCAAATTTTGATAAGCCATATGAAGAGAATTGTTGAAAATTTGATCGACAGACTAATAATAAGGAATAGATACTAGGTAGTATTAATGTTTATAAATATCACACGGAAAACCAAATATCATACATGAGATTGCAGATAATTGACTCTATAGTTGTAGAATGAGGCGACTTACAGCTTATATTTTCCCGTTAAGCCAGTTGCTTGATTAGTTCATCTTTCTAATTGTCGTCGTCCATATGCATTATCTGCTAATCACTTAATTGAACGTCATTCAATCACAGAGTTGTTTCTGTCATATAATTTGGTATATTAAACATCATATTGTGATAGTTTGGATGTATAAAACGCATGGTCATGTCATCAGATGGAAAATGCATATTGTAGTAATGTGACAAAACAACTTATGGTCAATAGTATTAATCTATCAGCGATGACCAACGATTTTGATTTCGCTTTCCTATTGTTGTCATTCTTCAATAGTTCGTTTATTACCTTCTCATAGAGAACCTGATAGTTATGTTCATATTTTCCAATAATTTCTTTTTCAGGAGGAGTGGATTGCTCAACAATTACTGCTCTTGCTTCCAATCAAGGAAAAATAAGTCTGGACAATCTGATACATGATATGGAGTATACTTCGGGTATATCTGTGAAGCAAAGATCGGAACAAGAAAATGTGTGCGAATTCAAGCTGAAGCAGTCGAGGCCCCGAGGGCCGAGGGGTATAATATTCATTATTCAGTATACTACATATCGAGTCTACCATTGAGCACTCCTCGAGTAACGGTGGGGATTTTCCATCATAAAAGTATGCTAGGTGCGAGAAGCATATGTAACCATGCAAGATGATGGTATCTATTGTATATTTGGTTACAGCAAGAAAATTGATGTAAATCTGCCCCTCGAGCCTCAACTAGATCGTACAACAATGATTTTTTAGTCACAATATATATATGACATTTTTTAAAGTCAATATATAATTACATTCCATTTTTTTTTATGAAGTTCAACATCCACATGATTACAAAAAGTCAATATATTATTACATTCCATTTTTTTAGAAAGTTCAAAATCCACGTGATTACAAGTTCACATCTAAGTCTACCTTCGACTTTTCTCTGTGCATATTCATATATTTTACTTGTATACCTCATTTATTATAGGAATAAACAATATTATCTCAAATTGCAAGACAGAGTTATAATTCATGATCATTGAATGACAATATCACAATAGGAAAACTAAAAACAAATATCTTGAAAATGTAAAACGATAAGTAAATTTTTTTTTTTTTTTGCTAAAAAGACAAATAAGAAAACGAAGTAATATTTTTTATGTCAAGTTTATTTATGGATATTTTTCATCTAAGCGCCTGAATTTTCTTTATCCTTTCAAATTGGCACCTGAACCTTATATTTGGCACCTGAACTTTCATTTTTCAGCTTTTTGAAACTGTGTTTAGCATAAAATCAATTTTAAGAAGGGTAAAATAGTTAAACAACATTCTATCCTTTTGAATTACATCATTAACCATATGGGTAGATTAATTGTATAGTTGTATACTCTTATATAATATTAACTTTAAATTAATTAATTTTGTCTTGCTTTATTAAATAATTGTTGATAAAATTTAATAACAACTAATCAATAATGAAAGTTTAACATAAACAGTAATATTTTTACTATTATGTCCCTAATTAAAACTTCATCAAACAATACCCTCAAAAACAAAAACAAAGAGATACCAATTACAACATTAATTTGAATTTTGCGCAGCAGCAATATATCGGCACTTCCTCGTTCCAACTACATTTCTTCCAAACCTTCCTCTTCTGTTGTATGAGGTATAATATAATGTGGAAAATATATCAAATGATTGTACTTTTTCTGGTTTTTAATTAATTTTTAATTGTAGGATTTGACTGAACTTTAGAGACAGGGTTTAATTGTATTTTTGGGTTTAATTAATTTTTTGGGTTTAGTGTTCAGAGTTAACTGCAATTTTCATGTTCTTTGGACGATCAAGTGAATGTTCACACTTTGGGTTGATTGATTTTCACGTTATTTGCTAGAAGGCTGTTTTGCTAATTGACCCATTACTTCATGAGTGAATCGTAGACTACTTCACATTTTGATATAATTCATTATTGCTATGTACTTGCAGGGTGGAATTTATTAGTCTATGATTCTGCATCGTTTATCCTTGTAAACAATTTTCCATCATTCTTGATTAGTTCCACATGGTTTGCACTTTTTCGAAACCGGTTGCATTTGTTCACCCAAGAGATGCAATCTACTGTCAATCGCATTTTAATTCGAAGAGTGATTGCAAGATAAAGTATCATAATCTTCGTCTGGCACCCCGGAATCTCAATTCTAATCTATTGGTATCATCATCATCTTCTTTGAGATGTCTGGACTCTCTAGTTGGCACCACTACTACTAAGGGTGTGGATTTGGATGACCCTGAACCTGTTTTTTCTGCTGTTACATCTTTTGCTCCAGCCACTGTTGCCAACCTTGGTCCCGGATTTGACTTTTTGGGTTGCGCTGTTGATGGAGTTGGTGATTTTGTCACTATTCATGTTGACCCCACTGTTCGTCCTGGTCAGATATCCATTTCTGATATCTCAGGCTCTGCCAAGAGTAAAAAGCTTAGCAAGGACCCTCTTCAGAATTGTGCTGGCATTGCTGCTATTGCCGTCATGAAGATGCTCAGGATTCGTTCTGTTGGCCTTTCTCTTTCCCTTGAAAAAGGATTGCCATTAGGAAGTGGGCTTGGCTCCAGTGCTGCCAGTGCTGCTGCTGCAGCTGTTGCGGTGAATGAATTGTTTGGGAATCCCTTGGACATGTCTCACCTTGTCCTTGCTGGCCTTGAATCTGAATCTAAGGTCTCTGGTTATCATGCAGATAATATCGCGCCTGCAATAATGGGGGGTTTTGTGCTCATACGTAGTTATGACCCTCTTGAACTGATTCCTCTGAAGTTTCCCAAAGAAAAAGATCTGTTCTTTGTTCTAGTTAGTCCAGACTTTGAGGCCCCAACCAAGAAGATGAGGGCAGCGCTCCCAACAGAGATAACTATGTCTCACCATATCTGGAATAGTAGCCAGGCTGGGGCATTAGTGGCATCTGTTTTGCAAGGAGACTTGAGTCGTTTAGGGAAAGCAATGTCCTCTGATAAGATAGTCGAGCCTACGAGAGCACCATTGATCCCGGGAATGGAGGCCGTTAAGGCTGCAGCTATAGAAGCAGGAGCATTTGGTTGTACCATCAGTGGAGCAGGTCCTACGGCGGTTGCTGTGATTGATAACGAGGAGAAAGGTTCTGAAATTGGGGAGAGGATGGTTGAGGCTTTTCTGAAAGAGGGAAATCTTAAGGCCTTCGCTATGGTTAAACAACTTGATAGGGTTGGTGCTAGGCTTATCAAAGGTCATCCTAGATAATTTGTTTAGCTCACTTTGTTAGGCTTTCACTGTTTTTTTTTTCAATTTTTTTTTTCCTCCCAATTTCTGGCTGTTTAGCAGCTAACAATAGCAGTGGTACGTCTATAATTAGTTTTAGTATGTTTTGATTGATATTTCTTCTTGAATTATATGATTTGAGACTTGAAATGTTATGGTGGCGTTAGCAGGAAAGATTGTTATAAACAAGAGGGCATATGTTCTTAATTCTTATATACCTTATTGATAATTATATTACAACTTCGGTTAACATGAAAGAGGTTGCTAAGGATGCCTCCTTGACAAATAAAAGATATGTGATTATTGACTTGTTGAGTGCCATTATAGCTAGTGTGGAGATGGTTGATTCCGCAAAACATAAAGATACATGTTCAACCGATTTTACACTAAAGTTTGGTCACTGTAATAGAATTTCTCTCTTCGTGTGTGTATACGAAGTGTGTGACGAGAAAAGAACTACAGGGGTCTCAGATTTAAGAAGGTAAAACTTCATCTCACTGCACCTTGTACTGTGATTGTAGACTCTTATTGAACCTAAACATTAATACTATTTGCTCACAACTCCAACGTCTAACAATTTGTCTCTTTTGCAGAGAACTTGTGTTGGTTTTCTTTTCTTGAAATCAGGTAATACTAACCATTTGAATTCTAATACATTGCCATCTACAGAATGACTTTTGTTCTGATTAGCGAACTTTAGCTAATTGTTTTCCTTTTTACCTGATTTCCGTCTTTTATAACTTTTATCTAGCATATTTATTGTCCTTCTTTAATCATATATATTGTCTTTTAAGTTTTGAAGTATTGGCCTTCCCGGTTGAAGAATTGATTGAAAAACGAACAAGTTTAAGAGAATATTAGAGCATGATTCTTGCACCTACAACTTGGGGACTGCCTAATATTTATGCAAGTGAGGAGTAAAAGATTAAGGATATGGGCATGGTATGAAGACATTCTGACTAGAACTTGTGTTATCTTCCTCAGTCAGTATTTAATAGCTCTGTCTTGTTACATAATCTGTTGTGTGTCAAGGGCCTAAGGTTCGTAACTACTGCCATTCGAGATGTTCTGTAATTCCTCTTTTACATTAGTTTTTAAGGCTTTTCTGACCGAACCATATGTCAGATAAAAGAGGATAAGTCCGATACTTCCAGCTATTTCATATGTAAAAAGTATTTTAATCTAGCTCAAACAAGACGAGTTTTGAGAACTTCAGAAAAAAGGGTAAATCTCTTAGGTATTAAGCTTATGTAAGAAAATATGAATATATTTGGCAGATAACGCGTTTGAATCTCATGAAAAAAGTAAAATCTAGCCTAGTGATAATAACCAGTTTAAGATAATCCAGTTCTTCTCGATGGATTATATATTTTACATCTTCTGAGCCTAAAAGCATTAAGATAGAAGGGAATCGACGACCGTTTATCAATTGTCGCAGTGTAATTCTGCCTTGTGTTATGGATGTGATTTTTTTCCAGTTTTGTTCAAACCGAAAATGTCAACAGAATCGAATTGAAACCGATTTCAAAAGAATTCAGACATCTTTTTGATCAAAATACGTGCTTCGTGATATATGTTAATAAATTTTTCTTTCAATATTTAAATGATTATCACACAATCTTTTAATTAAGGAATAGCCCCCGTCATTTCCAAATTGAGAGCAAAGTCCAAAATTTTAACATAATAATAGAGTAATGATTTTTCCACTTTAATTCTTGATATTGACACTCCATCTCTTTGTGATTTTGAAATCACTTTTACATTATAAGTGGAGTGTCGTTCTCGTTATCGACATGTGGAGTGCAAAAATCATTGACCTAATAATAATCCATGGATGATAGAACGTTTGACTATTCTTTTGTACATTTTGCATTCAACATTTTTTATGTACTTTTTTCCTATTTTTCATTTTATTTTTAATTTACATGCAATATTAAAAATACAAATTATAAAGGAATCGGTGAAGTATTTGTTAAGTTTGAAATTGACTTTAATGAGTTGTATTAATTGCTCAAAATTTTCTCACATAGGTTTCGTAACGGTCCCACAAGCACCGTCTAAGTCAATATAGACATAGTCCCTACTCGCAATATCTAATTTTTCCGTTTTGAAACAGCCGACAACAACGAATATATATTTGCCATTTGGAAGTAGAAACATAATTTGTCAAACTCCTCCCCCCTCATGTTTACCAAACTTTGCTGAAAATTTGTATGCATTTTTCTAACTTATCTAATACCTACTTTGCTCATTATATGTTAATAAATTAGTTTTCATAACTTTTACTACTTTAATTATTGTTTTTTTGGCTCACAAGCTAGTAGTGAGTGGTGACGAGATAAATAAATAATATTGTTTTTTTTAGTTTTTTTTTAGATATTATTATTGTAATTAAAGTTGTTATGCTCTAATACCTTCTTTACCTATTATATGATCATAAATAAGTTTTGATAACTTTAATTGAATAAATATCTTATTTTTATGATTTTTTTGTCCAAAAGGTTTAGTCTTGCATCAAATTATTCTTATTGAATTTGAGTATGTTCTAATTTGTTGTTTATTTATTTATAATTTGTAGTAGATTATGTTGATTGGATCTTGAAAGTTGGTATTTATGTAAATATATTTGCTGTTTTGGTTTGCTTTATCTTTTGTGGTGTAATTGTTTAAGTTTGATTGTCGTTGTTCAATTGAGAGAATCTTACAGCTCATCATGTAGTATACAATTAGACGTGATTCAAGTTGACTATTGTTTTGAAAAACTCAAAATTAAATTTTTGTTGTTGTAGCTCTATGATATTGTGGGCAACTATTTCAAACTTTTTGAGGAGTCCTTAGTATTCATTGTAATCGGTGTACGTCGGTTAGCGTATTTTATGTTGTCATCTTGATTGATTAAAGGTATTGCAGAGGAGGAAAAGGGTAATTGCAGCTCAACTGTTGGAAGAAGTGATTCTTGCACTGATTAAATGTTGGACAACACTGAAGCTACATCCTTAATGTTACCTTTATCAAGAACGAGGAATCAAACACGAGCAAGTAGATCTGCTTCGTTAGGAGGTCAGTGATCTTCGCAGTGTTTGAAATACATTAACATGTCTCAATGCAATTGAAGAGGCTCCCGCTTAAGTAAGGTGTGTGTGTGGGGAGGGGGGGGGGGGGTAGTACACAACCTTACCCCTGTGGTAACAGGGAGGCTGTTTACGAATTGACCGAAGACTGAGGCATAATGCAGAGATGAAGGAATTGTAATGAGTCACTTTGATTTATTCCATTATATTGAATAGCCAGACAACCCAAAATCTTTGAGTCCATAGGTTATGGAAAATTGCCTAGTGTTCGTGAAATTTAGGATTATTTTATGTGCCTTATTGGTGAATGGTGATGCTATATTAAGGTTGGTATTTTTCTGATCAAGTTTTCAGGATATGTTCTACTTATTGAGCACTTTTTAGTACATGTTATGTTTTCTTTTCAAGTTGACGTCAGTTCTATCTTAGTTCAATGACATACTAAATTTTGTGTTTTCGTTCACATACGAAGTCATTGAGGTTGAAAATTCTCTAGTTTGCTAAAATATGTTGTATGAGTCTACATAAATGAGAGAGGTAAACTGTTGAATGTGGTCTCTAAACTTCGTGATGAATATTTGGGGAATTAAGCAAAAGGAAATGATGAATGAAGAGGGAAAATAGGCATTCACATGGAAGGATTCGTTGAACAAAAAAAATAAAGTTATGCAAACCGTAACGATAAATTTAAACTATGCATGAGAAGGATCTTCTCAGTAGTAAGAATAAAATACCCTGAAATATGTTTCCGCCCTGTCAGGTGAAGTTCGGTCGACTGGTAGTGAGTGACACACTAGATGGATAATTCATGATTCTACCAGTCGAGTGAAGAGTTTGTTTGGAACAGATAGGAGATGAATAAATAATGATTCCACCAGTGGTTGAGAAAGTAACTTTGATAGAGATCTGCCAAGAAATTCGTTGATACGAATGGCCAGTTTTTGTTGAGTCTCACTTGTTTAACTGAGGCGGACTATATACTTCGGTCGAAGATGTCAGAATCTGTAAATAACAAACAGAATCTATATCCACCTAAAGGATCAAATTTGTTAGGCTGTATTAAAAGTGGGATGAAAAAGTAAGGATGTAACAATGAAGGATAGTAGGAGTGAGCAGTGTTTAAGCTTGTTGATAATAAATATCTGGTAACGGCATGGAAGTTGTTAAAAGACTGGGGCACACTTAAGTGACTGAGTGTGTTCCCTTAGAGTAGTTACAGTTATTACTCCCCATCCTTATAGCAGACAATCACTCTCCCTCAAGTAACAAATGTCAAAATCCTTCCTCTTAAACCATTTTTTCTAAAATAGCTTTTACATCATAGATCTGTTAAGGTTGATGTAGATTTTAACCATAAGCTTGGACACTACCTTTCTGACATAAATTCTTCCTTTTTGTTTGTAGGCATGGATGCCCTAGACCCTAAGAAAAAGAATAATTTTATGGGGAAAGTTCTTATGGTTGCTGCCCTTACAGCATTGTACATCATTATTCTTAAAGCTCCAAATTTTAATGCCCCAAGCTCGGTAAGTTCCTTGGTTTTGTTTTTCTTAGTCCATACGCTGAAACTTCATGCAATTTGATTCTTTGTGGCTATATATAATAAGAAGCAATACTTCAAACATCTCACAATTTAATTGTAAAAGTAGTGTCTCTTACCCATATTACCTATGTTTCCTTTCTTTTGTTGGCTTGTCAATTGTTGAAATGGTGAAATCTATTTAAGATTGTGATTACAAAGACCTTACTACTTCCTTGCTCATACTGTAGATACCTTTTTAGTTTTTGAACTTTAGCATTATGATGAAGTATTAGATCCTATCTTCTCCATCTGAAAAGCAAATTAATGAGATAAAACAAGGTCGAGCTAATTGCATGTTTGGCCACTTTCCTTGTTAAGAATGTTTGTATGATAACTACTGGTTTTCTCTTCTTTATTTTTTCCATCTTTCCTTGGTTAAGTGGTAGTATTATTTTATTTTAGGTTCCATTCTGTTGCAACTTGCAACAACTACAAGTTGTTTCCCTTTACAAACTTTGAGCAATGGTAAGGCCTTTTATCTAACTTAATTTTATTCATCTGCTTTCTGCACCCAGTTTTCAAGACATGAACCTGGTGTTACTCACGTTCTAGTAACTGGAGGCGCAGGTTTCATTGGGTCTCATGCTGTCTTACGACTTCTTGAAGATGGATATCGTGTTACTATAGTGGTATTTTTATCATACACTTCTGGATTGATTATCTCTTTCATCCTCTACTTTTCTGCGAAATATTTATATTTTAATCTGATAGGACAATCTTTCAAGGGGGAACTTAGGTGCTGTACAAGTCCTGCAAAGTCTCTTTCCGGAGCCTGGAAGGCTTCAGTTTATATATGCAGACCTAGGAGACGCCAAAACAGTATCCTGCTTCTAATTTGTTTTGTGAATCATAATCTTTTGCTGTTTCTTATGTTACCGTTAGTCCTCTGTCCGTTTTGATTCTAAAACTTTTATGACACTTTCTACTGCTTCCTTAATCAATAAATTTAGGTGCTCAGAATATTTTCCGAAAATGCATTTGATGCAGTGATGCATTTTGCAGCCGTAGCTTATGTTGGAGAGAGCACACTTGATCCTCTCAAGTAAGTCATACTAAGTTGACCTTTTCAGATAGTGTCTGAGTTGGCAAATATTATTTGAAATTCTATACCATAGTACACAACTTCTGAAAATTCATTCAAGATTTTGTGCCCCTGTTTCAAATATACACAATAATTTATCTTTATGTTAAAAATTATAGATTAAATATTTCAAAGGATGTCCTTTAGTAAGCACAAGTTACTGTTAAATTGGACAACTGGTAGATTCTATTATTATTTTATGCACTTGTCTTCGGTAATAGTCAATGATACGAACTTTGCCGCTTTGTACTACATTGTGAATGATCTTATTTTGTGTTCTAGTGTCTTCATCTTCTTTCTCTCTTTAGTTTTTGCTAATACTTTCAAGTTATTTAGGTATTATCATAATATCACGTCAAATACACTTGGTGTATTAGAGGCCATGGCAACACATCAAGTGAAGACACTTATTTATTCAAGTACATGTGCAACATATGGAGAGCCTGAAAAGATGCCCATAACAGAAGAAACACCGCAGGTAAATTTGTAATCATATTAATTTTCCCTTTGGTAGTTCCATGCTCACGTCTGAAAAGTGTAGCATGGTTCATGTCAAGAATAGTGAATATTTTTGAATAGTGTAGCAAATATTTGATCCTTACTTTTCCTTATTATTACAGCACCCAATCAACCCATATGGAAAAGCCAAGAAAATGGCGGAGGATTTCATTCTTGATTATCATAAAACATCTGACATGGCTATCATGATCTTAAGGTATTTGTTTGAATTGGTTCGTCTATATTATCACATTGAATTTGTTGTCTGTGTATATAACGTCTGACATGACTATCATGATCTTAAGGCGATCAATATAAAAATTTATGATAAACAAGTTAATTAAGTACTGAAAGTTATAGATAGGAAAAGTGAGATATATAGTTAGGGCATCACCTAATAAAAATTATACATAGACCAATGTGAGAAGAATTGGAGTGTAAAACTTGTATTATGAAGTGAGAAAGTACCACCTGGTGTAGATATTTCAATGCGACATTATTCGTTTTTATAGTAAGATTATGCCATTGTGCTCCTATTAGAAATATGACCTTAATGGTACTTTCTACTATCCGCTGTCAGCACGCACCTCTACTTTTTTCATGTCAATTAGGAAGAGCATAAACGCGCTTAACCGAACAACTTTTACTTTCAATGTTTAGGTACTTTAATGTCATTGGGTCGGATCCGGCAGGAAGGTTAGGAGAAGCTCCTCGGCCGGAACTACGCGAACATGGAAGGATATCAGGCGCCTGCTTTGACGCAGCTCGTGGAATCATCCCTGGCCTTATGGTTAGCTTGCATTTCCTCCTTTTTTATGCTTCAGTATAAAAAAATTTGTCAACAGTATGCATCGCTTTGAAACAAGAACTCTGTTCACTTATAAAAATCGAGAAGGGAAGAGATTATTTTGGCATTAGTTACAACTGTTCTTGTAGTTGTTGAAAGTGTTTTAAGTCAGCCCCTAAATTCTCTTCTTTTATGGTTTGCGGAGGCATCAAATCAGAAATTTGCTTCAGTTTACCAAATTAAAAGGGTTTTTTTTAGGTGGCTATTAATCCTATTATCAGTTTATCACTGTTGTGCTGGCTAATTTTAGGTGCATAAAATACATTATTGTTTCTCTGATGATACAGGTTAAAGGAACCGACTATAAGACACCAGATGGAACTTGTGTAAGGGATTATATTGATGTTACTGACTTGGTCGATGCACATGTAAAAGCTCTGGAAAAGGCAAGACCCAAACATGTTGGGATCTACAATGTCGGGACTGGAAAAGGTATTGCTTTCAGTTCCCCTCGGCAACACTTGGTTGCAGGTAAACCTGTTCTCCCTTAACTTTCTTCTCCCCCCATTACAGGAAGTTCAGTGAAAGAGTTTGTCGAGGCTTGTAAGAAGGCAACAGGCGTTCCTATCAAAGTAGATTACCTTCCTCGTCGTCCTGGTGACTATGCAGAAGTTTACAGCGATCCAACCAAGATCCAGCTTGAGCTGAACTGGACTGCAAAACATGATCTTGAGACGAGTTTGCAAACTGCATGGAAATGGCAGAAGTCGCACTTGAATGGCTACGGAGCCTCTCCATCCCTACCACTGTAATCTATTCACGGCATAGTGCACTGACTAACCAGAACGTCTCCCATCAGCTAACTCTCTCCATCTACTATAGAGTATTAGTATCTCTTTAGAAGAGTGGTTTTGATGCCAAGGGTTCGTTAGTTATTCTTTCTCATTTTCTTTAATTGGAGCCTTTAAGAGTTGCAGGATTGATGCTATTTGTAAAGCGTTGAATCTACATTCAGTTTTTATTTTCCAACAGTTTATAGCTTTGTTAAAAGTTTCAGATTAAATATCCTATTGTTGGCTATGATGCAGCTCTTCAATCACAAGTCTTTAATTGTATGTTCAACAATTTGTAGGCACCTAAGCCAACCACCACCTTGTCATCGAACCATTCATTAACACCATAAGTAAATTACTTGCTTCGACAATTAAGAGGTTCGCGCAGCGCGCGACTGATTTTTAATTATCAAAATTTACAAGCTTTCAGGCTTTAATTGGTGCATATAAGAATAAAATTATCGAAGTAACAGTAAAATACAAGACGATATCAGTATCTGGTCTCTTCTCAAGAATTGGATTAGATTAAATTTTGAAGAAATTAAATTGAGTGCATTTATGCTCTTGCTTGATCATAATACATGTCCTACGGCTGAAATAGCCGTTGTATTTTGCTCCAGGTAAAAGAAAAAAAAATCATTATCACAACAAATGAAACATTTCTTGATGATGTTTGCCCACGGCATTCATCATTAAGGTATCATGGCCTATATCCATGCAAGTGCTTAGCCCACCTTCTAGCCATAAACGGATCATGATAGTCCCAACTGTCGACACTGGTAGAGCTACCAATGCTCATCACAGATTCTACATCACGTCTACTATCATCGCCCTCTTTATGCTCTACGGCTAGTTCAACTTCTCCTGTCCTACTCCCATCAAACGCAGGATCGAAGTAACTATACTCCACACAAAGGCGCCCATACTCATTCAGAGCTACTGCGATTCTCCTTTCTTCGCTACCTCTTAATTCCGCAAGGCAAACAACCCTGGTTTCATTCTCAATCCTCAGCTTTACATCCTTGATGGCTCCCCCTAGTATTCTTGCAATGAATTCCTCAAACTCATGCATGGAAAAACCATTTGGAGTGCTATATCCAGATCCTACATGAAAGTGATGGACTGTAACAGCAGATTCCACGACAAACTGCTGATAAGACATTGTTGAGTTATCCGAAAGATGAAGTATAAAAGACTGAGGGTTTCTGTGGGCACGATCTCTTAAAATTTTTACTCCTTTCTTCAGCCCTTCTAATGGATCTGCTTGTCCCATGTAGAAAAGCCGATCAATAACTTGAAGTGCTGTTCGCTTTCCATAAGAAGTCATACATCTGAGAGGGAAGACTCGTGCTGCAGAAGATGAGTAGGTGACAATAGCCAAACGATCAATTGGCCGCAGTGACTGAACAACCAATGCCATAGATTGCCTCAAAAGCCTTAGGTGAGGACCATTGGGGCTGGCAACTAATACCAAGTCCATTGCTGGTTGGGGTGCTAAAGTTATGCATAAGTAAACTGGCTCGAATGATGCAGGTAAATTATTTGCAGGGCTGAAGGTATGCAGTCCTAGTGGTCCTACTGACATGGGAGAGGATCTGCTCAATTGACTTTCTGGTGAAGTTTGACAGATATGATGAGAAGTTGGCCTAGGGGATGCATGTGTAGATGATGGGTGGCCAAGGTGATTCAGAGGGATAGGATAAAGAGCAAGATGAAGGCGAGGATTTTGTAGTGTGTCATTTGCTTCGATAGGATCATCATCGTTGTAGCGAGCATGCCGTAAGATGGAACGTCTGTTAACTCGAAATGTAGCTATAGAGTTATCAAGTATCTGGAGAACTGGATCACCTTGATTGCAGACTCTATTGATTGCGCGCCGTGCAAGTAGGTTGGGAGGCAACTTGGACCAATGTGCACGGCAAATAGGACAGGACACACTGCCATGGCTGACGTTTGATGAAATGCAAGAAAAATGGAATGAGTGCGAACACTGAGCTGTGAAAATAGCTTTCCCTGGACTGTTCCCTGAGGTGTAATTTAGAGGTTCAAGGCAGATAGCACACAACGTCTGCTAGACAACAACAACATAAAAAGAATCAGAATTTAGAACAGCCAAGAAAGGAAAACTCAATTTACTTAGCCTCTACTACCATCATTCCTTTTTTCTTGTACACTAGGTTTTCATAACATGTACTTTGTAATGTGTGGATATTGAAGTATGGTAATCTCATGTTATAATTTAGAAGTTCTCGTTGACCGACAAATAGGCAATTGAGAACATTTCTTGATGAGGTGGCGTAACGTTAGTTTTTTGCCTCAACATTACCTATACAGGAGATTCAGTTTCTCAACAGGGGTAACACAGTAGCATTATTAGGCATGACTAAGGACCAAATTTATTTATTGTATGACAGTGGTGACAAAAAGGTCCATCTGCAGTTTTATAAAAACTACAATCCTTCACAACTTGACTTCATTTTCATATGCTAGTGCGATGTAAAAATCGCTACAGCGATAATGCTTTTTGAAAAGATCAAGATTTGTTTCACTAATGATACAACTTGTTGTCGTGGCTAATTATGTTATCACTTACATAAACAGTGCATCACTTGGAGACACCATTTACACAGACATTGATTGATGTGGCCATGTTGGCATCAACAAACAGTAAGTTTTGTAATAATTTGGTGCAAATGAAACCC
Source organism: Echium plantagineum (assembly GCA_003412495.2). NCBI lineage: Eukaryota > Viridiplantae > Streptophyta > Magnoliopsida > Boraginales > Boraginaceae > Echium > Echium plantagineum. Next base: position 18,663,927 of record CM016563.1, on the reverse strand, counting down.
CCAAAGGACCTGATTCTAAAACCAATTGCCTTGTCCTTACGCACAATTAAAACAAGACATAAACAAGTGATACATTGTGGATTTCTTCATTGCTATACTCATAGGAAAAGCCAATCAAGCACAATAATCTTGTAATACCTTATCACTTATAGCATTCGAACTCGGATCTTCTAGTGCTATTTTTTCATTTTCTCCTGAACTTCTGAATTTCCAACTCCCAGAATTCTTCCTTTGATTTGCAGTAGGAGAAGAATTGTCAACTGAATCATTAGCTACCTGACAATCACCACAAGAATCAATGTGAGGAATAATAACTACACTCGCACCAATAATAATCACAACTACAACGATTAGTACATTAACATGCCCCAATGCCTATAAAGATGCTCCCGCTTAAGCGAGGTAAATGGAGTCAGATAGTAAGCACCCTTCCAGGTGTTTCCCATTTAACCCAACAATAAACAACTACTTTAATTAAGTCAATAATCTGCAAAATCCATCCTAAAATCAACTGGTGGTAGGGGGAGTGACCAATCTTATTAGTATACCAAAAAAGTGAACTTCAAACATTGAACACAAATGAAGCATTACTTTTGAAACAATCAATTTCTTCAACATTTCTCACTACCCCTTTTGATTATTTCCTCCCAAATGCAAAACCAAGAATGCAAAAGAGAGAAATTTACATGGGCAGTGGCATTATCAAGAACAACATTTTGGTGCCTCCATGAGAAACAAACACAAGTCTGTAAAAGAATCTCTTTTGCTGCCTTCTTCAGTTTTCTTGAAACCTTTCCTTTTCCTTCCACCATTTTCCTCCACTCACTTCCTCACTCCAACTCAGCTGTCTAAATTTTCCAAAAGAAAAAAAAAATCAACAGATTAATTGCAAGTTTAAAACTTGTCAATTGAATGGCAGGTGAACAAGGGAGTAGGCACCAACAAATTTATATTCCCTAAGACTATAAATTTTTACACAAATTCATATCACAAACATAATTTTTCGTCCACGCTTTTAACGTAATGAATTTATATTTTAAGAAAAATGGTCCTTAGATCGAGGAAGTGTATATTAATATTGGGTGGCTAGAATTATGGAGTGTTTGGTGGTACTTTTAGCACCTGAAGTAGAGATGTCATCCACACTCTGGTATGGTCGGGTCTAACGCTCTTTGGGTATAAAATAAAAAAATGATAATGATTGAGAGCTATTACGATTTACGACTACTCTTTTTGATATTCGTTACGAATTTTGACCACAAAAAGGGGAAATATGCGTTAATGGAGAGGAAGATTATTGTACTTTATTAAAAACAACGCCCATGTGATTGATAACCCCTACTCCCTTTTCTGGTTTTTGTTTCCCCACAACTACGAATTTCATTTTTGAATTAAAGAGGATTTCTTTTGTGTTATTAAATAGTAAGTGACTTTATCTTTTATTTTTCAAATAAGAGTTTGAAGGTTCTAATTTTTAGAATAACTTTTATCGATTTTAGTTTATAAGCAGAAAATTCAAAATTATATATAGAAACAGATTTTGGTCATGATTATAACTGATAAAGTACTCCCTCCGTTCCTAAATGATTGGTACCAATAAAAAATAATATAATCATATGATATCTTGTTAGATTCGTCTATATATATATATTTTGTAAATTAGCGATGATATGAGTTTCGAACCTAGGACCTTCTGGTCACTAGCAACAGCCTTTTCCACTAGGTTATTCGATTAACTCATGTCTCAATATATATTTTTGAATTATCCACTTTCTATAATTTTTTCATATGTAGAATATAATATATTTATGTTTGAAATCGTATTTTGTTGACCATGAAAAGTCAAAATGTTCCAATCATTTAGAGACGGAGGAAGTATTAAATAAGAGAGTATGAGTATAATAGTATTATAAATAATGAATACATAAATTTCTAACTAAGAGACCGTTAAAATAAATATGAGACAAATTTGGTTCTACTTTCTATTATTTGGGTTAAATTTTGTAAACTTTGACCATGAATTTTCATTAGCTGATAAAAATAATTTAGTCATACTGGATATCGATAGATTCGTCTCTATAGTACATGTATTCCTATTAATATGAAATTCATAAATGAAGTAGCTAATGTTGGGGTTACCATTATACTTTTTGTAGTGACGAATCTTGTATGTGTTCCTAAGAAAAGGAATTTGTCCATTTTCCGGGGTCTCAAAAGGACGTGGAAAGACTAAATAAGAACTCTTGAACAGAAATCTAAAAGAGATGTAACTGTAGTTCCTTCGGAATCGGTAGTCAATCCTATCTCCGATAAGGGCAGTTGACAATTGAATCCGTCGTTTTAATATAGGCATAGCTATTATCTTTAACATAGATGTCATGTTAGTTAGTATTACATAAAAAATGATATATATATATATATATATATATATATATATATATATATATATATTATGTGATCTTGGGATGCACATGTAATAATTCTTATAATTCACAAAAAATATACATTATTATCATAAATTCATATAAAAGGTTGATTGAAAATCATATATTATAAATATCTTGAACGAATTCGCCATGATAAAATGTGCACAAACATCTAGTAATCCATAAAAGCAACAATATACCCAAATAGACATAGATAGTAGGCTGTAGGGGCGGAGCCGTCGGGGTAGTTGATTTTGTCGGCGGTGGTGGGTAATGAAAAAGCCGTCGTAATTATGAAAAGAAGCCAGAATAGAATTGTTGAAGATAAGTGTGCTAAGTAGTTACAGTATGTGTTTGTAAGATCAGTTACACAAAACAGGTTCCTTTTCTTACAAAGCTGATCCATTACATATTTTTTCTAGTGATCTATAAGCCATAACAATGGCCAACCACAACTGACAAAGCGATGATGATTGGAATGTCTCCTTTCTATAACTTCTCATTGGAGGCCGTTAGTATGACGATTTCACACATACCAACTACCATAACCATTACCTAGCTACCATTTTCTGTTTACTTTGTTCTTTGCTTTGAGGTGCTTTTTCATCACCTTCAACATCGTCCACATAAAATATGCCACCGGGGTCATCTCCAAGAGAAGCTACACTCGTCTGATCCTCATTTTCTTCTTCGTATTCTTCTTCATCTTCATCGGTATACTCTTCTTCGTAATCATCAATATCCTCTTCATCTTCATCAACCATATCACCACGTAGGGTGTGAAACTCAGGAGGTGGAGGACATTCTTCAGTTTCGGCTCTATCCTTCTTCATCACAAGATGTCGAATGACTCTCTCATCTTTGTCAAGCAAGGTCTTAAAATCATTTATCCATTTGGCCTCCAGTTCAAAATTCATTAAGATATAGTGGGCATTCTTCGCCTTTTGAATCTTGTATGCAAGTCTTCGCATTCCCCAGTCACTAAATCTCCATATCCTCCCTTTCTTCTCTCTTATAAATTCTGTGGAAATGGAAAAGTACACACTCAGATTTCAACTCTAAATATTTGATTACTTCAAATAGATATACTTTTATCACAAGATTTTCCGACTTTGTCAAAACATATGTTGCCACAATAACTTGATTAATTTAAGTAAATAAAAACACAACATGGATTTTTTTATGAAGTGTTAGGAGGAATACTAGAATGTTTTAGACAAAGACCATGGTAGATTGTTTCAAGGAAACAACCATGAACATTCCTCAGTTTTTTTGGGGATAAATTATAGCATATGGCAGCCATGAGAAATAAAACACATCCATAAAACTTTGTTGGCTCATAACAATAAAATTAATGTTGTAAGGTCACCTTGAGCTTTTGCATTGACGCTCTCTACATCAACTTTGTGATCCTCATGAATCATATAAACAACTTCATAGTGCCTCACTGAAAAAGAAAAGTAAAGTTCGTAGAAAAATAAGACCAAGTGAAAAGTACAATTTGTGAGAAGCAGGTTGTGTAGGAGAGGTAAAGATTGAGACAAAAATAACTCATGTTAGGCCGTGTTCTTGTCAAAAAGTGGAATACGAGAACACATATAGCCGAGATCAGCCCCTGGTAGAATTAGTTGATTAGATGCCGGTGGTTGCCTATATATGGGTTATATACTCCTACTCGATAGTAACATAAATCATAGAATATATTAATACAATCAGCTCTCTCTCTCGACTTTAATGTATTATATATTTCTATTACCTCACAACTTAAATTTTTAAAAGCATTTTACAAGGATTTCTAAACTTCATATATTCTTCAATCAGCTAGATTATTATCTTCAGTAGAATGAAAAGATTCAAGAATTGCTCTTCTCCAGTCAAGATTATTCTCAGAACTAAAGCAAATCACAATGTCAAAATTAGATTTCTTTTACAACACTTAGCCGCCGCCGCCACCCCCCCGAGCACACCAATCCCAAAAAATAAAAAATTTCTATTGTCTTAAACACTCTGTAGTAATAATCTGAAAGACAAAATCATACTTTGGTCGACATCCAAGTCACTTTCCAACTGAAGAGTGAGAGCTTCGAAGAGTTCTTCTGCAAATCAAGATATAGCAATCATCAATGAACAAAAAGATCAAAAGAACCTGTAAATTCTTAAGCAAACTTAAGAAAGAAACAACTAACGTTCTTCAGCATCTGCAAACTCAGGCATCACTGTACCATCTTCCTGAACTTTTTTCTGCAGAATAAAGACCTATAAATTCTCACTTTCCAAAGACAGAATAACGAATGAACTCAGCCTCTATCAATTGCGAAGTAACCCCAAATGAAGAAAGTATATTTGTTCCTTCAGGAAGCTTATAATAAGGCTAGCAACAAATGAAGAATCAACAAAAGCACCAGGAAGTGATGCAGGGCAGACTAATATATGGAATTAGTTACATTAAAGTCTTGTGAGAAAAAGATGTCTGAGATGCTTATCCTCACTTCCATAAGCCCATACATGACACATATTGGCTTATTAACAGAAAAAGAAAATGCAATTAGATAATGAAGAAAAAGGTTGCATCAGCCAAATCTCCTTTCCTTAAGAAAACATCTATATGCACGAGAATCGATAAGAATATTGAACTACCCTATGTGGCAAGAGTAAGTACTGAAAAGATAACTGGAAGAAGCAGCAGAATGAAGATAACGTTAGTAAAAAGGGTCGCCCAGCAAATACTCCTATATATATATTTATATGATTGTTTAGACCAAAGTTGTTTCCCATTTTATATAATTATATAGTAATATAAATGTTCCCTCAACTCTCCTGTTTCATCCCTGTTATGATCGATAACATTTCTCAACCACTTAATCAAGTAATTTTTTCTTTCTTTCGTGCTACTATTATCGCTTTCCTCGAGTTTCTTTTCACCTTCTATAATAAAAATCATTCAAATATGTTCATTTTTGGCAGAAAAGGAGCAGAACCTTGTTATTTTCTGTACAATCGGACCTACAGGTCCAAAGAACCAGCATAAACACTGTCGGATGTGTAAATATAATTGAAGAAAGAACCATAGAGTTTAATTACTTTCACAAACGTCTAATAACGACGCTTCTTATAGTTTATAAATATATGAGCATACTATGAGTAACGCATTGCCAAAATTCACACATGACAAAATCTAGATCAAGTCATCATGAGTATGTATAAGTCCGAAAGTCTGCTCATTATCTAACCTCGGTTAGAAGTCACAATGTCCAGTCAACACATACCATGGGCTAGAAGTCACAATGTTGTTCAATACATATTGGCATAATCACAGAGCACTAAGCAAAATCGACAAACTTATTATGATCAATTGGAAGCTTAAGCTAAGCCAACTTCTTATAACAACCCCCCCCCCCCCCCCCCCCCCCCCCACACACACACATTTCTGCTTCTCACAGTCCGTTCCTAAAACAATTTGATTTTCTGATACAGAAATTGGGAGTAGGAAATTACTCAAACTAACGCACACAACTATAGGGATTAATTACGTATTTGTTTACAAAAATCACAATTTTAAGCAAAAATAAGCAATGCATATAAAGTGATAATACTCGGTTGATATTCAAAATTGAAATTGGTAACTAAAAAAGATTACCTCCTTTAGAAGGACAGCTTCAGGAAATGGACCAGTGGACTCATCTGGTTTAGGAAAAAAGCTATGTCTATCATTTTTCTTGGTCTTCTTGGCAGATGCAACTATTATTGCATACCTTAATCTTGGCTTCAGTGAGGCTATATTGTAATAAGGGTTGCAAGAAATATGTCCTAGAACCTTTGAAGATGTCAACAGAAGAGAGTCCATTTTTTGAGTTGAGGGGTCGACTCTGTTAAGATAAGTAGGATTTAAGAGGGGGTAGAAAGGGGACTTTGTGTAAATTACTCTTTTTATTGGGGTGGAAAACTAATTTCTTTTTTGTGTAAATGTTGTGGGAATTCAACATGTGACAATTATGTGGGTGCTCTTCCTCTCACCTTGAATCGCAACGTTAACGATATCGTCGCCCTGTCATGGAAGGTCACAATCGCGAAATATACGTCAGGTGATCAGGAGAGTTGAGATTGCTCGTTAACCACTTTCATAACATATTATATCTTGTAGGAGACTCGAACTCACATGCTACAAAGAAGATAAGACGTGATGTTATTTTTCTCAAACTATTTACCACTTGACATGTACTCGAGGCAGGCATGCTCTTCCTCTTGCTCCTTTATTTGATGACTACTGGTGATTAGAGGCTGTAGAGCAATGGCTATCTTGTCCCCAAGTATCTCGACCACTTTGGCAACAACCTCAACACTTAGCTTCAATCTTAACAAGCTCTGCACAAACAAATCCATTAAATTCCCCCAAAACTTAGACACTCATCTTAAAACCTACCCACTTAATCAAGAAAGTAATGCTAAAGAAACCTTTGCAAGACTTGGAGAAATCCTCACCCAGAAAAGGGAACACTTCGATGAAGCTTTTGCTTCCATCCTTCAACTTTGTTCTACCAAAGAGGACTTGACATATGTTCAACAAATTCATGCTCTTATCTTGAAATGTCATTATGTAAACGACTTGGTATTTTTGAACACGAAACTGGTGCTGGTTTACGGAAAGATGGGACTTTTGTTGGACGCTCGAAAGTTGTTCGATGGAATGACCGAGAGAAGCGTGTACACTTGGAACGCTATGATTGGAGGGTATGTCACAAATAATGAACCTATGCAAGCACTTGAATTGTACAAAGAAATGCGTTTGTTGGATTTTCCTCTTGATGCGCATTCTATTTCTAGCATATCGAAAGGGTGTGGTTTGATTGCGGAATTGGATATTGGACGTGAAATTCATGGATTTGCTGCTAAGATGGGATTGATGGATAGCTTTTTTGTTGTTAATTCCATTGTGGGGATGTACGTTAAGTGCCACGAGATTACTACAGGTGTTTTGCTGTTTCAGAGGTTAGGTGATATAGAGGATGTTGTGTCTTGGAATGCAATTATATCAGGTTATTTAGCGAGTGGAATGAAATCTGAAGCCCTGGAGGTTTTCCATCAAATGTGTGATTCTGGTATTGTTCCAAGTACCTATACGTTTGTGGCAGTACTTAAGTCGTGTGAGGAGCCAAAATATGGAAACGTTGGGAGGTCAATTCATGCAATGCTTTTGAAATCCATGTGTTATATAAACGTTTATGTTGCCAATGCATTGATTGTTATGTATGCTAGAACTGATAAAATAGACGAGGCTGAGAATGTTTTTAGGATGACTCATGAAAAGGACAGTATTTCGTGGAATTCAATGCTATCTGGTTATTTACAAAATAGTTGTTACATTAAAGCAATAAATTTGTACAGTGAATTGATTCTTGTAGGTGAAAACCCTGACAAGGTTTCTGTTATTAGTATGATAGCTGCCTGTGGGAGATCAAGAAATCTCAGTCTTGGAATTGAGATGCATTGTCATGCTCTAAAGAAAGGCCTGGATCGTGACATGGAAGTTTGTAACTCACTTATGGACATGTACGCAAAGTGTGGCAAGATGGACTATGCAGACGTTATCTTTCAGAGATTGTATGATAAAGACTATATTTCTTGGACAACAATCATTACTGGTTATGCCCAGAATAATCACCAATTCAAAGCTATAGAGTTGTTCAGAGAAGTTGTTAACGAGGGAATAGATGTTGATTCATTGATGATCAGTAGTATGCTTCTTGCCTGTAGTGTATTGAAATCTGATTCTCTTGTGAAAGAACTACATGGCTATGTGATAAGAAGAAGAATGGCAGATGTTTATACCAAAAAGAGTCTTATGAATGTTTATGGAGACTCTGGAAACATAAACTACGCACATAAAATTTTTACACTCCTTGATAACCATGATATTGTATCTTTTACAAGCATGATATCTTGCTATGTCAACAATGGACTTGCATACGAAGCCCTTGATCTTTTCTCGAAAATCAAGGAGACAGACATTGAACTAGATGAAGTTTCTGTGCTGAGTGCACTCACTGCTGTTGGAGACCTATCTGCATTAAGGAAAGGGAAAGAAATCCATGGATTCTTGATCAGAAAGTACTTCATTGCAGATGGTGCTATTGCTAGTTCTCTTGTGAGTATGTATGCTTCTTGTGGAATTATTGAAGACTCTTGTAAGGTGTTTAAATACACTGAAGTCGAAGATTTAGTTCTGTGGACAAGCATGATCAATGCATTTGGAATGCATGGCTATGGTAAATCAGCCATCGATCTCTATTCGCAGATGGAAGGCCAGAATCTTGTTCCTGACCATGTTACCTTCCTGGCTCTTCTTCATGCATGCAGCCACTCAGGACTTGTGGATGAAGGAAAAATGTTATTTCAGCATATGCAACATATATATAAATTGGAACCATGGCCTGAGCACTATGTTTGTCTAGTTGATATGCTGGGAAGAGCAAATTACTTAGAGGAGGCATTCAAATTTGTCGAGGAAATGATTATGGAGCCTACATCTGCTGTCTGGAGTGCTCTCCTTAATGGTTGCCGCATACATTCAAACAGAAAATTCGGAGATATTGCGGCAAAGAAACTTCTAAAATTGGATCCTGAGAATCCTGGGAATTATGTATTGGCATCCAATATATATGCGGAAGCTGGTCGCTGGGAAGATGTGGAAGAAGTGAGGCTATCCATGAAATTCAAAGGGCTGAAGAAAGATCCTGCATGTAGTTGGATAGAGGTGGGCAGCAAAGTCCATTCCTTCACTGCTCATGACAAGTCTCATCCAGAATCTGATGTCATATATCAACGATTATCTTTGATTACCGAAAAACTGGAGAAAGAAGGGGGTTATATTGCTCAAACAAAGTATGTTTTGCACAATGTAGATGACAAACAAAAAACCAAGATGCTAAATGGTCATAGTGAAAGGTTAGCCATTGCATATGGTCTACTTTCTACAGCTGAGGGAACACCAATTCGAGTTATGAAGAATCTTCGTGTGTGCGGCGATTGTCATACATATATCAAACTGGCCTCAAAGTTGCTTGAGCGGGAGATTATTGTAAGAGATGCTAACAGATTTCATCACTTTAAGGATGGGTCTTGTTCCTGTAATGACATGTGGTGATGTAGTTAATATCATGTACATTCTTTTTTTCTTTTCTTTTTTTGTAAATTAGAGTAGGGTACTGTAAAGATTGTATGAAGCAATATGCTTCTAGCAAGATTGGAACACGAGTAGCAGTTTGGGTCAAATACCATTTGACGGTTAAGTCATCAATCATGTACATTCATATTTTAAAGGGAATTATAATCGAATGAGCATTGAAGGTGCCAGTTTTTAGTTGAATCAGCATACACAAAAGCAAAAGTCCTTGCCATTTTATATTATCCACCTGCTAACTGTGTCTTAATAATTGAGAAGTATGCAAATATCTTTGAGTAAGCTGAGAGAAACCTAGAACGAACGATCTTAATAGAAGTTCGGTGACGTCATTGGGCTTGTAACTTGTCGAGCCAATCGAAACCTTGTTGGATGCGATTATGCTCGATCTCATTTGCATGAGTAGTTTGACTTGATTTGACATAAATCGTGATAATGAGCTCAAATGAACAATTTGAGACAATCTAGGCTCACATACATCTCCACAAGCCGTCACCTTGTACGTGCCGTGACATTTTTCAAAGACCTTTATCATTGTCATCTTTTTAAAGAGCTTATTGTCATTAGCATATTTTAATAAACTTCTCGTCATTAGCATAAAAGATTGTCTTTAGCGATTATTCTCAAACGAGAAGATAATTCTCTTTACCAAACATATTTGGATCCGATCACGAACTTTCTATCCGTAGAGTCCTTGCACATCTATACAAATTCTGCTCTTCCATCAGATAGCAACTTGTACAATTATAAACATATGTAGATGATAAACATAAAGATCCATTTAAGCAGATTTATTGAAGATAGCTAGCAACTAGTACATATTTGATGAGAAGATCATACATAAAACTGCTACTATAATAATGGGGCAGCTGCATTCTGGTTTGCCTTAAATTAGCATGCATGCCATTCAATAAGACCACTATAGAATTAGAACTTGATTAACGAGGAAAATATCCTCTCCAATTATTCAGGTTTCCTAGCGGTAATGATTGCGAATTTAATCAGACCTTTCTTGTATCCTTCAATCATCAATGGCATCACAAGCGCCCCCTTTATCGTCTTCCATCCTGAGAAATTAAACCATAATGAAATGCATAAATAATCTATGAATATGTAGACACCAATTGTTGCATCTTGCGAGAAAAGCATCATAACTATGATTACCACAACGAAACAATGATGTCATTCCCTTCCATGACAAAGCTAACTTAATAACTGCTGGCCAAAATGGAGCCACATAATCTGTCCAATCTGCAGTCTTTATATCCTGAATGAATCAAGAATAAATGGGAATGAAACAGCAAACTCGCAACTAATTATGTGATACACTTGGTTTTTAAAATGAGTAAGAAGTTATTTGAAAATGTGTGTGATCAAATGTATAATGTTTCTCATACTCATTCGGTTTTATAACGTACCTGCATTGAAAGAGATTCAAGTAATTTCACATAATCACTAGGGGAGCACCATTCAGGAAGATAATAAGCATCACATATTTTCTTCAACAATTGTTCCTCCTCGGGTTTTAATGATTGCTCGGTAGGGGAGAGGTCCCTGTGGCACCAAGTAACGATAATTATCCTGCCACCTGGAGCTGCTACTCGAACCAATTCACCAACAAACTGGATATTTATGCAGAAGATAGTGCAAAATGAGACAGTTATCATACCAGTCAAAGAGAAGATGCAAGGGTAAAGATACGTAGAGCTAAATCTTCACAAACGATACAATCATCAATGAACTGAATTTATTGTGCTAACAATGTAATAACCTAGATGCTTCAGATATCCATAGATTTTGTGAAGCTAGAAGTTCGTTCAACCCAACAGATGCGCCTGAGCTTTAAACAAATTGTGTTTCAAAATTTAAGAACCATGGACAAGATTCGTCTTAATTAGCCAAGCCTCTATAATATGTCAGAACATATGAAGATGCAATAAAATACACATTCTATTATAGTGATCTCTTCATTCTATGTAAGAAGATCAGATTTAGACTGTGCTGATATTTTAGTATACTATCGTCTTTCATTTCTAATGAAGTTCAGATTTAGATCCCCAAATTGTCCTTCATAAAGAAGATAAAGCTACGTTTCCTTCCCGGTTTCTAAACGGAAGTTATTGAAAGACCAATAAATTAATGAGAGCAATACCTACACATGTATAATAGAAATACATCTAAGGTGGTATACATGAGTTTTCTACTTAAATATTAAGGCACAATCCAACGCTATCGGACTGACATATTATAAAGAGGTTACAAACCTTAGATTTTTCTGGCATATGTTCCCCACTCTCCATGGACCATACCAAATCAAATTGTCCATCAGTAAATGGTTGGTTCAAGGCATCAGCAACTTGAAAAGAGACCTACCAAAAAGTATCTTCATGTATTAAAAACTATTCAGTTCAACTTGAAAGATCACCATCGATATGAGATTATATAACAAATAACAAAATATGACATTTATTTTGGTCATAAAACTAAGAACTAGATATACATCTACTAGCAACTGTGAACAGATTCAAAGGACATTTTCTATAAAGGAACCAACTTTGGAATTTCAGGAATCCAATCCGAAACGAATAAAGAATAATACCCCATAATCGCTAGCTATATACAGAACACAATTTAGACTGCATTATGAACTACGATACATATGAAGATCGACGATTGAGGCATTATTACGGGGATATCATTTGGAAATTTTCCTTCTGATGTGAGGCACTATTAGCGTTGACTGTTGAAATAAAAGGAAATCGAACGATAAAGGCGTACATTGTCTTGCAATCCTTCAGAGGCAGTAAGTGCTTGAGCCCTTTGGACTTGAACAGGGCTCAAAGTGATACCTCGACATTCCGCCCCATATTTCTTAGCAAGGTATCTGGAACTCCCTCCAATACCACACCCTACATCAACTATACGCTTTGGCTTCGCAATAGGATCCTCTGCGATTCCATTTCAAAAGTGAATATTTAAGGAAAGCAAGAATCTTAGACCGCATTGCTTCTCGACTACTTTTAATTTCTTTTTAATCTATGTATACATGAACGGATTTCAAGATAATTAATTCCGAACATGTTCGTTAATTTTGATTATTGAAAAACAAAACGCGACAATCTTTTAGGGACCTGGAACAGAAGCGAAGAGAAGAGCCTCTTCAATCATACGAATCTGAGCAACCCGATGATGAGAAAGAGAAACAGTAGCATCATCATCACCACCATCATCATCTACAGTCTTGGAAACATCATAGTAGCCATGATGCATATGGTCTCCCCACAGATTCTCCCACATCTCAGAGGACTCATCATACAGCTCTGCAATGCCCTTCTTCAGCTTGGCATCATCCACCCCCTCCCTCGCCTCCGTCTCCTTCGCCACAGCTCTCGTCGAAAATGGAGACGAAAACCAACGTTTGATGCGGTTGTCGGAAGCTAACGCCATTGAAATGTTGTCCTGTGTAAATGGAGATTGAAGTCCAATCTTGATGGAGGTTGTTGACGTGGGTATTTTCCAGCCCAATGAAGTCAGTGTAACACTATTTAAGCTCATCATTGCCAAATATTATACTGATCATATCTTTTTTGGAATTATAAAAAGATTTCCCCACTGCTATAAAATATGAATATCTTAATATTGTACTTCAGTGGTGGTAATAAATACTCCCTCCATACCTAAGGATGGGGGTATTTTGATTTTTTAAGTCAAATTTCGAAATTTTGATTAGAGTTATTATTATTTGATAAGAAATAATATAGTTATATGAGATATTATTACATTCATTTTAATATGAATTTTTGAAATGTCAATTTTTTTATGATTTTTATACATACCAACTTAAAGATATTTACGTTTTAAATTGTATTTAAATATCGTAAAAACGTAAACAACTCTATTATTTAGGACAGAGGGGTAATTCAATTCATTCAAGAAACAAAATTAATAGGGAGTAAATTTTTGGATCTTATTTGATATATAAAATTTAGATTTTAATCAAAAAAGAGGGAGTTAGTTATAAAAGTATGAAATCATTATATTAACAGCTCAACGCATTTCACTTTGGAATACAGGGAGTAAGGTAAATTGAAAGATATACTAATTATCACATATGATCAAGCGATTAGAACTTATTTATTGACCATTGAATCAATATAAAATTTGTTTCTTAAGTTATCTCGGATAAAGATACTTGGGGTGATAATGTAATACAAATACAATGAGGGATAACCTGTGGGTAGTTTTAATGCTTGTCTTGGTGTTTCCTTTATTGGCATGTTCACTTCTGAGAGTAGTGACTACTTTTGGCTTCCAAAATTTTATTACTAGTACTAAATTAACTCCTACCTACCAAATGCCAACAAGTGTATTCATTATTTATGTTGGCTTTTTATCTTTTCCTAGCTCAGCATAATAATGTTTGAGTGCAAGTACTATTTTACCCATAATGATGTTTGCTAAATTAACTCCCAAGCCCTACTTACCAAATACCAACAAGTGGATTCATTATTTATCTGTCTCCTAGTCCTAGTAGTCCATCACGCACCAATCACCATAATAGTTTTTGGTAAGAGTGCACTAATATTTTATCGGGATGATCTGTTATACACTGACCAAATTTGTCCTTCGAAACTTCCTCTTATTTTCTTTTCCCTTTTTCTTTTTTATAACGGGAGGTTTAATCCTTCGAAACTTCCTCAATTGCTAGTAGGGATGATTTCGGTTTTGGTTTTGTAGATTTCTTTTTGAATTTTTATTTTGTGAAATCGACTTTACATATTTTTATAACTAGATGTTTGTGCACAGTTCAACCTGTGCGAGTTCGGTTATTATATTAAAATATATATTGTTACATTAATTTTTACATGATTATATGATGATAAATATTTCTTGTGAAATTTAAAATATGTGTATGATAAAAATGATTAAATAAATATACATTATATATAGGCAACTATTTTATTTTTAATAACTATGCTTAAATAATTTAATGTATAAAATAATAATAGGCCTTTGCAAATTTTCAAAATAAAAAATTAAATGGGAGTTAGTATGCAATTTAAATATGTGTCACTTGCTTATTGGCTAAAAAAGAACATGGGGCTTCACTCAAAGAATAACTAATTCCCCCTTCCCCAATTACATATAGTGTAGATACATGAATCGATTCGGTTAAAAATAAGTTTAGTATAAATTGATTCGGTTGGTTTTTTCTGTTTTATAACAATTCAAAAAATTTAAACGCATGATATCAAATTCGATTAACTCTATTCATCATCAAGTTAAATACTTAGTCTGTGTGCAAAAACAAAAAAAAGTTCAGGTTCTAAAACAAAGAAAGTTCAAGTGAAAAATATATCCAAGGTAGTACAAAATGTCAAGTGTCTTCTGCTTCGTTACATGTAACAAGCCTTATACATGTGAAGCTTCAATTTCCTACATACCAAAACTGTAGCTACACTTACATTTTTCACATTTTCCACCCATAACCAAAACAAAAATTACAACGAAACAGACAACCATTGCTACACCTAGAACTTTCACATTTTTTTTTTGAACTTTCTTCACATTCATATTCATGACCAGTAGCGGATCTTAATAGGTTCACCGTTGTTCACTCGAACATGCACTTTTTTTTGAAAAGAATTTTATATATGTATAAAAGAAAAATTGATGTAAAAATTAGCATTTAAAATTATATTTGATTATATTTAAGTGTTTTGAACAGGCACTTTGAAAATTATGACAATTTTGAACAGACACTTTCATACACCTAGATCCGCCACTGTCCATGACCGAACGCACCAGAGGAGAAACGGGGTCATCAATCCACTTCCAAAAGCGACAAGAAACTACCTATCAAACATCAATAGCTTTAGTTTTCGATTACATGTCAACTCATTCAAAATCAAATGTTTTCTTACCCAATTTGCACATCTCATCACGTATTTCCTACCAGGATTTTTATTGGTGAAGCTCACCCATTCCATAACATTTCTTTCACTTCTGTAATTTATATCGGACAATTGAGGTGTCATTCCCATTAATGAATTGATTTTGAGGTGAGTTATGCTAAACAATCACAAGTATAAATAAGGAAGAATAATGTTTCGCATAGAACCTGAAATTTTCATTTACTGTTGTTGGCGCTAGAGTTCTTTTTTTATGACTAGCACCTGAACTTCCTCGAATCTTTTCCTTCCAAAAAATCATTTTTTATAATATGACTAACTTGTCCTAGGTTAAGGGTTTTTTGAAGTCAAAATGTTGTGAAATTCAAGAAAAAGCTGGAAAAATAAAAGTTGAGGTGTCAAATTGAGGATCGAGGTGCCTAGCTGAAAAGATAAATTCTTTAGGTTTTAATTTGAAAAGATAATAAGAGTCATTAATTTGGGATGAAGAAAGTATTATTTATTAATATATCTTTTGACTACTCCTCCAATATATTTTTATTTGTCTTTCTAGTATTAACTTTTTGTTTTTAGATACTTTTCTTTCTAGCATAATTAATTGAGCAAATGACTCGATTGATCACTCACGTTTGTTAAAAAATACTAGTCGATCACCCTAATATGACTTTGTATACTTTCGATCACTCATGTTGGGTATTATGTACACTTTGGGTCACTCACGCGTTTTTTGGTACAACTCGTGATTTTTTGAATTTTTAATATTTTGGTAAGGGTATTTTAGTCATTCTCTCATAATTTTGTAATGGAAGTGTAAAGTGTAATGGAAGTTAGTCGATGGAAGTTAAAAAATTATGGGAGAATGACTAAAATACCCTTACCGAAATGTAAAATTTTTTTAAAAAAAATCAAGAGTTGTAAAAAAAAATGCGTAAGTGACCAAAAGTATACATAGTACAACATGAGTGATCGAAAGTATACAAAGTCAAACTAGGGTGATTGACTAGTGTTTTTTTAACAAACATGAGTCATCAATGAAACCATTTGCTCTAATTAATTCAAAATTCTATTTTAATATAATTTTTTAGTACCTTTTTATTATGAGTTATCAACCAACCAATTATATAGTTTTAATGGATTGTCATTTGACATTTTCAATATATTTTTTGACCAATTTTTATTTTATCTAATTTATGTGCATAAAATTAAAATGACAATAAAAAAGAAGGTACTGAATAGTACTCCCTTCGTCCCTAAAAGATTGGTACATTTTGACTTTTGGTGGTCAATAAAACACAATTTAAAATATAAATATATCTTATTCTAACCGAAAAAATTATAAGAAGTTGATATTTCAAAAATATATATTGAGACGAATCTAACAATATCCCACATGACTATATTATTCCTTATCGTTTAATGAAAATTCTTGATCAATTTTTTTAAAATTTGACCACCAAAAGTCAAAATTTATCAATTTTTAGAGATCGACCGGGTATAATTTATCTAGCAGCAGTGTCTAGGCTCCACGTGCAAAACAGTTGAATGAGCCACCTTTGGAGTGAAAACCATTAACTATGTAACCGTGTGTGAAGTCCATCACGAAAATGGGTTCATCGAAATCAAGCAGCAACAGAATCCCAGATGAAGCCAACCAAATCCTCCGCTCAATTGCGTCCAATTGGGATGACGTCATCGACCCATCCGCATTGCATGTTGTACCTCTCAAGGGGGCCATGACTAACCAGGTCTACCAAATCAAATGGCCCTCTTCTTCCTCCTCCTCCTCCTCCTCCTCCTCCTCCTCTTCTTCTAGAAAGGTGCTGGTTAGGATCTACGGTAAAGGGGTTGGTGTTTTCTTTGATAGAGACAATGAAATCCGCACGTTTGAATTTATGTCCAATCAGGGACAAGGTCCTAGGTTGTTGGGGAGGTTTCCTCATGGCCGCATCGAAGAGTTTATTCATGCCCGGGTCCGATTCCGATTCTTCTTCAATTTAATTTCAAGCTTTACTGTTCTCATTACAAAGCTGAATGTACTTTATGGTATTGCAGACATTGTCAGCATGTGATCTCCGTGATCAAGAGATATCTACTCTTATTGCAGCTAAATTGAAGGAATTCCATCAGCTTGATATGCCTGGCCCAAAGAACATCTGTCTCTGGGACAGATTGTGGTATGTGTTTCTCTCTATAATCAAATGGTCTAGCGGTTGTGTAAGGGGAGGGGCCGAGGGGGGTTGGGTATTATTAGAAGGATGCATTTTTACGGTCACTTAGTTGATGTTTTATGCACAAATTTGCAGCAACTGGCTCAATGCAGCAAAATCAATGTGCCCACCTCAAGAAATGCAGGAGTTTCAATTGGATACTCTGCAACACGAAATATCCCTGCTCGAAAAGGTTCTTTCTAGAAATGATCATTGTATAGGATTCTGCCATAATGACCTGCAATATGGAAACATAATGATTCATGAAGAAACCAGGTCGATTACTATAATTGTAAGTAGCTCTTTTACCTTATTGGCGTACTTTGGATTTGAGCAGTTTGTCTCCCCATGCTTTGGTAGCGTTGTGATCATATTCACAACTCGAATTCCTTCTATCCTCTTCCCAAATTTAAGTATGCATAGATGAACAACCATGGTTTAAGTGCTTTGGTTTTTGGTTTAGTTCTCAATTTCTTATGACTCGAATTCCTTCTATCCATTTCCATGAACACAACGTCAATCATGGAACTGCTTTTGTTTTTGGTTTAGTCAATAGTGCTCATTTTTTATTGTTTATGTTTGTTGGTGGGGAACGGGGCCAGTTAATGCAACTTAGCAATCAGCATGTAATGGTTCATGTGAGAACTGGATCTGAGAGTATGAATTAGGACCTTAGTCCGGAATCGCCTTGACCAAATCACGCCATTCACTCAGTAAAATTTTCCATCATAACTTCACTAGTTGGCTTAGTTTCTTTTCACATGTAGGAGCTTCATTATATTGCCTTTTGCTACTCGAAGTTCAGTTGCTGTTACTTTTTCTTTTATCTGTTCTCCAATATGTATAGAGGGCGTTCGAAGAGTCCATTTTCTTATTTAATAGATCAGTTACAAAAGTTTGCGCCTTCAAAGATACAATAGGACTTGCAGATATTCTTTCTTACTGTTGGAATTGAAGTGCATATGGTTCTATATGTACTCCTGGACTAGATACTTAAGCTTTATTTGTTAACTTTTTGTCCAAAAACTAGGTTTCGAGCAAGGGTAACCACCACTCTCATGATTTTTACTATCAGTCATTATTTTATTGCAAACTCTTGGAGGAAACTTGTCCTGAATATACATCCTGATGAGGATTGAATGCTAGTTAGTACTCTTGAAATACTCTGCTGGTCTGTGTAACACCAAGGATATACGACCTGATGCTGATGGGGATTGATTCTATAAAAACGACTGATAGACATCATGCTGCTGATAATGAAGGAAGCTGTAAAAAATATGAATTTTGGTGTCTATGATAGAAATATTGTTTCCTTTACATGTTGCTTCTTGTTTATGTTCATCAGACTTTAAAGATGAGTTTTCTATCTTCCAGGATTACGAATATGCAAGCTACAATCCTGTTGCCTTCGATATAGCAAATCATTTTTGTGAGATGGCTGCTGACTATCACACAGAAACTCCTCACATTTTGGACTACAATAAATATCCTGGTTGGTGACTATTGCAATTCCTTGTTTCTCTTCAAATCTTAATTCACTACTTTTTAGTTTCCTAATGGACATGTTTAATTTAGTTGGACTACCTATTGACTTGCTGCAGATCTTGAAGAGCGTCAACGATTTATACGCGCATATATGAGTTGTTCAGGTAGTCGATGATCACCCTCCCCCTATGTTTTTGTATCTTCTAGTCTCTGAATGTTAGTTTGTCTAAGCTATCATTTTCCTGTATTGGCTCTATTGTTTGCTGAGAGCTCCATTTTGTGTAAGATTACCTGAATATATGGATATAGGTTGCAAACTGAAGGCATACTCTTATAATGAGTTGTCTAAATCTTAAAATCTCTGTCCACGCAGTGGCAATCTTATATTTCAGAGTTTTGGAACTACATTAATATCTAAAAGATTACCCATATTTGATTCCATTTGTTAAAATTATTTTGATTATCACACTCCTTAACCTTTACTGCCATTACTGGTCTAAATACTTTTAAAGTTTAAAACTATTGAATAGTTACAGAGACACATAATAACGACACGAATTAAGATAGGAATGGCGAAGGTAAGTTCTCGTATCACAAACGAAAGAGTATAGAAATAATTAGTTGGTAGGGTTACCTATACAATGTAATTCATAAACTACCCAGAGCTTCTATAAATTTTTACAACTACATTTCTACCAGTGGTTAATTTAAGTTCGACTCTATTTGTGCTGTTCTCTCTTTTGCAACTAAAGGTTGATTTTATTCTGGGGATGCTAGAAAGAAGGTTAGAGAGGTGGAGGATCTGAAAAGAAGTAACTGTTGCCAGAAGTTTTATAAAAAATACGTGTTTCAGCACTCAGTTTGTTGTTGAGAACAGTAAAAGTGAAACACCTGTCTTTGATAAATTAAGGCTGCTATTATTCTAGGGATGATAGATAAAAGGATAGAGAGGTGACGAATCTGAAAAGAAGTAACTATTTCTCCAACTTCTATGAAAAATTATTTTATGCATCCCGAAAAGATTTCATGTTTACCTGTCAATGCAATTGTCTCAAGACAGAATCGTGCAATCTATCATGCAGGTGATCAACCTAGCCTGTCAGAAGTTGAGCAATTGGTGCAGGAAGTCGAGAAGTATACTCTGGCAAGCCATCTCTTTTGGGGACTATGGGGAATCATATCGGTAATTTGCTGCCATTGTAATTGTCAACTTGTTATCAGAAGTATTAAGTATAACTTCATTTGTCTAAAAATTTGTGTTCTCCCTTCAGTCCATCAGTTGCATATAAGCAATGAAAGAGACTTGTCTTATTGCATTTTTAAAATTTTACTTGTCTGAAATAAGAATTTCCAAAATATCTGGATTATGAACATCTTTACATTTTGTTTTTCCATTCACAAAATTTATGCCCAGTATTTAGGAAGTTATTGAGAAACCAGATTGTTAGCTTGAGGTGAATGCGGTTTCTCTGCAGATTAAATGTTTTTCTAATTGTAGTTTCGTGCATGATGTTACAGAACCCATGTCTGACTCTACTTGAAGTTCCATATCTTTTAATTCGGTTACTCTATAGTAATAGCCATTTTCTTGTGGGAAGGGACATGGGTGTTTGAATTTGTGATTTCCTTATATAAGTATAGGTGTGTTGCTACGAAGTATAAATCAGATTTTCTTTGCTAGAAAATAATCAACCAGAAGTCGAACTCTTGATCAAAGTTTCTGGATGTATTGTTTTGCCTAGTCAAACCTAGATAATTTAATTGACATTGGTGTTTACATCGTTTAGTTCTTACGTGCGAGATAGTCTTATTTGTGGTGAATGATGAGAGAGATTGAAAGTAATATGCTACTTCCTTTGTAGTACTGTTTTCTAGCAGAATCATAATCACATGTTGTGCTTCTTTGATGTTTATATTAATCGCCACAAACCATCGTCAGCCAAAAAATAAAATTTTGGACATTCCCAACAGTAATTGTTACTCCCACCATCCCATAAAGATTGTCCAGTTTTGACCTTTTTAAAAATGTTGGAATCACTGATTAAAGTGGATCTAACAAAAATGCATGCAAAATTGGTCAAATGAGACAAATTATGCGAAATGAAAAAACACAGTGAAACTAGTCAATCTTCATGAATCTGATCGAGTACTTATTTTCATACTAAGTTATTCAAAACCCCTTTAAATTTCAGGAGCATGTAAATCAAATCGACTTTGACTATTTGGAGTATGCAAGGCAGAGGTTCAGCCAGTACTGGTTAAGGAAGCCTGAACTTTTAGGATCTTCAGGTGCAAAAATTGTTCTACCCTGTATATTCTACATAGTATATTTTTCCTTCAGTTCTTTTTAGTTTCTTAGTTGGTGTTGCTCGAAAAACTATACTAATATATCTGAAGCATTAAAGTGGAATGTTGGTGTCATTGATCTACCATATATGCAAAGTATTCATGGAATCATCCTAAATCGAGTGATACAAAGTATTTATGCATGGTTTTTTTATCTGAAATTAGGCTACAAATACAATGAGCAAAATCAGTTAACAGTAGCTAAGAATCATGTGGACGTATCTGTATGATTGCCATTGACGAACAGTTAACACTAAATTGGTCTACTCTTCATTTACTATTTGTGGTCACTATTGTCGTAGAGCTCTTTCTTGGAACTTGTACTTCGCATTGAAATACCGTGCTCCCCTTTTTGTTGAGCAGGCATGGATGCAGAAACTAAACATTGATGAACTCTGGAATCTGGGTCGGATTTAGTTTGTTCGTTGGACCTTGCTTGCTGACAACAGGGGTGTTTGGTAAATCCATTAAGTTAATGAGAGCAATGTAGACACTTGGCGGTGGTGGAACTACGACTAGTTCTTTTCATAAATAGAATTAGCAACATCTCCAACCAAAACTAGAATGAAATTCGAACATTGGATCTCTTGAGGCTTTGTATTTATGAGGGCCAAGTATAGGGGTCAATTTCCTTTGTTTACCTTAGAGTAAAATATCATTTTGTATTTGTTACCATCCTATGTTTCTCCTAATGGTTCATGATGCTAGTTAAGGAGAGTCATGTTAATGTGTTACTTCTATATGCAAGTAAAACTAAAATCTGCATCCACATCCTAATGGTCGAGCTATTTCTTGCTCGACAACGTGATTTAAAAATCTGCATTGACATCTTTAACGACGAGATTCCAAAACGGATCATCAAAATAAATGTCAAAGCAAGACACAAGGAGTCAACGATAGCAATGGCTCGACCAGCGATGAACATGCAACATGGTTGAACTTCACTTTTTCCGGGGAGCATATTTTACTGCATTTTTTTGTTTTGAAAGATCTCGACTTTCATTGCATTTTGAACATCATAGATGAATTGTTCTCACACATTTGATCTCGGAATTTTCACAAGTTAGCTAACTCTCTCGAATGTAGGTACTTGATGGTAGAAAAAGTGTTGCTGCAAGAATTTTGGCTCCTTACAAGCATCGGTTGTTTTCTGTAGGATGATTCAGTTATTATTAATGTTGTTAGTTGTCATCAGTTAGAAATAAGTTAAGGTTACACAGTTAGTTATATTGTTAGAGCTAGGGCCATCACATTTATATATATTACCAAAAGCAAGAGTGTGAACAACACATGAAATACAAAAAACTTTTCTCATTGAATTCACTCTAGACTATCCATATATACGAGTATTTCTTCATACTTTACATGATTTATCAATTAATAAAATTGGTTGTAATAGTCAATCTCTAGCGATGTAGAGATTTTGTTTTTGAATACTCCCTCCATTTCTATATGGTAGAGATATTTTGACTTCTCACGGTCACCGAGGCTGCGAGACACGATTTAAAACATAAATATCTTTTACACTACATCTAAACAAATTATAAACTAAGTAGTAAATTTTGAATTAAAATGTTATTAATAATTTCATTTAGGTTTGATTTTATTCCCCATTTTGTTCAAATTTTTTCGATTTTCTTGCACACCCCTATTTCTCCACTATGTTTCTTCAAGTGTGTACCCTCTGGTGTGCAAGGTACGGTTCCTACTCCTCAGTGTTGGATACTCTTTGTAGATGCTCTATATATTAAACCTCACTTCTGACATTCATGGCCAACTTGGTCACCTTTCTAGTACTAAAGTGATGGAATATATTTTGAGCAAAACCTTATTGTATTTGATAATTCTTGAATCTATTTTTACAGTCATATATGCAAACTCAACACAAGATTGTGATAGAATAATAAGTCTACCTGGTCAACCCAAAACCCCAACAATCTCACACTTTTCAGGCTACATTACTGTCAATCAAGATCATGGAAGGGCTCTTTTCTATTGGTTCTTTGAAGCTCAATCACAACCCCAATCAAAACCTCTACTCCTCTGGTTCAATGGAGGTATTTATATATCGATTTTTTTAGAATGGACGCTTAAAGATACATATTAAGCTAAGGTGTTAACAAATAAAGATATTTGATAGAAAATTTACATTTGAAATTTAATATAGAAATAATATATGCTTTCATGTATTATGTTTTATTTTTACATTTACTTGTAGGAAACTATATATCTACTTTCTTCATTTTTAGTTATTGTTTTAGTCAAATCTTTTTTGTTTCCAAAGAACTATAAAGTAACTTTTGACTCATTTTTCCTTAAGTTGTCAACCAACAAATGATATAGTTTTATAAAAAAAAATTGGTATTTAAAAAAAAAAGATGATGTGCAAATGGCTAAAATGTCAAACTAAAAAAAAGATTCATGTCAAAACTTCCTCTAAAAAAATGTGTATTGAAATTTGCTTGTGATTGGATAGTTTAGGAATTTGACATTGTGGGTCTGATTTGTTTTGGAATTCGAAGGGCCAGGATGTTCATCAGTTGGATATGGAGCAGCTACAGAGTTGGGTCCTCTAAGGGTCCTAAAAAATGGAGGGCTTGAATTTAATGAGCATTCTTGGTACAAAGGTTGATTTTTTAAGCATTTAATACTTTTGGTTGTTACTTATGTTAAGACAATACATGAATGAACCACTAGTGGCCACCAGATATAATTTGTAATGACGAGCTCTCGGGTTCAAGCCCTTGCATTTGAAATGACGAAGGCAGAATTTTTAGAAAAAAAGATAAGATAAAATATGTGAAAAGATATAATTCGTAATGACGAGCTCTCGGGTTCAAGCTGAAAAGTTCAATATTTCACTTCCTCAGAAGCAAATATACTGTTTCTGGAGTCTCCTGTTGGAGTTGGATTCTCATATACAAATACAAGTTCTGATTTGCTCAATATTGATGACAAATTTGTGGGTGAGTATTTTTCACTTCTGATATTGATGTTCGGAATGCATTTTATCCCTATTATTTTCTCACCACTTGGTTATTCGTGCTGACTGCTGAGTATTGTATTTTTGACTTAGCTGAGGATGCTTACAATTTCTTGGTGAAGTGGTTAGAGAGATTTCCCCATTTCAAGTCTCGCGACTTCTTCATTAGTGGTGAGAGTTATGCAGGTAATTTTTCAAGAAGCAAAGCGTTAATGTACTGCAGGTTAACTGGTTAATTATCGATAAATTCCTTCCGTTTTTGTTTAATCTGAATGATGCAATTTCCTTCCTAAATTTATTTTCTCCATGTATCCTAGTGTTTGTGATTTTAACCTGTTAATTTTTTGTTTTAATGGTCCTCATTAATTTAGGCCACTATGTGCCAGAATTGGCTGAGCTCATTCATGACAGAAATAAGATTACCAAGAAGAAATATCCATTTATAAATCTCAAAGGTTTCATAGTAAGTACACATCTACACGACGAACACACGGAGTATTAAGGTGTTGATTAAACCTCGAAAAAACACTAACGCATGACTATTTGATGGTTCAATTGAAGGTTGGGAATCCTGAAACAGATAATTATTATGATGATAAAGGAATATTAGATTATGCTTGGAGTCACTCCGTGATCTCAGATGAAGAGTACGAGAGAGCCAAACAAGTATGTAATTTTAGGAGCTTTAATTGGTCCCCCGAATGCAATGAAGCCATGAGTGCACTTTCTGATAAGTATGATGACATTGACATATACAACATTTACTCCCCAAAATGTTTACTGAATACCACAACTAGTTCCGCAGATGTTAACCAAACTTCTGATATTCAGGTATGATTCCATTGGCTTTAATGAGGCAGAGTTATTCCTTGTGAAATTTGGAGTCATCTAAAGTCTAAACTTGAATGTTCTATGCCTAATCCTAATTTCTTAAACGTCCTAAATATGTTGAACAGGAACGGAATTATGATGGATTCAGGAGGACGAGACAAAGAATCCCTGGAGGTTATGATCCCTGTTATTCTGTAAACATAAAAGAATACTTCAACAGAAGAGAGGTTCAAACTGCATTTCATGTGAATATTGCTAATGGAAATCCTAGTGCCGCTTGGACAGGCTGCAGGTGATGTAACGCCTCAAGTTTTGTTTCCGTATTGTGGCGTATAATTTCTTGCTATTAACCGATAAATGTTCTCCCCAGTGCTTCTTTATTTGGAAGGTACAACTTCACTGTCTTCTCTGTTCTGCCCTTATACAAAAAGTTGTTGAAGACTGGCCTCAAGATTTGGATTTACAGGTATCTGTTAAGATTGTTTATAGGCTTAAAAAAATTTGCGACTCTTCTCATCCGTATATGTTTGTGGGTTTCTTGCTCTCCTTGTTTGATCTCATAAGACTATATATTTGATCGACGTAACAGCGGAGATGCTGATGGCAGAGTGCCCATCATAGCAACAAGGTACTGCGTTGAAGCTCTTAAGCTGCCCCTCAAGTCCCCTTGGCGTTCATGGTACCACAACCATCAAGTATGCTCTCTTCTGAACAAATTTAGTGGTACTATTATCCGGGTCGTCATGCTCTCAATTTGTACAAATTTATTGCATAGCGAAGTATTAGACATGTTACTGAGTACATAATGTATACTCATGCAATTCATACCCTGAGATTGTGTGTCCTAAGAATTATATGAGCAAACTAGTAAGGATGTTATAGTAACAATACTTGCTACAATGAATATCAGATCACGAAGCTGGCCTATTCATCTCTTGTAGACAAACAAATAAATAAAATTTGGATGTTAAATAAATTTCATCGGCGTATCTGGAGGCAGCCTCTAACCAATATCCATTTTCGACAGGTGGGAGGGAGGATTGTGGAGTACGACGGATTGACACTTGTTACAGTTAGAGGTGCAGGTCATATGGTACCTCTTACCAAACCTAGTGAGGCTCTAGCTATCATCCACAGTTACCTCTCTGGTGAGCTTCTCCCGCCTAGCAGATAACGACAGATATCTGTACCTATTCCTTCTACGCCTGCTCTATAGCAGTTGTGGTGGTGTCACAACTTCACGGGGACCAAAATGAGTGTATTTGATGATGGAGAAGAGCATGTTCCCAATTCCAGTCCCATTTTTCAGTGTAGTCCATATATTTATGAGAGAATTTAAGATCTTATAATCTCATCATTGAATTATTTGATAATGATTTTCAGTGTAGTCCCTTGAACTATCATTATCTTTTCTATGTGCCCCTAAACATTTATCTTGTCTATGTGTCCCAGTCATTTTTTTAATTAAAACAATAAAATGTCTATTGTATCCCCAATACTATGACAAAGAATAGAGACACAATTTAATAATTGTGGCGAATTGGAAAAAAATTTGCTTTAGTCTTCATCATAGAAATAGTGTAGTCCATAATATATATTGGGAGTTAAATAACAACATGATTGAAGACTAGCTTAACTTTGACCAAATGATACTTGTTGAGTCTATGTTATCAAGATTAATAAAAATGAGAAGTAAATTACAACAAGTGTGACAAGCCCTCCATATAGAAGTTTTAATAGATGTGAGACCGTCACACTAACGGCCTTTACACACTCTTGCTCGTGAGGTTGGAGCTACTCAAGGGACAACAACGGCAGCATTATTGGGGAGTGGTTTATTATCCTTTGGGACGTTGGCAATTGAATTTGCAGTAAGGAGTGTGATGAGAACAAGAGCAATTAGAGAAGCAAGAATTGCACCACCTGTATGGTCACAGAAACTTCCCACCTTATCACAAATTTTGTTCCAATTTGCATGAGAATTTCCTTTTCTTCCTAACGCACCCATGAATGCAGCTGCCGCTGCGCAGCTCGAAACCAGCAACGCATTCACCTACAACAATTAAAACCATATTGAAGGAGAATGAAGTAGCAAGAGCCTTTTCCAGTAGGCTATTCGATTAACTCGAAGTAGCTGTTAGATTGAAGAGAAGAATTAAGGGAACAATAATGTAGAATTACCATGTCGAGAACAGCAATCATCAAGTAGCTAAGCCACTTAAAGTTGGAACTTTTCATCATCATTATCATATGCGCTGCTATCATAAGCAAGTTATACAGACTCACGATTGCATTACCTATCACGAAGAACCTGCATCAAGGAAATATTTGTTAAATTACTTTATTAAATTTTAATAATAACTCATTTCTCGACGTTGTTACTTAAATTTTCAATCGAATAGCCGTGTAATCAAGTTCGTAGCAAGTTCCAAAGGCCCCTGGATTAATCCTGCTATACATGAGTAAGTTGCAAAGTGCCTCTGTTACACCATTTTGAAGCCAGTATAGTCACACGAGATCAAGCTGCTAAGGCGTCTAGCTAGACACCAAAATAGGCAGCTAGTACCTACTTGGCCCCGCCTGGATCATGTCCAGTACAATTACACGTGAGTAAGATGTTAAGGCACTCTGGCTCGACGAATCATTCAACTCATTCAAATCAAGTCCTGTTCACCCATACGGGAGTAAGCTGCAAAGGAAACACTCCAGACTTGACAAATATTTAAGTTCAACTAAGACCCTGAAGGCCAATAGTCAAACCGTAGACGTTAGCACAGATTGCAGAGATAGGAACCTAATGATTTCATAAAAATCTATTTGACGATTGCCTCAAAAATTAAACGTAACAATAGAATTCAATATGTCAACCATTTCCATATTTAAGTTGGAAGCTTACACAAACGCAGGAGTATGCTGAAACTTGGCAGTCACATTTGCTCGAACAGGAGTGGTTCCAATTGTTGCCAAAATCACTGATTTCTCTTGTTTGCTTAGTGCCATCACTAACGTTGCCGAAACTGTTGCCAAAAACACCAGCACCCTAACAACAAAAGCGATACTTTCCTTTCTTGCAATAATCTTGCTTAGTAGTTCGCGGTGACGGATACCATTAGCCTCTGTCCCAGAATTGTTGTCCGCAATTTGTTTGTCAGCCATAGTTACAGAAAGTTCAATTATCAGGAAAAAAAATGTTATTGGAGTTGAACACTTCTCTGTTGTTAATGGGGAATGTGAGAGTTAATTTCTTGTATATATAAAGAGATTTTGGAAGCTTCATTGATTAAGTTTTCATGCATGAGTTTATGTTTCAGTCTTTGATTTGTCCAACCAATTTGGTAGAGGTTGTTGAGTTGGGGAGGAAATAACGAGTTAAAAAAAGATGAAGTATTGCATAAGTTTTGAAAAAGATGTTCTTCAGTAGATTAACCATAATCTGGAGTTAGATATGTAGTACAGAGTAGTAGTAAACACTATGCTAATTAGTTGGTTGCCCTCAAGTATCCAATGTTTTTAACTTAAATTATGGCTTATTTTCTTTAGCCTCCCGGGAACTTTCGAGACGCTTGTAAATGAGGGACTGAACTATCATTCTTTCAAATTGCATCTCTAGTTGCATAATGAATTATTGATACATGGTAAGAGATTTTTCTACTCGACTATTCGATTAACTACTAAAAAGACACTATTCTAACAAAATTATCCTCTTTGGGTGTAGGCTCTCTCTAGGTGATATTATCATCAAGAAGCCTTCCTTTCCATTGAAATGCCTCTACAAGCTCTAGTCTTTTCATCACCACATATCTTCATCACTCATTTCAATTCAACCTCACCTATTTCAACCTTCAAGCAGCCTCTCACTTGCTCTGCCTCTTCCTCAAAATTTTCAGCACTCAGCAGTGCCTCTCATCCACAAGCAAAAGGTTCAACCTTTTACCCAATCGAAATTCTTCTTTCTATGTTTTCTTTTGTTTGATTATGTTTGTTGAATTTGGTTTCAGTTGGTGAGGATAATTTAGTTCAACTTAGGCAAAAAGTTGAGGGTCTTGGTATCAATTGGAGCTCATGCATACCTGGAGCATATGCTTATTTGAACTGCCCCAAGGTGAGATTCAGTAGCTCACAAATGCTTCTTAGTTGTTGCATTGTCGGACGGATTAATAAAATCGATATTAGTTGTATGTAATGTTAGAGCGAGTAATGTGAGGATCATTTGCATTAATATTGAGTAATGTTAACATTCTATTATTGAGTAGTATGCACATTCTTGATGACTAATGCCCATGAGTTAAATGCACCGCGAATAAGGTTGTAGGCTAATGCATTGTAACTGCACTAGAATCTGAGTAGTCCTTGTCGATTCTTGTTCTGCTAAGAGACGGGATAAGCTGAAGTTATTATGATACTGTTCTCAAGTATTGTTCTTATTCATCATCTCATAGCAACGAAGAGGCATGGTGTGAACTCTCCTTCTATATATAAGTATATATAGGTAAATACATTAGTTTAGCCGTTAGCATCATGGTGTAGAAATGGTTAATCTTTTTCCAATTTCCGTGTCAATTTGTGTTATTACAGTGTCAAGGAGGACCCTTACTGGAGAGAAGTCTATCGTTTCATATCATCCAAAGCGGGTAAGCTCCATCGCAGAGTTATGCAACGTTGTATATGAGATACGGATATGTTCTTATCATATTGATGATATGATACTACTGCAGGGAAAGTGTACTATGGAGATGCTTTAATATGGACTGCTGTTGGGCAGGTCAGGTACCAACACTGGAATCACTCTGTTATAGCATTTCTCCAGAATATCAGTATATATGCACAGTGATGCGTTTTCTTACAGATGTATGCAGACGATGAAATTCAAATGAGTAGAATCAACCAGCAGGGGAGAATTGCACCACGGACCCGCTTTTTAGAGGAAACTGTGAGGTTAGAACCATTAGGGGATGAGGTATTTAATTGTCTTTCTATGATTATGTTTTTCCCTTAGCGTGATGGTCCTGGTGGAATTTTGATTTTTCATTACCAAGTTGTCTCCTTTGTTGCTCAAGTAAAGTTTTAATATCTTGACTATTTATCTACATACATGTCGAGTAAGCTGATCACTTGTTACGGTGTATCATACGCCTAAGTATGAAAAGGTGGTCAAGTTAAGATTGATATGTACGAAGTGCTCAAACTTTTCTTCATAGGTTATACAATATTCTCATCCTAACAACCGAATGCATGCTCCCATCTGTCTTCATTAAAGTACTATGATGGAATTATGGGAATTAAACCATAAATTTAACTTCTGAACTGTATTGAACTACATTCAGCTTCCCTTGTAGTGCCTTTAGTGCTATATAATGGATCTAATCTAGTATCTAACTGAAGTTCGTGCAAGCACAATTGTTTTTCCTGGTCATCCAAAAAGTAATGAATAACTCTTGGATTCTGTTTATCATATTTTCTTACGTTATCTCCTATGGTTTCTGTGTACTTAGATTTAGCCCTTGAAAAGGAGACGCTTCCTTCGGCACACCCCTCTTATCACTCACCTACCTTTATGTGCTTTAGTTTGAAGTGACATTTACCATGCTGTTTGCCCACAATAACTGAACATCTAATTATTTTTTCTATAACTTAATTCTGCCCTTTACTTTCTTTCAGTTGATTGCTTATTTTGCAAAGAGAATGATATCCAAGGACACTCTTCAAAAGAACCACGTTATGCAAAGAGCAGATGATCAGGTGTGGTATCCCTTGGTTATATGTTTTACCCTTTTAATCAGTTAATTGATGCGAAGTAAGTATGAAGTATGAACCCTGTAAATGTTTATCTACTAACATGAGACAATCTAGATTCCACCTCCACAATAGTTATATATTGGTATCTTATAGAGGTATCTAACTTCCACCTCCATTAACAAACAAAACCACTATTATTGAGTTTTAATGGTTATAGCTGAATCCTTAAGGCCGTGAAATCTATTATTGATTGCATTTTGTATGGAAGTTCAGTAAGATGGAGTTGTAACTTGTAACCTGGATGGAATGAATTATGGGTTTCCTTTTAGGTCACATGCTTTATAACAATCTAAATCTAATTCTGTCCTGTGTAAATACGTTTCTGTTTGCACTCGATGTATCTGTTCTAATGAAGGGTGAAATTATCAGAATGTAATTGCTTTTACCTACCAACGGGATGGAATGCTGGTTGGCTGCAAGTATCGGAGTGTTAGGAAAAGGTTTTGGCAGGTGGGTTCTTTAATTCTATTTCATTGATAATATCTGGTCTGTAGTTGTATTCTATATAAGTAAAGCCAATTAATATATGGGACTTCAGAAATATGTTTATGGCAGAGTTGCATAAGATCATGATTTTCTTGAGAGGTTACTAGTGGTAGGCGATTTCTCTCAACGCTCAACAACTCAGATTAGTGTTAACCATTACAATTGTGGATGAGGATCAACCTATGTATTATGTCTTACTAACTTCTTTTCAACTTGTTTATATCCCAAGCTTCAGGGATATCTTTATCGTCTCACACTTTATTCATTAGTAGTAAAAGATAGTACCATTCAATTCTTGAAGTCAAACTTAACAAAAAATTTGAGGCTTTAATTGACACACATAGATACATACTATTGATCTAATACCATGTTCATATGAAGTTCATTGATATATTACCAAATGATCCATTTCTAGAAGTGATTCTTCTTTTATTGATCTAATATCATAGGCTTCTCATGAGTACATCTTGTGCAGTCTCTAAATTTCTAGAAGTGATTCTTCTCTTTTGGATTTAATATTTATGCTTTCTCTTTTAGTTTATTCTAACATATGGTCCATTTAATAATTAGTGCCATGGAAGTTCTAACCTGATTTGCATTTGTATTTTGTTGATTATTTCAGATGAAAGGGGCAGAAAAGACATTTTATGGAGTTGACGATATTAAAGATCAAGATGAGATTATCATTGTATATTGAAATCTCTTTCAGATAGATTGAAGTGAAAACTTATCCCTTTCTTATAATGGCTTACCATTGTTTTCCTGCTAATTTTATAGGTTGAAGGTGAAGTGGATAAGTTATCAATGTATGAAGTTGGATTGTGTAATTGTGTTAGCGTCCCAAATGGTGCCCCCCAAGCTGTTTCAATCAAAGAATCATCCATAGAAGAGGTTTGTAACATTGTAATGTAGCTAAAGTAGCCTCATCCAAAGACTCTCTCCCTCCTACGAAAAAGAAAAGTCAATAGACCTCCTTGCTTTACTTACATCTGGTGCATTCTTAACTGTAGAGAGTAATTGCACACTGTGCTCTTGAGTCAATGTGGAAACAGCTTCCTTGTTGTTACAGGGGTAAGGTTGTGTACTCTACCCCCGCGCCCCTTACCCCACTTAGGTGTGAACCTCCTAAAAGGCATTGGGGCATGAGTTGATGTGTTCTTACACTATGGCATCAGTACATATGAGAAGAACTACTGTGTCCATCTGCTATTTACGTAAGCATACTCATCGCATCTCATATGACATTTACAGGATGCTGGGTTTCAGTATTTTTGGAAGGAGAAAGAGTACATGGAGAAGGTAGATCATCTTTCTTGATTGTAAAGGAAAATTTGTCTCTCCTCATTGCAAAGGTTCCAGTTACTTGTATACTTTTCAGGCATCCCGAATTATCCTCGCAACTGATGGTGATATACCTGGTGAAGTTTTAGCCAAAGAACTTGCACGGCGTGTTGGAATTGAAAGGTCGAGTGACATTCAATTATTATTGTTTACCAGTAAATTTTTCTAGTACTTAGTAATATGTTTTCATCTTTTCTAGTGTCAAGTTTACCCTTAGAGGATCTGATGATAACTTCTTAGACAGAATTGATTATGATGTGATGACATTTTCATGATGTTTTGATTGCCCCATCATGGAAATAAATTGGAGAAAACGAACTAATCATTGGGAGCCTATATATAAAGGATAATCTAGACACTTGTACTCTGCATCAGCAGTATTC
The DNA here is from genome assembly GCA_003412495.2 of Echium plantagineum. Classification (NCBI taxonomy): domain Eukaryota; kingdom Viridiplantae; phylum Streptophyta; class Magnoliopsida; order Boraginales; family Boraginaceae; genus Echium; species Echium plantagineum. Next base: position 18,630,554 of record CM016563.1, on the reverse strand, counting down.
ATAAGATGATTTTTCTTTAGCCTGAAAGGACTCTTTAGGTTATCAGAGATTAACACGATAAACGGTACTGGAATGTCAATATTTGACAATGTCCACATGCATTAGTTGTCGCTACTGCATCTTTCCATGATTTCACTTGGTCATACCATATGTACAGTTGTTAAAAGTAAGTTCTAAAAATTTCTGATGCAACTCCAAACCTAGTAGTATTGATGGCTAATTCTGACAGATTTTTTACTCTCAGATGTTGGCGAGTGCGTTGGCCAAAGAGAGACGAGTTCAATTTCTGCAAAGACGCAAATGAGGTTGTTTACTTATCTCTCATCTCTCCTATAATCTTCATTTCCTTCACATAAGTTCTTGTACTTATTTAAACTTGAAAGACTCACCCTTCTTTTCTTCTCCGGAGTAGTTCAGTTCGTTTAATGTCATGTTCTGCATCAGAAAAATTAGTTTCACTGTCTGTATAACTGCCCAAGTAGTCAATGCTGCAACCCATTGTAGTGGAACTTGAATATACGATTACGATGTTTGTTTCTTGATGATCAGGTTCTTGTAAATCTTGGAGCAGAAGCTTTGAGAGAAGCAGTAAAAAATGCAGAATGTTATCAGATGCAAAATGAGAACTGAGATCCGTGAGGATTTCTCCAAAATTTGTGTGGGGTCTTAAACTGCTCTGGAGATTTCCACCGGAGCAAATGAGTGTCATATCGTTTTAGAGATAATAGAAACTAGTTGTTTGTGCACAGTTCAGCCTGTGTGAGTTTGTTTTCCTTATACAGTTACCTTTTTGTATAATTAATTAGACATTATGTAATATATATACGAGAAAATGAAAAAGAGATTGTATAAAACTAAAAGGTGGATTTGGAAAAACATAGGTGTGTGATGTTTCAAGTTGCTCTAATTTCTTTGTTGATTGAGTATGGAATCCACGTTTACATTTAATTTCGACTTGTTCACTATATGTTTCATCATGACCGTTAACCATGATAGTCAATTGATAATGATTAATCAAATAGAAACATACCAATACGCAAATAGATCAATACGTTAACACTTAACACACCTGAGCTACGGCGGCGAACCCTTTGATCTTTCCATCTCTACAATTGTTAGAATACTTCTCTAGGTTCTTTGGAAATTGAAAAAAAAAATTACTTAATCATAAAACGATTAATTATGTTCAAAAGACAAATATTTATAAACAAAAACTTAAGACTAGAACGACAAATAAAAAAGTACGAAAAGAGTACTATTTAATGTTTTATTACAGATTTAGTTAAAGCTCTTCTAGCCATTAATCGGACAAGTTGGCATGATACATTTCTTGGTATGTATTCATGGAAAATTTTGAAAACTGCCCCCTCCTCATTTTTTTTTTCAGTTCCCCCCCTCTCCACCCCCTCCCCCCCTGTCATTTTCTTTTGATTTGACTAGCCTTGTCTCTCTCAATGACTAAACTATCCTTACTGAACTCTTCTTTTTATTTTTAGATTCTTTATTGCCTGCCTTATTCCTCCTTTCTTTTTCTTCTCCACCATTCCACCACCACCACAGCACAACAAAAACATTTCATTACTTCTTTTTATTCTGCCTCTTCACACCATCACTACCATCATATACCAAAATCAACCTCCCATGCTCCACCCTTGACATGAACAGCCCCCAATTTAAACGAAATAACCCCCTGGAAAAACAAGTTCATCCCTCCTTCCCTGCCATGAAAAAGCATTTCTAGATACAAAAAACTGTGTCTTAAACACATCTATCGTGACAATCATCTTGTCATGCGGTCACGATGAGGCTTACGATGAATTTACAAAAACTTCTTCATTCATAAACAACGAATTAGTAAATAATCAATATTTGTCAGAGCCTTCTACATTTACAGCCTTCCATGAAATTTCCTATATCATTAAAGAGATGGAATGACCAATAGTGCCGGTCGGGTATAAGTTCATTTTTTCCTTTTTCTCCCCCTTTTTTACAATATTTGAGTGAGGAAGTTTGCATCCACAAGATGCTCACAATTGTACTTGGAACATTGTCATTCACAATTATATGACGGTGGTGGTTTTGGAAAACGCTGGAGTGGTGGTGATGTTTTGAAGGAAAAAAAATAGGTTAAATGACTTCATTGATCACGTTTGTTAAAAAACACTAGTTGATCACCCTAGTATGACTTTGTATATTTTCGATCACTTATGTTGGATATTATGTATACTATAACTCGTGATTTTTCGAAGTTTTTAACATTTTGGTAAGGATACTTTAGTCATTCTCTCATAATTTTGTCATGAAAGTTTAAAAAATTATTGGAGAATGACTAAAATATCCTTATAAAAATATTTAAAACTTCGAAAAATCAAGAGTTGTACCAAAAAACGCGCGATTGACCAAAAGTATACATAATACCCAACACGAGTCATCGAAATTATAGGAAATCATACTAGGGTGACCAACTAGTATTTTTTAACAAGTGTGAATGATCAATGAAGCCATTTGCTCAAAAAATAATGTACATAGGGACATTTTAGTAGTTTCAAGGAATATGTTTTCACATAATTTCGTTGAGTGATATTTTTTTCAAAATTTCTCGAAACACGCAATCACAATAATTTGAAAAAATTAAAATATATGTAAAATTGTGTATATTCATCCCCCCTCTTTCCCTTCTTCCAAGTCAGAAAACCTGGTTCATAAACCTCCCTCTGTTTCCATGGCCGCTTGTTGAGTCTGACCAAAACCCCACCTTCTACCAAACACTATGCTTCTTCTTCCTCAACGCAGCAGCAGACTCTTCTTCTCAACCACCAACACAACCACCATTTTCATGTCTGCCACCTCCACAATTGCTACTTTCATACCTATACCAAACCCCAATTATACTACTACTTGTACTAAAATACCCTTTCTATTTCCTGCTTCAAAACTGCTTCTGCTTCAAAATGGCCATAGATTGTTTACTTCCTCATGTCTCTCAAAACCCATGTCTCCTATTTCTCCACCTCTTTCTAGGCCCCATGCTACTATTCCAAGACCAGGTTTTTATTTCTATCTTTTCATTTTTTCATTTTTTTGTATTTATTCGTAGTTTCACAGACTCTTATATGTAGTATACCAGCTGTGTCCTTATGTCCAAATTCCAATTCAATATAATTGTACTCTTCGTTTTTCGGTTTCAATCTTTGCCATTAATTACTTGTTAGTTATGTCATGAAAGGATATAGGAAAATAATTTTATGAAAAGTAATTTTGAATTGAACCAAAATTACCATGTTAATAGTGAATCTGTTAAAAGTCGGCATATGAATCCTAAACTAGACAATCATTTGAAATGGAGAGATAACAATCTGTTATTTTTATTTGTATTTTATGATTTTAGTACTGTATTTAGTTCAGTTATAATGATTGTTCAAGTGAAATGTGGATTTGGAAATGTTGGTAGGGGTAAAAGTAGCACTTATCTTCTTGGAGTCGAATTCATTAACTGATTTTTTACTATTAAGTATTTGAGGATGATAAGAATAAATAGGTGCAGACTGTTAATTGATTGGCCTTATGGCAAGAGTCATTAGGAATAGTAACTCTTGCTTAATTTGGAGTTGGAATCTTATTTTAATGGCGAAGAGGAAGAGAAGTTACGGGTTAAACAGAATATGGAAAGTTCAAACTACTGTGTTCAAATTTTGTAAGAGATGAACCCAAATTAGGCTCAATTATGTTTGAAGGATTAAGTAAACTTACTTACGCGTTCCTTGAAAATTTATTACACTTCCTTTTCACGTGGACATTTTCTTATTTATTTGAAGTTGTTGTCGAGAATCCTCAACAACATGAGAAAGAATCAGATGAAATGAAGAAATTGAGGCAGAAATTAGAGGAGTACAATATTGAAGGAACTTCCTATAAGCCTGGGCAAAAATATGGTTTAACTTGTCCTCAGGTTCGTGCTTATGGACACTTTCACCTTTTGGTACTTTTTGTTTAACTGTTGCATGAACTTGAATATTTGAGAAGTAGATGAAATATTGAAAAATGTAACCGAATTTAAGGATCATCTTCCAATGTTATAAGTTTTCGTGTTGTAATTTTAATTATTTTATTCAAGCCTACTGTTTGCAGCTTCCATTACGAAACACTCACTGTAGTTCGATAACATTATTCTGTATATTTCATCTTCGTTTATCCTTTGTACTTATTCGTCTATCTTGTTTTGAAGATCACCAGCCTTTACATATCTTTTAACAGAAAGACAATGCCTATTCTTTTGAGATCTTAGGTTATTATTTGCCCTTGTCTCTGGATTGTTTATTTTCTCATTTGCCGTCTTCTGTACCATCTTTTCTTACAGTGCAAAGGAGGAGATTCAGAGGAAAAGAGCTTATCTCTTTTTATTGGACCAGATGGGTAAATCATTTAATATGAGCTCTGTATACTCTACTTTTACTTTTGTTTAGTTTTCTTATGACTTATGTACAACATTCTTTGCAGTACTGCTGTTTGGAATTGCTTTCGTGGGACATGTGGATGGAAAGGCTATATAAAAGTACATCGCTCGGATTTGTCTTATTCAGGCAACTCATAACCAAGGCCTAATTCCCATATTCTCACGTACTTGCAGGGAACTACTGGACAGGGAACTACTGGAAGTACAACAGTATCTAGGGATACCAAGATACGCACTGCAGTAAAGCCGCCTAAGAGAGTAATTAATGAGACACAATTACAATTGGAACCTTTGTGTCCTGAGGTAGTTATGTTTGATTATTTTCCTGTAAACTTTGTTTTTGATAATTAAATTTTTCTGAAACTTATATCCAATTATCATAATGAATATGCTACACTGTTCGTGTGCAGTAACTGAATATACACTGTTGTGCAGTAACTGGATATACACTGTTCGTGTGCAGTAACTGAATATAGCAACACTTATGCCTATCTTGTCTTGAATGAATATCTATTGATACTTAATTGTCAAATTTGGATTTTGATGGTTGACTTCTTAAATTTTGAACTCAAATAGTTTATTATATGTTTATTTTGTTTGATGGAAAAAATATAGTATTGCCAACCCACTTTACTATTATCATGATAAATGTGATTTAAATCAAAGTGGTGTGTGTCAAGTTTGTTATTTCGGCGATTGTAGATCAAACTTGGCAATGTAACACCTATTGAAATTGTGCAACATTCTATTGATTCATGACGGTTGAAAGTTCATTAAAAGAAGAATGAAAGCACACATTCCCCAAATCCATCAGTTTATAAAGTCGTTGACTTAGTAATATCTACTTTCACAATGTAGTAACTTCTCTCCTTGTTTTTCGTTAGCTATGCTCTTTTCTTGTTAATGTTTTTGTTCGGACGATTTATTGTTTATGCCTGCTATTGTTAGGAGTCAAACATCTGTCATGTTCTTCCAGTTTCACAGTTAAATCATTTTCTTATCAGTCGGGCTCTCCCTGATTATGCTACCTTTCAAGTTATGTTCAATCTTATGCATGCTGGATAACGTCCCTTTCTTGAATATTTCAGCTGGTTAATTACTTTGCTGAGAGAATGATATCAAAGGAAACATTGAGAAGAAACTCTGTTATGCAAAGAAGATATGGTGAACAGGTAAATTGAGCACTCATTTCCTTCTAAAGCATTGATGTTTATGCTCTAAGATTACCAAAGTGCATCAAAGCTGTTAACCTAGTGATGTCAATCGTCAAAGTGTGATCATTTTCCCTTTGCCTTCTGTCAATCAATTTCATTAGTTACAGCAAACACAATAATATCTATTTTCAGTTGTTACAAAATGAAAGGAAAAGTAAATAAAAAGACTTAATATTTTATCTCCTTCTCCTTCATTGAGTGATACAAAAGCCTTTAGCTATATCAAATATTCCTATGATCTCTCACATATACTTTTATAAATAATTGCTACAATTTATTATCCTCTTTTTAAGATATTATTAATTTTATATTTCTAATTCTATGAGTCGTAACTTGTTCAAGTTTAAAATTGTGTTGTTTACTTTTAGAGTTTGATTATCTGATATTTTCACTTAGGATACCTATCTGTTATTAATTGTATAACTTCTTAAGTTACTGTTGGCAGATCGTAATCGCATTTACTTATAGGAAGGATGGAGTCCTTGTGAATTGCAAGTACCGTGATATTACTAAAAGGTTCTGGCAGGTTGTTTCTACATTCTCTAATGTTATGCCATGACTGTTTATTTTCAATTTGTTGAGGAAGTTATTGAAAATCTGTCGAGTAGAATGGAGTTGTTCATTACTACATTTACTTGGGTTAAATAACTGGCAAAATTAATTTAGTTTCATGCATCTTGTATGATAGTTTAAGCAGATAATTGCAAACTTATTGTTAGTTTCTATGTACTTGTGCTATAAAGTAAGCATATAATGTTTATAGCCTTTTAGTTTGCAGTGCTTGCTTTTCAATTACATACACATTAGCAAACATAAAAATTATACTTTCAGATTAATGTTAATTTGATTCGCATGACATCACTTATTCGGTTGTATAGAGCCTTAACATGGTAATATAAGTCCTAACACATGTACACCTGTTGCTTAATATTTAGAATAGCTAAAGATCCTGTTCATTTTCTTGTTAGAACAGCATTGCCTGTGAATGCATTTGTTCTTATGTTGTGTCATCTGATGCTGCGTAGCTTCTAATAGTTAGCACATCTCCATTTTTTGTAGGAGAGCAACGTCGAAAAGGTTTTCTACGGACTGGATGATATAAAAGGGGAAACTGATATTATAATCGTGAGTTTAGATTCTGTATCAACTTAATTGTCCGCCTGGCCTAGTGTATGCTCATGAGTCCCTTATTTTCGTGGTGTAGGTTGAGGGTGAAATGGACAAGCTTGCAATGGAAGAAGCTGGTTTCCGCAATTGTGTCAGTGTTCCAGATGGTGCACCTCCATCAGTCTCGTCTAAAGAGGTGCCATCTGAAGAACAGGTCCTCTCTTGTTTGATATCTGAATTTGGTCACTACAAATGTTGTCTGTTTCATGTATGCCTAGGCATAGCATATACTTAGCATATAATCCATTTTGCACTCAATCTGGATGGAATTTTATTCTATATAGCAGCATTCAATTTCAGCCTCCTGCCTGTTTTAATAAATTATAGCTTATTGATACCTCTAAAAGTCTGTGAAAGTTCAAAGCCATTGGTAGTCATTGGGTGTTGGGCATATATTGATCATGTCTGGTGTTTAAGGAATTGTAATTGCTCCAAAACTTATTGGATCTGATGGTCTTTCTTGTGTTGCTGAAAAGCTAGGACATAAAGTATGAATACCTGTGGAACTGCAAAAAGTACCTGGAGAAGGTGTGTAATAATTGCATTCATTATACTGTTTGTGCTTACTTCTTTCATTGATCTGAGGCCCAAATGTAAGTGTTTACCCCTTCCAAATATTCATAATAGGCTTCTCGTATCATACTGGCCACTGATGGAGATTCACCAGGTATCGCCTTAGCTGAAGAGCTTGCTCGTCGCTTAGGAAGAGAGAGGTATGTGTATGTCTATCCAGTATATAAGTTCCTTTTGAGAATTATGTTTTAGACCTTTTGAAGTACCTATATTTTCTGTGGTACCTGGTAGGTGTTGGAGGGTTAATTGGCCCAAGAAGATTGTGGACGGCCATTATAAGGATGCCAATGAGGTCAGCAGTTAAAAATGGGCATTCACAATGAAGTTTGCTTCTTTGTTTGGTTTTGTCTCTATTGTTAACTGTCTGCAAAAAGGTTTAGAGTGTCCTAGCTTGGTTTACCTATTATGAATCTTATGGGACTGTTTCACCTAATAATCTGGTACAAGTATATTTAAACTTACTGGCTGTACAAGTAAGTGTTATTAAGAATTGTGGTTCTGAAATAATGTATGTGTGTGGCCCTTCAGTGACAAGTGAGTTATTGTGTGTTTTTTAGCCTACTTCCCTCAAACTTTTTATTTATAATTTTTTTGCAACAAAGTAAGTTGGGAAGAGAAGAGGGGAGGGGGGTCCCAAAGGGAAATTCCTTGTCTGTGTGGTCTTTGCATTTCCTTATCTTTGAAAACTGATAATTTGGCAGTGAAGTGTATTTTTGTGTACTTTTCCCTTTTGGTTCTATATCGAGTGTTACCATCTTCCAGTATTAAATTTGTGATGAAGGTACTCATGTATTTGGGAGCTGATGCGTTGAAAGAAGTCGTTGAACACGCTGAACTGTACCCAATTCAAGGTCTGTTCAACTTTAGTGACTTCTTTCAAGAGATCGATGCATATTATCATCAAACACTTGGATATGAGCTTGGGGTCCCAACTGGGTGGAGGGCGTTGAATGACTTGTACAATGTAAGTATAACTCAATGATTTGGCTTTCCAGTTTGTTGTATCATCCATTGGTTGCTTTATTGTATGTTAAATGGTATTATATAAACAACAATATATCCAAAATACTTATTATAGTTGATGTGGCATGTTAATGGGGAGGGGGGGGGGGTGATCGGGCTTTTCCTGCATCATAACCTATTGATGATTTTATGTATGTATGGGCTTTTATGTTTTGCTTTCCAACTAAGTGAAGCCACTAAACATTGTGTTGAATCTGATATAGCCTGCTCTTAACTTCTTATTGTTCAACATTTATGTTACATTTCTTCCTAAGTGAGAAAACAAAAACTAATAAAATCTCGAACTCTTGATATAAACAAGCGTGGCTTAGCAATGATAGTCTGGTGTCAAAACATCATGTGCATTCTGAAATAAGCCCATTTTCAGTGATCTAACGACTTGACTCTTCTCAGGTCGTGCCAGGCGAATTAACTGTTGTGACTGGAGTCCCTAATTCTGGAAAGAGTGAATGGATTGATGCTCTTTTATGCAATCTCAATCACAGTGTTGGTTGGAAATTTGCCCTTTGCTCAATGGAGAACAAGGCACGTATTTGAATAATGTTGATTATATTTGAGCTATTGTTTCTAATTTTTTAGATAAATTTGACTAATGAGTCTATGAATGAGCCTGAGGTTGATACTGTTGACGCATGTATTACCTAGTAATATGGACCAGTAAACAGAACATTGCATATGTTGAATACAGTGTGGTTGTAATGAGTATTACAGAGTATATACCATGGTTTTATTAATGTTATTATCATCGTTAATACTAGTCCCTCTGCTTCATTGACATTTTCGTTTTTTCATGTCAACCTTTGACCATCGGTTACTTCATATTCACTATTCTAATAAATATAAATTAGGTATATTGGATTTTTCCTTATAATTGTTTTTATAATATTAATGTTATCGTCTTTTTGTCATAATTTAGTTAAAAAGTAATTGATGGTCTTGGCTTGCTTAACACGGAAAACCAAAATGTCAATTAAATTCAGTTATTGATAATTGCAAGTGTAATGATACACATTTGTTCTCATCACACTGGTGTTACAAAGCTTTATCAGCTAGTTTCTCTTTTTCTATTAATCTATTTAAAGATTGATAAAATAAATCTGCCTAGTTCACTAATCATGTTCTAATGTCTATTCTGCTTTGATCTTAGCTCATTCCAATATTAATCTCAGGTGCGAGAACATGCCAGAAAACTTCTGGAGAAACATATCAAGAAACCCTTTTTTGATGTGAGGTAACATCAATATGATTTCATGCCTAGTTCCCTTGAAAGGTCCTTGATAAGCATACTATTTTGGATGATAGTCATGCTGCATCAGTTTATCTGAAAGAACCTATGTACTTTTCTAGATTGCATTTGCATCTGTATGTTTACTTCCAAATCTGCCTATAACGTTAGACCAAAACTGCCTATAACGCTAACTGGGAAATTTTAAAATTTCAGAATTGCCTATACACCATTTTGCAAGAAAAAGAAATATTAACCAAGGGTGTCCAACTCTAACTACTAAGAGTATGTAGTCTAACCATATGTAAGGTTCATTTTAGAGTATATCTCATGCTATTACCAAAATCAATCTAGCTCATACAAATCATGTAAACTAAATGAAATCCTTGTAAATGAACATAAACATCCATTCAGGTTTTTAATCTCTCCTTTTTATACTTTCATCTCTCGTTTCTATACTTTCAGCTTCTTTTGATCCTACTAGGTTACCTGTGATATGTTGTGTTTAAGTTAGTATGGCCTATATATATATGGTCATAAGTTCTTTGGTTGTAATTTTGTAGTATTACTATTGAGTTGATTTTGACCGCAAGAGGGGGTAAGGGGCCCCAGGGTGGGGGTCATTAATCTTTTAAGTGGTGAACTGGCATGTAATCTTTCTGCTTCCGTTATAATGCTAACCAAATGGCTCCTGTTTTTTTTTTCCTCATTGGCCCTCTTGTAGGTTAAGCTATCCTCTCCTAACATAAATTTGTCTGGTGATTGCTGGAAGCCTTTTGATTCCTATTGTAATATGTTTGTGTTTGCCTTTGTATTTGACTGTTGACCTAAAACAATTGCAGCCTACTGTTGCTTTTACCTCCAGTTTTAATAGACATCATAATATTTCTGTATTTCCTATATGTCGTACATCAGGTATGGAGAACTAGCCGAGCGAATTAGTGTTCAGGAGCTTGAGGAAGGAAAGCAATGGCTCAGTAATACCTTCCACCTTATAAGGTAAGACGTAATGAAGGTGAACCTCCAGAAACCAGGAGGGTGTGTACTATTCACATTCTCCTTCAAGTTTCTTTTTTTCTTTTTCCTTTTTATTCCGCTTCAAGTTCAAGAATATACAAAACATTTAGTGAAACATTTGATGCGCCTATTTCGAGCATTCTGATGCTATTGGCATCTTCACGGAAAGTAACACAATTACATATTTATCATAAATTATGTCGAATACTTTATGTGGATAGCACAGTGCCTTGGCATTGATAAAGAAATGCCGAAATGATAAAAATACTCAACCCACAACCCACTTTATATAGATTCTTGCTACTTTCATTTCTCCTTCAGCTAAAGAAAGCCCTTCGGTTTTTTTGTGTGTGTGATTGTGGAAAAGATGTACTGTTGATGTTCCATGGATTGATGCTTAGCTGATCCAATAAAGGTGTTGTTACACTTCATGCTGGAAGTTTTAGTTATTTCCTAATATATCTTTAATAGTCCTCTTATTTCAGTAAGTATCCAATATGCCTTTATTGGTTCTCCTATTTAGGTCTAGATATTAATATAATATAATATGCTTGATATTAAATCCTTATATTCCTTCAAAATCCCCCTCTTCTTTAACCTCCTTTAGGACGCGATTACTTCTGAGGCTGAATGACTCCAGCCAAATTCCCTTATTTCTCATGAGAAAAAAGGATTACGTTTTAAATGTTTGTCTGTGCAGGTGTGAGAATGAATGTCTTCCAAATATAGATTGGGTCCTCAAGCTCGCAAAGGCTGCTGTACTGAGACATGGGATCAATGGCCTTGTTATTGATCCTTATAATGAGCTTGATCACCAGCGGCCTCCCAGTCAGTGAGTCACATGTACCTTGTAGTCAATTCCCTTCTCTTTAATGATCTCTCATATGTCTTTTGTTTTCTGATGCCGAGGTACCTGAATAGTAATTTATTGACAACTAAGAATTTTGTGATGACAGGTCAATAAATCTGGACCTGTAGTCAAACTAGGTCTATTCACTGTTCACAAAACTTAATAACACAATGGTTGCAACTTGTAAATCTAATTTGATTAAGTCCACACTTCACAAGAGTAACCTCTATTAATTAAAATATGATTGATAAGCTGCTCTACTCAGAAATTTATTTTCCAAAAATTGGGTTTCTTCGAACCAATGGCAAATGTCCTTGTGAACTTTATTGATTTTTTCTGGCATTAGACCGAATATCAGTGTGATTTATGATCTTCAGGACTGAGACGGAGTACGTTAGTCAGATGCTGACAAAGATAAGACGATTTGCCCAACATCACTCCTGTCATGTTTGGTTTGTGGCACATCCAAGACAGGTTTGTTTATTTTTACACCTTTGTGTTGATAATTAGGCCTTATTTTCATTAACGTTGATATTCAACTGCAGCTACACCAATGGGTTGGGAAAGCTCCAAATTTGTATGACATCAGTGGAAGCGCTCACTTTATAAACAAATGTGACAATGGGATTGTCATCCACCGTAACAGGGACCCGGATGCTGGACCTATGGACCAAGTTCAGGTGCGGTTTTTAGCGACTGCCATAATTGTAGAAACTTATCACTGCCATCGACATAATTTCCTAATTCTTCTTTTTAGTATTATGTTCTCTTTGTTTGTGAGAAGCTTTTCACTTTGACTTATTTATGCATATAGGTTTGTATGCGGAAAGTGAGGAATAAAGTTATTGGTACAATTGGTGATGCCTTCTTGTCGTATGACAGGTACATAATCCTTAATACCAAACTTTGTAAAGCATAACTTCTCTTAGGCATTTTAGTAAGCTGGCATTTATATATCTAAACCTCGCCCCTGAAAATAGATGCATGTAAAAAGTAATATTCTTTCAAATAAAGCTGGGTCATCAACATTTTTGTTCTGATATGCTTTGAACTAAGAATTTGAAATTCCTCCTTTTGAAATTCTACCTAATTTTAACTGGTCATTTCTTTAAGGATCCATTCTCTCCCTGTTCTCATTTCTGATAGTAACCGAAGGGATGTTTCAAGTTCCCAGACTATAGCATTGACTTCGTTAATTTAATTTCTCAGAAGTAATAAGTGGGCTAATTTATTCCTAAAACATTAGGACAATTTAAAACCAGATGGAAATTTTTTGAGCACCGTAAGTCAAGAACAATGGAATTCCTGATGTATGATCTTAAACATGATATACTTCGGCTGTCTCAATTTTATCAAGTTAATGCAATCTACAAGGATCATATGTCTCTTCAGCTGTCAACAGCTTGCAAAAATTATTCAGTGTTCTTAATGGTTTTGGCCTTTACCTAGTTCTTCTTCTGTTTGCCCTTAATTATTTTCACTTTATTCTTCGATAGTGGTATTACAAGTTATGTATTTCTTCCTGATGCAACAAATTTTGACAATTCTCATATCTGTATTTGCAGGGTTACTGGCTTGTACATGGACATTGACGATGTTCCAGTGAGCAAAAAGAAGTAATAGCTTTACTGCCTTTATTATCCCGTGAAACCAGTTATCCCCTTACCTTCCATGAGGATGATCAACAGGATATCACTTAAATTTTGCCGTACACAAATAGGCCAAATGGATGCCATGTAAATAGTTAACTCCTTGCTGTATTGTCAACATTTTTATGTACTCGAGTTCCCAGTCTTCGATCTCTGTATTTATTACAGATGCTAGTTGATTAGCTATCTGTGCTGCATAGAAAATGATGCTAGGTTCTAAATGTCTTTTTGGTAGTGGTAGAGGAGTTTTTCTGGAAATTTATCGTGTACTTTGTTGTATGTTCAAGGCATTGTAGCCTTTCTAGATACCTAATTACTAATTAGAAATGGAGAAAGGGGAGCTCTGGTTTTTGGGCAAATTTGTAAGTATTGCTACTTCTTATTTGTTTGACTTCAAACAATTGGAAAACTATTATTTGCACTATTTCAATAATTTTCCGAATGTTTATGCTGAGCTGCAGTTCCACATTGATCGTTAGCTTGGGGACCGAAGTCTAAGATTGGGTTTCACTTTTATGGGAAAGATATCATCTTCGTTAAATTAACCTAAAATCTATGTTCTCGTTTTGCCACTTAGGCGATGATGGCTTAATAGCCTAGTGTTATTCGAATTGAGCTTCTACCAACATGTCTTGGGTTTGATTTTTGTTGGAGGAGCATCTTTTTTACTTCTTTTGTTGCTTTGAAGTACCCACTCAAGTTTTCATTTCCATATATACTGCCTTTGCAGGTGGTAAGCAAATTAGATTTCATGCCGGTTAGTAGACTTAACTTTGTATTCAAGAGAAGATGTTTCATGTATCAGTCAAAATAATGTCGAAATTGTTTATTGTGAATCCAGACTCCTATTGTTGGATTAGTTATAAATTTCTATTTTTATAAATTCTAATTTATAATTCCTATCATTTGAAGAAAAAAGAAAAGTTTGAACTTTTGATACAATCCTCATCACGAGATTCGAGCTTATAATTGCAAGGATATATATGTGCAAATTTCTCCCTCACTAATTTTTTTTAAACTAATCAACTATATCTCCTAATTGGGGAATGGGTAACTAAAAGTAATGGATACTTATAAGAGTAAAAATTATTATTTATTTATAAAATATTACCAATTTGAATTAATATATATATAAAATAATTTGTACTAATGTTTTTATAATTAATAATTTGAATTTCTTCAGATGAAAATGTTCAAACGTTAATTGTGTTCAAACAACTAGTTAAAGTAATATTCTATGTTTCACTAAGCTCATTTTAGAAAATCTCTTTTTTCACCACTCAAGCATTACACTACTTATTTTCTCTTTTTTTATTAGCCGTTAATTTAAATATGTTTTTCGAAAAAGAATTATTGTTACTTCTAATTCTCCTTCAATTATTAATTTAATTCCACATGAACCAATTAAATTAATTAAAATCCACAAAACTAAAGATTTGATTGATTAACTAATTTTCACATGTCAATAGAGCGAGCCTTCAATGTCAGAACAAAATGAAGGAATTGAATAATATACAACTCTATTTTTATAATAACCTTATTTTCTATAAGGAGTTATTTCTTATGATTTCATTTTATCAAACATTCATAACAAAGTGAAATGAAAGTCATCAACACATTAACACATGTAGTATAATATTCTTTTTTTTATAACTTAGCGATGAGGTGAGTATCGAATTCAGTACATTTTGGTCACTAATAAGTAATAAGCTATTCGATTAACTCATGTAGTATAATATTCTGAAAATTCAAAAGTAGCACACGCTATCTTTATCTTAGGTTACGTCCATATGTTGCATAACAACTAATAATCCATTTAGGGCAACCAACTACCTCAACCTAATGCTTCTTATTATCTATGATCATAGTCAAAACACATTTATAGCACAACTAGTTGACAAAGGACTTGGTCGTACGTCGGCGTTTCAGCCACATTTGCGTTCATTTCCAGTATGAATATGTTCTAAGAATAGAAGAAGAGTCTTCCACTTGGTCGAAAACTCAATAATCCGATAGTATCTAGATTTTTAATTAGGAGATTGTAGGTTCAATCTTATTAAGATAATGTGTTTTATATTTCATTTTACCTGTTTATTAGTTAGCATTTATTTTAATGATCTAGTAATTAACAATTTTTATACTTAATATTTATAACATTATTGTGCTCATGCTGTCGCAGCTAATTTACGAAAAAAGAGTCTTCCCCTTGTGATTACGTGCATGTATCCTTTGTCTTTGAGTTTCACACTAGTGCAACAATAAATTATACTCCCTCCGTCCCTAAATGATTGTCACATTTGACTTTTGGTGGTCAATAAAACACGATTTAAAATACAAATATCTCTTATTCTAAATGCAAAAAAATTATAATAAGTTGATATTTCAAAAATATATATTGAGACGAATCTAACGAGGTCCCACAAGACTATATTATTTCTTTTCGTTTAGTGAGAATTCGTGATCAAATTTTGTTGTAATTGACCACAAAAGTCAAAATGTGACAATCTTTTAGGGACGGAGGGAGTAACTGTTATTGTTGCCATCGTGATAGATGATTAAATAATTTAAAAATAGCTACTATTATCTATTTAAATGGATGTTTATTATATACTTCAACATAAACAACGAATAGCCCCCTCTATATATATATAACTAGATATTTATTATATACTTAAACATAGACATCAACTTTTAACCAAATACTGATGATAAATACTACTACTTGATTGAAATACGGATATTTAAATGGATATTTATTTACTATATACTTAGCTTAACACATAGACATGAACTTTTAACCAAACACTGATAAAATCCATAAGCATGAAATTAATGAAAGAGTGGCAGGAAACATAAAACAAGCTGATATGAATACTTACATTGGAACTTAAGTAAATCATCGTCCAAGTTACTCGTTTAATGGATAATCAATAAAAAAGAAGAAGATAAGAATAAAGTGAAGCTAATAATTGATTTGTAGTTTTGACAATGCCTTCATAGTGAGAATAATTATATTGAGAAATAGATTTAATAAAGATTGTAATTTATCATTCTATTCTTAAATCGTAGCTAAATATTTAATAATCATGAGTAATTCTACCTTTCTATATATATATGGGTACACATATACTAAATCTAGTTGGATAATGTATATATACTCCTAATTATAATAGACAATTAAAATATCCTACTCCAACCTAGCATCTTCTATACAATAACTATCCAAATCTTAATTCGATTAAAATCCCTCCTTAACATGCAAAATGGAAGCGAAGAAACCCAACACAAATCCTTTACAATATATACATTTCTTTGTAGTCCATTACTGGTGGGGCAACGAAATTTCATTACGTGTTTCTTGTTTAAATATTTTTGTATATATTCACAATCGTAAAATTGAAGGACATGCAAGCAACTTCAAGATTTAAGTAGAAGAGTTGTTCTAAAT
The DNA here is from genome assembly GCA_003412495.2 of Echium plantagineum. Classification (NCBI taxonomy): domain Eukaryota; kingdom Viridiplantae; phylum Streptophyta; class Magnoliopsida; order Boraginales; family Boraginaceae; genus Echium; species Echium plantagineum. The sequence goes on along the minus strand of CM016563.1, from coordinate 18,613,935 downwards.
TATAATGATTTGATATCATTAGTAGATAACTCTTATTGACTATATAGATTTTATAAGGGGGAATTTAGTCATAGCCAAAAAGAGTTAAAGGAACAAAATTAATGATATCAAACGATGGCAAAATATCCATTGAGTTATTTACTCTCAAGCTAGTTTTATTCGTAAGAAATTGTCGCATTTTAAATTTTGAAAGTTGATATTAGGCTTATGGGTAACTCTTTTAAAAAGATTCATGTCAAATAATGTGTTGTGTTATAATTTCTTATAAAAAATATATATCAAATTTTTTTAATATATTTTACTAAATAATTGTAATTCGAATCAAAGTGTCACAACCACGATAATGAAACTTGTTATTTTAGTATCATAGAAAAGTAAACTTGACTTTTAGAGAGGCCGGATGAGTATTATATTACCGATAAATGTAGTTCTTACATATGTCTAAATTGCAAAACAAAGCTGGTCAAAGATTTTATCCTATTATCACTTTCAATGATATAATACACATTACGTTCAAGAAAAGAATTAAATAAACAATTGTGATGTGGAGAAAATAATAATTATCTACTAAAATGTCAACTTCCAAATACTGTACGATTCTTGATTTTGACTATTTCAAGTTCAAACATTGAGATTTTTGGCACAATAATTTGGTCAGAAATTGCTTATAAATTAAACCTAAAAACCATCTACAAATCACAAACTTTCACAACTTGCAAAAAACAAAATGAGAAATTCAATAATTTGCTTTCTTACATTCTTTTTGTCAACTAGTCTGCTCATTGTTTCAGCTGATGAGTCCTTCCAAAAATGCTTAGAAAATCAAGCTTTACCATCCTATCCAATTGCTCAAGTAATCTACATTCCACAAAACAACATCTCTGCATACTCCTCTGTCCTTCAAACCTATATACGAAATCTTCGTTTCAATGAATCAATTACTCGGAAACCGGAACTTATTATTACTGCCCTGCATGTGTCACACATCCAGGCAGCAATAATATGTTCCAAAACTCATGGCCTCCAGATGAAAGTCCGTAGTGGAGGCCATGACTACGAGGGCCTATCATACGTGTCAACCGCTCCATTCTTCATCCTCGACATGTTCAATCTTCGCGCTATCAACGTTAGCATTGAGGACGAGACAGCATGGGTTCAGACTGGCGCCACACTAGGCGAAGTTTATTACAGAATCGCGGAGAAAAGTAACGTGCATGGCTTTCCAGCCGGTGTATGTCCTACTGTTGGTGTAGGTGGGCATTTCAGTGGAGGTGGGTATGGAAACATGTTGAGAAAATACGGCCTAACCATCGATAACATCCTCGATGCTGAGATTATCGACGCAAAAGGCCGTCTACTGGATAGAAAAGCCATGGGGGAGGATCTGTTTTGGGCCATTACAGGAGGAGGGGGAGCTAGCTTTGGTGTTGTCCTGTCTTACAAGATCAAATTAGTCCCAGTCCCAGCAACAGTAACCGTTTTTCGAGTAATAAGGACTTATGAGCAGAATGCAACTGATCTTGCCTACAAATGGCAAAGAGTTGCTGATAAACTCGACGATGATCTCTTCATAAGGATGACATTCGACGTGATAAACAACACACAAACAGGAAACAAAACTAACCGCATAACGTTCCTAGCTCTTTTTCTTGGAGATTCCAACAGGCTTCTTTCCATCATGAATCAAAGCTTCCCCGAAATGGGATTACAGAAAAGCGACTGCCTCGAAATGAGCTGGGTGGAGTCGGTCCTATTCTACACAAACTTCCCTCTCGGAACACAACCAGAAGTTCTCCTGAGCCGCGTCCCACAAACGTTGTCCTCTTTGAAAAGAAAATCAGATTATCTGGAGGAGCCTATGTCGAAAGAAGCGCTGGAATTCATATTCAAGAAAATGATTGAATTGGAAACACCAGCTTTGACATTTAATCCATATGGAGGAAAGATGGCTGAAATTCCATCTCATGCAAAGCCATTTCCACATAGAGCTGGAAACATTGCCAAGCTTCAGTATGCAACAAACTGGAATCAAGCAGGAACACAAACAGCAAATTTCTACTTGAATTTGACAAAAGAATTGTTTGATTATATGACACCTTTTGTTTCAAAGAATCCAAGAAAGGCATTTCTGAATTATAGGGATCTTGACATAGGAGTCAACCAAAATCAAAGTAAGGAGAGGAGTTTCATTGAGGGAGCTGTTTATGGTGTCAAGTACTTTTTGGGGAATTATCCAAGGTTGGTCAAAATTAAGACAAAGGTTGACCCTCACAATTTGTTCAGGAATGAACAAAGCATCCCAGTATATCCTTTTGGAAAATCATAAGAATTCAAGATTAGTTGAATTATATTTATTTTTAATATTGTTGTATATGTATGATTAAGTTATGCATGTTGTATAATATAATCACAGAATATATTGTATGTTTGTAAGATCTTTGAAATAAGTCGCATTATTGTAAGTGATAACACAATGTTTTGTGGGTTACAAACTTGCACGTTATATAGTATTATAGTATTCTTTCGTTCCAAATAGGTCTTACAGTCTCGTCCACTTATATACTAAACGTAATTGTTGAGTCAAACCATATCATTAGAATCATGTAAGTGACTCATACGTCGTTAAGAGGTGTCTCCACTCCTTGTAATAGTGTACAAAAAGCTCTTCAAGATCACAAAACTTGAAACAAGAGAACAGAGATAGTGAAACAATCAACGAAATGGAAGGTGATGGTTGAACATACCATGAAGCATAATACAAACCAAAACCTGGAAAAATGACTACAATTCTGACTTTGACATGAACATCCTATATTACAAACTTTCATGGTATTGAGAAATCGCTAAAAGTTTACGGCCAGCACAGCAAGCAGATAAAGAATATATATCCACATTTAACATGGCAACTAGCAAGTTAATACATGCGAATTTAATTACTGAATAGACTACGACTTTGAAGCGTGACCTTACAATAGGATGACATCTCTGCCACAAAATTATTCATCTAGCCTTATCAGCTGATTTTGATGATGGTAAAGTACCAAAAACTTTATCCCACAATGAAGAGGTAATGCCAAAACCTTTGTTCTGGATCCGGAAGTGATGATTCAAATGATATTTCTGCAAAGTAAATTTGCCAATAAAATAGACCTTAAAATCAATAGTATACACTTGACTCTCAGAACTGATGGAGTGAACCTAGAAATTATATCTTAGAACAGGATAGTATCTTATACGACCTTTATGGTATATATTTATGCTTTTCTTAAGGATCTCATCTCCAGATAAAGCTTTTCCTAAAGGGTTCCTATATGCTCCCGAAAAAGTCTGTCAAACGCCACCTAAAAATCTCGTCTGGTATGACTATGAACTTAAATTGCATTAAACTTCTGCATAGAATGTATCATGTTACCTTGAGATTCTTTGGGACCTCTGTGGTTGGCTGGCCATGGTGCAAATAATAATGGGTCACATCATACATCACATAACCAAGTAAACCACCAGCAAACATAGCAGGAGCAGTTGAAGGAGTAGATAGAAGTTTCAGCAAGTTATAGAACTGCAAGACCATAGCTAAATGAGTTAGATACAGAACCATACATTAATAATTAGAAAAGATTGAAATATAGAAATGATATAGGAATACAAGATTTTTACTTGAAGGTCCTTGTGATGCTTAAGCATGTTTTTGAACTTCTCAATGCAAAATACATTTAAAAAACACTTACCAAAGTATACATAATTTTCCAAATGAAATATGAGTGTTAAATTAGAAAAAGAGACAGCAGAGGATTTTGTGATGCGGTTTTCATAGAAGATTAGTGCCTTCCCTTAATAGATGGTGAAGGTCTACGGTTCAAGTTTGTATAGCACATAGCCCTAGCTAAAGATCATGAAAATTCAAAAAAAATAACTAATGCGTTATACTGACACATGCAAAAGAACAAATGGAGAGAAGAAATTATATGCAACAACATACTGGCACAGTAAGAATGGCTGTTGCAGCTGGAGGGAAGACAAGACGAAGCCCGTCCATTGGGTGCTTATGATGGCAACCATGCAGAAGATAGTGCAAGGTGTTTCCCCTATAACATATAGAAACTGTTTTAGAAAAGGAGGCTACCAATTGAAATCGAAAGAATCTCGAGGAAGATCAGGTAATGCAATGTAGATTCAGATTTCAAAGAGGAAGCACAAACCAATAACTCTTCGTATCGATGTGGAAAAGGAAGCGGTGTAAACTATACTCCATCAATGTCCATATGAAAATGCCGAATCCCAACATCAGAGCCACCTCAAGAACTGTATGACCCATCTGTATGGACATGGTTGCAAACCAAAATACAACTGGAAGCCAGATGGTTGGAATGGCATACCACACAGTACGGGTTAAAAACTGTTCCATATAAAGAAAATGAAGAATATCAACATTGTATCTATATCTATTTCAAACTAGGCGAGATCAACCAAAAATATTTGTAAAATGAGCTGGCTAAGTAAAACCATAAAAAACATATTTATCAATATCTAAGAGCATGCAAGTTAATGATTTGCATAAACCTACTGGTCAAAGATAAAGTCATATAAGAACTATCACAATCAAATCTTAAAGCATAGAAGTCTTCCAAAGTAGCAAACATATATAGGCATCAAGGGCATTTATCACTAATCTATTGAAACACAATTGTTGGTACAAGCATGAACACTTGTATAAATGGATTAAATGCTCAAAAAAGAAAGCAAAATTGAAGTCAGTACCTCCCAGAAGTCACTCTCAAAGAACCGTGGGCCTTCTTTGCTAACAATAGGCTGATGAATCCATTCTTGATAATCTTCCCCAAGATGACCAACCTGGCAAAGATGAATGACATGGAAAAGATATTGACAATGCAAGGAAAGTGCAAGCGGTATATATCACGTTATCACCATAAAAAAAGATTGAAACTGAATATATTTCCAACATTGATGACACTCGTACTTCCACAATCTCCAGAGACCAAAACTATAACCGAACATTTTTATGCTCGTTTTGTAACATTTAATTTCGTAAGGGGTAGATGCACAAAGAAAATAAGTAAGTTTTCAATGATTGTACGTCGGAACGGAATATAAACCAAGTTTCTACCTGAAACACCAGGGGTTTATTCAAATCTACAGTGAAGCCTTGAGCAACCATTTGAACTCTGCAGTCGTACAGATGTCAATTGCCAAATGCCAATCGAGAACAATAGTCAGTAAACAAACACAACTTCACATTCCTACCATCACAAAACTTCAATTGGAACAACTACCAAACAACTAATGTAGGCAATAAATCACACTCCCTCCATGTCAAAAGATTGTAACGTTTACAATAATTCCCATTGAAGTCAATTGAAGTCCAATGCATATATACCCAAGCAGAAACCAACAAAATTGACAATCCCCACAATCTAACGTTGTTCGACACAAAAGAATGCGTCGAAATGATGATCAATCCGAATGCTCATGGCACAATCAGTTCAAAATTAACAAACAAATTCGTATAAATCTCAAGATGAACTACACTAACAACTAACCCGGAATCCAGAATAAAACAGAGGCAGTTCAAGCAACCTAACAATTTCTCATCCAACTACAGATTCAGTAAAAACCCTTTAACAAAAAACAAATAATTGCATAACAACATTATAACAAAAATAATCTTGAACATGGAATTAAATTCATACCATAATATAGTTTAACAAATACCTAATAGATCTAAATATCTAAAAACAATTATCCCTCCATTTAATTCAAAATTGAAAATAAAATGTTTTAATTGAAAACGTTAATTAACCTGGTGATATACAATGTAGATCGTAACAAAATGTATGCGAAGCTTAAGAATTAAGATTGGAGATTTGATTGACTAAACTTAGTGTATTTGTTGTAGGGGATTTGATAGTTTTGGTTATTCAGTTGTGCGGATTTTTAAAATGGGGAAGAATCGTGACCGCATATTTCAGATTTATGCTATTATGGAATCTCGTCATCGGCCAGAAGATTCCCCCCACTTTTAAGCTGGCATTTGTTGTTAACGTGATCTGTTACACACACCACAATAATGAAATTCTCGTGTGAAATGACTATTTTGATCCCTATTATTTGTATGTGTAGTAAGAAAAGTAGTTAAATTGGTAACAAAATAGTCATTGAATTAATATAAATCACACCTTGTAGTCTTCTACTATAATTTCATCGATTACATTTTGGATAGTCCATGTTTTGAAAAGTGCACCAATTGGTTAATTTTATTAGGCTTAAATCTTGCGGCCCCTTTACTTTGTCGAACTAATTAATTTGCCCCTGAAGTTTTAAAATCGGTCTACTTGCCTTCGAACTATCCGAATTGGTTAATTTGAGGATTCCATCCAATTTTTGACATTAAAATTAACAAATTTTAAGTTTAGATGAAGGGTAAAATAGAAATTTAATAGATAATAGACATCTAGGAGAGTATGTTGCATTAGCGGTGGTAAAAATGGAGAGGCGCAACCACAAGGTTGTTGTCGAAGCTGCCAAAATGCATAATGCCTAGCTGAGGCGGAAGGAAAGTTTCTACATGAGGCGGAAGAGGAGAAATAAACTACTGCTCTAATTATTCAACATACACACTTTACGAAATTAAAATGATATCATATTTTCAACCTACAATATATTCCTAATCATACATGATACACCATTAGAATATCCTAGAGTATTCTAGACTCGGTAGTGAGGAAACCGAACACTACTATCGAACGGGAACTGTCAAAACAAATATGGCGAAAATATAATTCAGCCTACAAAGTTTGAGCCCAACAATAGTTGAATCAACCTTATTGGATTTTGGATAACACCCAAAAAAACTAGTGTTCTAGATGGTGCAATGAATTGATAATGGAAAAAAGTAGGTGAACATCAAACTGATAAAAAGTGGAGATGTTGTCATCTCACTTGTCACCCTCCCTTTTCCACCCCACCAAATTTCATGCTCTCCCACTTTTAGCTTCCTTTTCATAAAAATGTTTATTTAATTTTTGATTTGCTCACCAACTAATTTTGAAAAATGGCAGAGCTACACCATCATGATATCATATTTGACATCAGATGGAGGGCATTACCATCACTTTTATGATTCAGGCTCACTTTTTCATTGAATATGTAAAAATATAAATTCCAGAAATTTGACAAATCCAAACAATACTAGTTTTTCATGGGTAATTTAAAAAGTGGGTTGGAAGTAGCGATCACAACTAGTTGTTTGCGGGCCTCGTTATTTGGGACTCGGTTCGAAACATGGACCGGCTTTAAACAGAACTGGTTTTGTAATATCCGGCCAAAGTGGGCGATGTGGTATATTTGATTTGATTTTATTGGTACTACTCATACCATCAAGATGCATTTTCTTTTCGGTTGCCCAACTCATAAGAACTCCAAAGTTAAGCGTGCTTGACCTGGGGTAATTCTAGATGGGTGACCCACTGGGAAGTGTCCCGGTGAGCACGTGAGTGAGGACAAAACGTGTTGGAAAGACCTTTGATGGTTGTGAGGTCAGTCCATCAAATCAAATAACGTTCCGACCTGGTGTTCCGGGGCGGGCCGTTACAGGTTTCGATTTCGAGTCGAAAATTCGGACTCTAAACCGAACTAGGTATCCCCGTGACCGGACTGGTAACTCGATTGATTTTGTTTGTTTGTTTATTTTGTCTAATGAAGTATGCAATTCCAAATCTAGTTGCCGAGTCGAGATGATTCAAGTCAATTTCTAGTCGTTTCATTCTTGACCCGGGTCGAGTACTTATCAAGTTTTCAATTTCGAGCCGTTCCCGATTCCATTCTCGGGCTCTGTTTCAAACTGAGCCGAGTTCCCGATCGACTTGGTTCCGAACTAAGCCTGTCCGGGTATAGCAAAACCCGATTCGAACAGAGCCAGCCCGGGTAAGCATCTCATTCAATTACCTAAACTTTAACAATTGACAAATTTGACCGGCGGTCTAACGGAATTGGAAAGGAATTCCAGATTCATTCAGATTGCTGGGCAGGTATGGATGAAATCGAGAGGGAAGAAAGAGTCCAATTTCAGAGGCTTAATCAACTATATATTCATGTATCATCAACGAATTTCTAAGTACTTATTAATACTGTCGCCACGCAAAAAATTTACGATTTCATCACATAAAAGCTAAACCAGATGCCACGTGACATCTTGGCATGAATATTTCGATAAGAAACATAAATCAAAATTTTTCCCAAATTATACACCCCTCAATCTATGAACCTCTCACTTCTACTCAAAACAGTGATTCTCACAACTCAAATTACCCTGAGATAAAAAATGCATATAGATGTAAAGTCTAAGCTTAGGACACAACTATTGCTCTCGGGATTCACTTATAAAATTCGGTTGTGATTTACCTAGCTGACATAGTTTGCAGGTTATTACGTCAGTCTCAAGTCTATTCAGTGCACACTTTATGAATAGAATGTAATAAATTAAAATGCATATTTACGGTTCTTAAAATGACATACTCCGTACTAAGGAAGATTGACAAATGTTGTCGTTGTTCACCAACAACAAGAAAATAAACATGCCCATCCACACAACAAACAAAATAAAGTTGCCCAACTACTTCCATTGTTTCTTCTTAACCACTCACAATTTGTAACTCTATTGGAGGCCTCGAAAGGAATCATTATTACTATTAGCAGCATAATCATATGTGGTGGATGACATTTCAAATTGGTAATTTTATATAACTTATATATTTAAATGTAAAGTGTAAAAGACAATTCTTCAAAATTCAAATTGTCTTAGCAATGTAGAAAAAGATTGTTGTCTCAATTCTGTATAAGAGTGTGAAAGATTGGGTGTATCAATATTTCCATGCATTAAATTCATCAAGGGGATTTGGGCATAATATCTTATAAATTAAGGGCCACGGTGTAATTATCTACATAATTAAGGGTCACGCTACAATTATCTATATATTTGTGGGTCAATTTACAAATCATATATATATTTACTACTTTTATTTTGGATTGATAAATATATGATATTGTACCATTGTTATAGTATAATTTCGGTACAAGTTATGTTGATATTGTTTCTTGTACCAATGATGAAGTTTCAAGTGGGTACAGTACCCACGTGAAACCTTTAAATGGGTACATTGATGAACCTGATGCACGGAATTATTGATGCACCGAAACCGGACTCCGCCTAATACATCAAGTAGCACTTCAAATTCAGATCCAACATTCAGACAACTTTGCCAACTTAGATTACCCAGAAAGATCATACATTTTTTATGAACAAACACATCAACAAATTGAACATTCCAAGTTTCAACTTTAGTTGTGTTTAATGACACCAACAACTTCTGGAAATGAATAAGAAGCACAGACGACTGCGAGTAATTGGTATTAGTGCAACCACGAGGTTGAGTGAGCGATGCTAAATTCTTGTAATGACATGGATCGAATTACTTCTTTAAAATAGACTAGTTGAAAATTATCATGTTTAACAACGGACTTTAAAATCAAAATATCATAAGTAATTTTAACTCAATGCAAACAAGAATTTCATAATTTTGATAGTCAAAAGGGACACGATCGGATAATAAATACGGAAAAACATATAAAAAATTTATAATGAAACAGATATATTAAGAGGGTGCTTGAGCTCGTATGAACTTTTAGTCATTTTTGATTAGTAACTTCTGCAACAATAACAATACACCAAAATCAAACATAATATTTCATAACAAGAATTAACACATAATAAATTGATGAGAAACAATAAATTTTTAAAGTAAGCAAACAACTAAAACTAAAAACACAAAGCACATAACAATTAACGGACATGTATACGAATAAACAAGTAACTAAAAATGCAGTTGGAAGACAAAAGTAAACCAACAAGCTATTAACAAGAATGTAAATGAAAATCTGATTATGTAATGAATAGAACCATAGAGAGAAATAAGAGTGAGTGAATAAATAAATTAATTAATTGAAATGAATTATGTATATATAGTAGAAGGAGCCAATGATGAAGTGGTGTATAAGTCGTCAAATTATCAATGACCAATATTGTCCTAACTAATCTAATGGCTCAAAAACAATGATCAATTATGAAGTGGATAAGTCAATTATGAAGTGAGGTCTAAGTGATTTAATAACTGGTCTCACGTTCAAATGATCAATAACCATAATTTGTCCAACTAATCCAATGGCTCAAACACGATGGTGAAGTCAAATGATCAATGGTCAAGATTGGACTAACTAATTCAATGACTCAAATGAAATGATCAATTATGAAGTAGGGAATACGTCAATTATGAAGTGAGGCCTACGTCATTTAATAGCTAGACCCACGTTCAAATGATCGATGACAAAGATTGGTCTAGCTAATCCAATGGCTCAAATGAACTGATCAATTATGAAGTGGGACATACGTCAATAATGAAGTCTGATCTAAGTCATTTAATAGCTGGTCCCATATTATTAATACTTGATCATAGATCAAACGACATACAAAAAATTTGTGAATGAATTCTCTTCATTATATTGAGGTAGATAGTTGCAAACAAGTAGCACTACTATTTATCAAATAGAGAAGACTTCTAATTTTTTCTGAAGTAGTCCAACTCAGAAACGCACAAAAGTCGGGTCTGTTTCAATACTCAATGTCGAAGTGTATATAAATATTGGTCATCCTCTTTGCATTTCTTACCTACTACAAAAAACAAGTCTTAGGTGCACAATCCTCTGTCTCTCTTATCTCCTCAATCATCACGCAAATGGAAACTAAAGAGATTCAGGAATTGGTTTTCAAATCCCCACTTCCTCATATTTTACTCCCAAACCATCTACCCCTTCACAAATACATTTTCCAAAACATTTCCCAGTTCGGGTAAGATACTTTTACGACCCTCTCTGTTACACATCGTTATTTAATTAACTACGAGTACCTTTTTCGTTAATATTCTAAATTGTCACGTTGTTACTATGTCAGGTCGCGTCAATGTCTGATCAACAGCGCCACAGGTGAAACATTCACCTATGACGATGTTGAACTGGCCACTAAAAAAGTGGCCTCTGGATTCCGAAACAGGCTCGGAATCCAGAAAGGAGATGTAATCATGATTCTTCTTCACAACTCCCCAGAATTCGTGTTCTCCTTTCTGGGTGCATCTTTTTGTGGGGCAATAAGTACTACTGCCAATCCACTTTATACAATTCAAGAAATTGGGAAACAAGCAAAAGGGTCTAGAGCTAAGGTGATCATAACTCATGCCTGCTATGTTGAGAAACTCAGAGATTTTGCACAAGAAAATGATGTGAAGATTGTTTGTGTTGATGAGTCTACACCAGAGGGTTGTTTCAGTTTCAGTGAGCTCAAAGAATCAAAGGAAAGTGATGAGTCAGTTGAAGTAGAAATCAATCCTGATGAAGATCTTGTCGCTTTGCCTTACTCTTCGGGCACCACTGGTTTGCCCAAAGGTAATTTTTGGCTTCTTATTTCGCATAATTTACATGATTCAATTAAATATCATGCATCGGGATGCATATATTTCCAAAACAGACTGCGAGACATAAGAGACGAACTTATGAAACGTGCATTTGGTGGTTTGTTATTTAATACGAAGTATTTACGTACTTGATGTGTATTCGCTAAAATGTTCAACACATTACGTATTTATTAGCACATCTGAGTGGTTGCCCCTAACCATTGACTTAAACAATACTCCATATTGTTTAAACAACTTTTAGTATTAATGATTACAATTAGGCTCCATTTTTTTTTTCTAATATCTCATAATGTCAAATTGTCGTCTAATACATACAAATTCCAACAAAACAATAGATGCATGGACCCAAATTTTAATGTCTTGCCAGAGTACAATGCATATTCATTGTCATCATTGATCTAAGTCAACGTGGGTTATAACATCTAAAATTTCATATAAACATAAAATAATTAATAAGTTAAAAAACTAATTACTGAGTATCTAATTTTTTTTTAATCAATAAATATATACTCATCTGGCTCAAAGATGAGGTGATTTTCGAATCTAGACCTTCCAATCACTAGCAAAAGCTTTTTTTAATGGACTATTCAATTGACTCGACACTCACACTATAACCTTTTAATAGAAAAAAGCCCCTTTCAGTTCAATTTTATTACATTATCATATTTCTTAAAACATTATTAGACCCCCTTGAATAATAAGAAATTAACCTCTGACCAAGTGAATTATATTAACAGGTGTGATGTTGACCCACAAAAACCTTGTATCAAGTGTGAGTGTTCTAGTGGATGGAGAGAATCCAAACATGAATTTCCAGAAAGGGGACACAATCATATGTGTGTTGCCTTTGTTCCATATTTATTGTCTGAATTCAGTTTTCCTAACTGCTATGAGAGTAGGAGCAACACTATTGATCATGCAGAAGTTTGATATAAATAAGTGTATGGAGGTTGTGGAGAAGTACAAGGTCACAATTGCTCCATTTGTTCCTCCCATTTTGCTAGCCATAGTCAAGAGTGAATTGGCTGATAAATATGATCTCTCTTCTATTCGAATGGTCCAATCTGGAGGGGCACCCCTTGGCAAGGACCTTGAAGATGCTATCAGAACAAAGCTTCCTAATGCTGTCCTTGGCCAGGTACCCTATTTTACCATTTCACGTAATTGTCGAAATAGTTCTCGAAAATTTAAAAATTGTAAGTTAGTCTTTGAAATTAGACAAATGTCATGAATTAGTCCACTAATAGACGGAAATGTTAAATTTAACTGATTTCAGCTTGGGGGCACAAAAATTTCGTTAAGTTTTTACGCCTCCGTCAATTATGGTAAAAGTCACAATTTTGTATAATGTCCTAGAACATATGACCTACTATAGAGAGATGTAGAATGACTAGACTTCAATTAATATTAAAGTATTTAATGAGGAGAAATCTACATAATATTAAAATAGTTAAAATGCAGTATGATTAATAAAATTTCTAAGTAAATAGCGTGTAACGCAATAACTTCACATTTATATATTTAAGTATTGAGTTGAGGAAAAATCTCGATAACATTAAAAAATTTAAAATGCACTATGACTAATAATAGTGAATCTAAAGCAAGCCACTTGTCCGAAAATCAAGTTTGTCATTATCAAAGATTGACAATAATCCTGATTTATGAGCAAATTAGTATAATTAGCAGTACACGCCTTTTGAAAAGCTGATTAGTGCGTGTAATCCCCACCGAACATCGCCATCATGTGGTAGTAGGTGAGATAGTGTCCAATAGACAAGCCTTGTAATACTACCAACAATTGTAACTCATGGAGTGTACTTTCGACTTTCGACCCATCGTTATTAAACACTATTTTCCTCTTGTATAGTAGTATACATAGGCTAGTAGGCTTCCTCATCGAGAAAATTGTTGAAATTGTCTCAGATAGTTTATGCAAGTTGTATTTTAAAGCCAGTAAATGAGCAGTCTATGAAAATGGTCTACGTAATTGGTACAAAATGTGCAGTTTAATCCCTAAATTAACATTGACTTGAAAATTAGACGAAAAACGTTATTAAACCTGAATTTTGAGGCAAAAGCAAATTTTTAGTGTTAAGTCTAGGTAAAAACAAGATGTGACCTCAATTTGTGGACAAATCCAAAATGTTAATACTTAAAAAATTAAGTGTTAAAAATTTGGGTTTGTCCCGAAATTGAGGTCTAATCGACTTTTTTTCGTAAATGATATATACGGTACCTATATACAGTACCCCAACTCTTATTCCCAAATTTGTCCTTACGAAATTTCAACATCAAAAAATTTCAATTCATTTGTAATTTATCATTCCCTCTCTAGAAGTGTGAGTTTCTTTTTTCTCTCTACAAAAATTATATAAAACTATTAATTTCTTCTCTTTGATCACCAATTCCATTAATGAGTAGATGATGATTGCTTCACGAACACGACAAGAGCTTTATCATAAAATCTCCCAATTAAAGGTAAATCCATACACAATTTACAACTAAGTAATGGGCACATTGCAGAAACAGAAAAGGTTCAACCTTTTTTACATAATCAATATGACATGTGTTCATATTCAAACAAAAACGTTTGTATTCATTAAATCTTTAACTAATTCAAGACAACAAATACTAATTAATCAAATATGATTACAACAACAAACGAACACAAACCAATAACAAAATAAATAAATAAATAAAAGTAAAGGAGAGAGCAAAAAGGTTATATCTTTATTAGCAGAAATAACATCAAATACTCACTCCATACAAGAAAGATTGTTAGTTTGAAAATCGAAAGTCAAAATTAACAAAACTATAGCTTTAGTAGACACAAACTTTTGATTTGAATCAAATCCACTATTTAAGTATCAAAGTATAAAATATGCATGATGCTTATAATCACACGAAATTGTGGTGGTTGATGAGTAGATGATGATTGCTTGAGCTTTGAGTTATCCATTCCAGATCTAGAATATGGTTGGTGTTCTAGAGAGGTTCTTTAATAGATTAAAGTTTAAAGAGAGAGAGGAAATTTAATAAATGAGATTGAAAGTTTTGTTCTCATCAATTTAAAAGGGTATTTTAGTAAATTAATATGGAGTACTATATATAAATGTACCATATTAAGCATTACCCACTTTTTTTCTTGGACTCAACTTTAAACTTTTGATTTTGTCCCGAAATTTAGATATATTCACGTTTTCCGTCTAACTTTAACGCCAAATTAAATTTTAGGGACTAAACTACACCTTTTGTACCAACTACCGGGACCATTTCCATAGACCAACCAGGACTAAAGTACAACTTGCACATATTATCTGGGACCATTTCATCAATTGTTTCCTCAAATGAAATATTAGTTAATAGTTACCAGTAAAATAAAACCTTATTTTTTCTTCACCCAACCCCAAAATCCCAAATCAAACACAAAGTATGTGGGCGACTACGTCGATTGGGGAATTTGATCTTGTGCTTCATTGAAGTTGAACGAGATTGGTCGCGGGGTTGACCATCATCAATCGGGACCGGCGTTGACTGGAATGACACATTTGAATTTATAATGGAGTAGTTCATTTGTACTCTTCATAACAAATTTCTCAACATTTAGAGTATATTTATAATTACTTTTCTGTTCATAAATGTCTAACTTTCTAGAGTACATTGGTACATGTTAGCATCATAAAGGTGTTAGCGAAGTAAGGACGCTAAAACGTTTAGATTACCGTATGGGAGATTAACTAAGCCATTCTTTTTTTAAGATGAGTTACTGAGCTTCACTAATGTTGTTACTTATATCCGATCTTACACATATTATATTATGAACCAGGGTTGTGGTATGACTGAGGCAGGGCCATTAGCAATGTGTCCAATGTTTGCCAAGGAACCACCTAGCGAGGCAAAGTCCGGTTCATGTGGCAAGGTTGTTCGAAACATAGAGATGAAAATTGTAGACATTCAAACTGGAGCTTCTCTTCCTCATAATCAAAGTGGCGAGATTTGCATTCGTGGCGATCAAGTCATGAAAGGTATGTCCTGCCAGAAATGCCCACATTGTTCTCTATGTTTTTAAAGAATTTCAGAAAGCTCAATCACATGAATTGTCGTATTATTAGGATATCTCGATGACCCCGAGAATACTGCCCGAGCGGTCGATAAAGAAGGATGGATGCATTCTGGAGATATTGGGTATGTTGATGAGGATGGTGATGTGTTCATAGTAGATAGATTGAAGGAGATAATTAAGTACAAAGGGTTTCAAGTTGCTCCAGCTGAGCTTGAATCTTTGTTGGTTGCTCATCCTAATATTTCAGAAGCGGTTGTTGTACCGTAAGTCATAAATTAACTCGAAATGTTTTCATTTTTTAGTATCACAACGTACATTAATCGTTAACTAATTTATGAGTGTTTGCAGGATGAAAGATGAGGCTGCTGGAGAAGTGCCAGTGGCATTTGTAGTCAAAGCAAATGGCTCCCAACTAACAGAGGAAGAAATCAAGAACTATATTGCACAACAGGTATTGTTTCAACTTGTGATTAGCAATTAGTAGAGCTAATTATCGATATGGTTCCAAATAGTATGACGAAATTGCATTTTAATAATTTTATTTCTTTTTTACGAAGCCCAATATATTTTGTGTATTAGAAACTGGCCCCAAATACATATTATATGTTGAATTTCTATTTTGCCCTTCATTAAAACTTCAAATATATCAATTTTAACATGAAAATCTCCAAAATGACTTATTTGGAGGCAAACTTTACTATTGGTTATTGAATAACTCCAAAGGGAGTACAACAGATCATATTTTACTCGACTAACACTTTACTCTTGGTTATCAAAATAATAATAATAAAAATTATCTCGCTCAATAGCTGATGGCATCTGACTCGAGATCTTAGTTTGAAGTCTCGTTCCGTGACAATTATCTCATATTTCATTGTAACTCTATTAGATTAGTAATGTATTCGTTATTTGTAATAGTATTGTACACATACTTTTATCGTTAGTTTATAGAAAATAAATAAATAAGAATATATTATACTAAATTGTGTACGTAGATCCAAATTCTGACATACACTAATATAATTTACGGTACACGACATTTATAATAATTTTCATTTAACAAGGCTTATTCATGAAATTTATTTGTTTTGATGAAGTTGGTCTAATTTTGATTATTATGATGCAGGTAATATATTACAAGAAAATAAAAAGAGTATTTTTCGTAGATACAATTCCTAAAGCTCCATCAGGCAAACTGCTACGCAAAGAAGTCAGGACTAAGCTTCTCGCTGGTCTTGCTTGAATTGATCATGTAATTAATCCTTTTGTGTTCTTCATTTATTTTTTAAGATCCTTCTTTTTATCTATAAAATAATCCTTTTATGTAACAAAAAATTTATCGATATTTCTCTTCCATAATATGTAGATAGCTATATGTTTGAAGTATGTTGCTTCCTATTTTGGCATTTTATTATATATACTCTCTCTTCTTTAGTTGTCATTTTCGACATTTACACATAAATTAAAAAATAAATAAAAGTGCTCAAAAAGTACATTGAAAATGTAAAAAGACAATTAATTATTATCATATTATTGCATGATAGATAACTTCTATAAAAAAAGTAAGCAAAAAATATACTGAAAATATAAAGTTACAATTAATTTTATTATCCTCTGAAAATATGACTTAATTCATTTTTGGTCTTTTTTCATATTGACACTTGAACTCTTCGCATTTTTTCAAATTGGCAACTAAAGATTTTTTTTTATCAGATAGGCACTTGTACCCTAAAATGATTGTCAAATAAGGCAAATATTGTATCTATATATTATTAGCTTAAAACATATGTACTTATCTATTATTATATCATACTAATAATGAACAATATCCAATTATGTCGCCAACCAGTGGCGGAGGTATGTGGGTTCAAGCCCGTTCACTCGAACAGACACTTTTTTTGAAAAAAAAAAGTTATATATATATTTAAGAAAAAATTAATGCAAAAATTGGAATTAAATTTATATTTGCATATATTCAAGTACTTGAACAAGCACTTTAAAAATTATGTCAATTTCGAACAGTCACTTTGATATTCCTGGATCCACCACCATCGCCAACTATCCTCTACTAAGCTTAATAATTTTACATAAAAATTAGTCATCGGTTCTTTCATAAGCTGAACCGATATCAGTTTCGTTCCCTCAAAGGCGGACCTATATCAGTTCGATTCTGATCGGTTCGAAAAAAAAAATCACCTATTTTCAGTTCGGCCGGTTCGTCTTATAGCTTGGTTACGACATTCCTTCACACCCCTAACTTATGCTGAATATTTAATTTGATGTCCAAATTATTATGGTAAAGATGGTTCATATGATATCTTAGACATTCATATTAAAAGTAAATTCTACACTACTAGAGAGAGAGAAATCTACACTACAAACAGAGGCAAAGACATCAAATATTTATTAAGATATCTTATCATTTGCCAGGACTCGAACTACTAGACCAAGGTCACGGATTTAGAATAAGAATAAAGTAATATAGAAAGTCCATCTAAATAGAAGTAGTATAAAACTACATCTGAACAAACATAAATTACTGAATACTCTGTAACGGATAGTAACCATGGATGTATAAATACTCCAAAGCGCGAACAGTCTCTTCAGAAATTAAAATTTCTAATCTCTTCCTTTTTCTCAATCCTCTTCTTTTTTCTTTTTTATATATTCATTTATTTCTTGATTTCATATTGAAATTAACTGCATCCTGCAACACACTGCAATGAGGTTTAATTTCTTTATATAATACTCAAATGGATGAAATAAATTTATGGTAATGATGCATGGTCAAAAGAACTAGCTTGAAGCTCTACTTTAGTTTTAAGAACTCTGGACTCAACAAGATCGATCGAACTGAGCTAGGAGTATCTAAGAAGAATTTCTGAGGGGCAAGGCAAGTTGATAAAAAAAGAGTGACTATCACGACAAGATGGGGCATTCAGATCAAAGAGATTGGACTGAAATGAGAAGAAACCCTACAAATTTGGTGTTCAAATCCATTCCTATGACAAAATTAATCTCAAATCGAAACAAATCGAGTACATCAGGAAGTTCATTCAGCCTCAACATGAAAAAAGGCACAACTAGCTACTCCGTCCAACAGTTCCTAGCTTGTGCAAATGCAACCTAGTGTCACCAACACATTCGACTGACTAGGAAACAACACTCCTAGAATTCATTTTGTATCAGACGGTGAAACTAAGAAATGCGGATAATGCTTGATATTGTTTCGAAAACGTGCAACACAAGATTTAAGAGCAGAGACGTAAATTTAATGGACTGCAGCATGATACACATCACAAAAAATATCCGAATTTGCATGGAATCACTTCACCCGAAAACGCTCATGAAGGATTCTTCCAAACGGAAGAAGTGACCCTATTCATTGCATACATGTTTATATGTGGATCCATCCTTGTTAAGGGTGAACCTCTACTTCTTCCCTCCTCCCGAGACATTGAACTTGAAGAAAATAATATCTCCATCTTGTACCACGTATGTCTTTCCTTCTTGCTTATACTTCCCACCAGCCTGTACACAAGTTCATACAAATTCATTTGTATCCTACTCAAAATGCAATTGACATGTGAACAAGCTAATCTGATTATGAGCAGACCACAGATCCAATTAAAAGAATGGAGGGCAAACAGAAAAAGTATAATTATTGGTGGGAAACACAGTGATTTTTTTATAGTGAATTATCTCATATGTATGGTTCATCGATTATTTATATCCTAAATCTTGATATTTCATAGTGAAAGGCCGTTTTTAATCTACGTGTAATCCAATTTCATCAAGACAAAGAGTAGTGCCTTGAGGCTTCAAGTACAAAGGTTCTGACGACCATATAATGACATGGTAAGATTCATATGCACTTCTAATTTAATCATCTCGCAGTATATGTGACTGCATTTTAACACATTACAAAGGACGTACAGTGTTAGGTAATCTTACAAGACAGAATTAAATTATAATTTTTTTTATAATTAAATTAGAATTGAATCACTTCAAAGTGAAACATTACCTTGACAGCTGACTCGCTTCCTAGTTCTTTGAGATCTTCGAATTTCATCACCTGCATATGTCAGAGATATCAGAGGTGAAAGACATGAAATCCTGACAGCCGAAACCAATTCCTTGAGCACACCAACTGAGTTAACAAGTTTATGTGGCCAACTACAAAAAGATAACTAAGTTCTCCTTGATCAACTAAAAGAAATCGCATTTCTTTATCATGATGAAAAGACTTGCTCCTTGATCAGTAGAAGACATCTGAGTAGTTCATCTTTAGACATCTGAGTAGTTTATCTTTAAGATTATTCACGAAGGAATCTATCCTTATCCATACTAGGTGAAATTTGGATGCAATAGTAGGTGAAGAAGTGCTGGCACATAATCAGGATAGTAAGAAAATAAATTGAAATGACCTCAGCACAAATAAACCCTTTCTCAAAGTCGGTATGAATTGCCCCAGCAGCTTGAGGAGCCTTTGTCAGCCGCCGAATTTGCCAGCACTTAACCTGAAGCGAGATGGTGCTTACAATTTCAGTAGCATGGATGAAAAGCACACAAAGAAGAAGAGAAATATGAAACAAATGAATCAAGAAATTAGTTCAGGCAACTATTTTGAATATTGAACAGTCTTCCACAGTTCAACTGCTGCTTTATGAATACCTCATCTGGCCCAGCAGTGAAAAAATAAATGAGGTTAATGGCTGCAAATCCAGTCTTGATGATCTTTGTAAGACCACTGCAAATGAAATATAAAATTCCTTAGCCATGCAAAAAATATGAACATTCCTGCCTGCATCTGACGTATTGAACTAATGGAACAAAGAAAATCAAACTAATTTAAAAAACATCCCTGCAGTTACTATATGTTAATCTTACACTTACTAAAAGGGATCTTAGGAAAATCTACAGACAGGAAACTCTAGATGGTTGAAGATGTTTCGAAAAGCTATAAACAGGCTTCATGACACGAAAAAAAAACAAAGTACCAATATAAACTTAATTCAGCCATGACCAGCTCCCACACTTGCTTATATGAAGTACCAAACAAAGAATATAGTTACACATGGCCATGTTCATATCAATTATGAAATCTGGACATCTAAGAGCATAACATATTAAAAGCAAATCTCTCCACTGCAAATAAGCTTTTCCAGTTGAGTGACAGAGGATTGAGTGATCACTTATTGCAAAGTTTTTGGATCAAACCTACACTCATACTAGAGGAACTGTATTGTGCAGATTGGAGTTTGATGATAAAATGTATCTCAACAAACCTTTGCACATTGTTCTCTTCGCAATATTTTGCAGCCTCATCCGGCGGCAAGTCAGCAAGATTCCTTTCTAGAACACCACTGAAAGGGATAATTGATCCACCTCCATGCTCCTGCACCCTACACAAAATATAAGAGCATTGTGAACCCAACTTTAATGCTAAGAATGATCAGAGCATAGTTGCAATCAAGAATTGAGGTTTAATCTGGCTAGCATTAAGTTCTTTAGATGTAGCTATGACTACTACAACTAATACTGGCCTAAATACAAACAAGAAAAATCATACTTACTTCAAATGTGAAATATAGAAATTTACAGGTCATATATCAACCAATAACTAACACCCTCTAAACAAATATAAAAACTAGATATAATTTGGTCTCATGGTAACTTATTTGTCTTTACATCTCAGAGTTTAGAAAGGTAATAACTACTGATTTCAGAAGCGAGTACGTACCAAGCATGAATTTTTGCAAGAAACTTGTTCTTCTTGCGTTGGTAATCTTTTTCCGTCATATTTACCTGCTCAGAAAGAATATTAGTGTCATTTTGCAACTTACATAATCAAGTAATAAATGTCTGTGAAGTGTCATGTACTAAGAAGGGCAATAATCAAATATTCTGTGTGACCCACAACTAATAATGGAATAACGCTACCAAATGCATAGCCTCCCTCCTTTAGGTAATAAACATGAACCAAGGCATAACCAGTAACTAGTACTAATACAGATGAATATGGACAACATGTTCGTTCAGTCCTCATTCAGCCTCCTCAAAATTAATGAGATAGATATTAGCTCTAGAATATTAATACAAGCAATCTCCTCAAAATTAATTATTAGAATTTCATTTTGAGGATTGCCTCATAACAACTCCTGCTGATCCAATTAAACAGAAAATGGAAGTATATCAATGACTCATGTTAAACATCCTAGTCAAATGGAGCATAAAGCATAGATCATCTTTGCAGGCTGCTATATTGTTGACTCGAAATTGAAGTGGTGAATTTGTTATACAAGTACAAAGATGGCAAAGTCACAGAGAACATCTGAAAGGAAAACCCAAACCAAATTTTAAGACATAATTGAATGGTAGGTTTTCTGCTTCAGAGGTAAGATACCAGATAAACAACAGGTTTGGCTGTCAGCAATTGGAATGTATTCAGTATTTCAATATCAGCAGTTTTCCACTCCCCTAACCTGACATCCTTTCCTTCTTCAAGCCAGGATTTCACCTGCAACAGAAATTTTAATGGATTGAAAAGGTGTTGTAAAATACTGCTTTTCAGAACATTTGAGAGGACAATCCATCCATTATGCAGTTCCATTTAAATTTTGGATCATGATGTCATTGTTATCAATAAATTCCTTAAATTTTTGATCCGCTGTAGGAAGCTATAATGTCAATTACATTACTAAATACAGCAGTATTAAGGCCAAAAATACCTGAGCAATAATTTAAAGGGGTTCCTTGGTGAGGCACATTAAATTGGAATGTTGATTTTCAAACAAATTATTGACAAAGAATGTCTTTCATAAGTCTAAGTTGATATTTTAAAAATTGGAGAAATAAATCATGGAACATGCCACCAAAACCAGCACAATTTGTATAAGGTCTTCTAGCCAACATAAGCAAACAAGCTGGGATGCATTGAGGAATGCCCTCTTAGAAAGAACAACAAAAGGCTAACCGATATAAGCACAAATGAGACTTAAGAAGCATACCTTCAAGCAGAGTTCATGCTCTATCTTCAGTTGCTTATCGTTGCTCCTTTTCATGCTCTTTTCAAGGTCTTCTACCTTCCTCTCCATAAATTCAATATCCTAGAATATGGATAAATTCATATTTGCAAGATCAGTACGATTACTTTATCAAACGGAATAAAGGAGGACAGAAAGTACAAAATTATTGGTTCGTGCAAATAATTTTGCTTTGTGGATAGTGGATATAACCATGACTTGGAACCTACAAGATCTATCATGTTACCTCATTTATTTTAATTTGTTTCTCGCTTTTATTGGACAAAACTGAAACAATAATTGTATACTTATAAGAGTTCATACGGAATCACAAGTGATTAATTGACCAAAAATATGCCTCATCTGCACCTATAACTATATGTATTCGGAATACATACCTTGAGCCTCAGCTCTTCAGTTATAGTATCCAAATCCCTAACAGGATCGATGATGTCATCAACATGGATAATATCTGGATCATCGAAGGCACCTGAAATTCCACAGAAGTAAATTAAAGAAGGAGAACACTTAACAATAACATGTACGTAGATGCACTTGCATGTATTCAGAAAATTCATAATTATAAGAGGCAAAAGGTCTCAAATGTTTCGATCTTCGAAGATATCTCTAGTTGACTTCAGTAATTGAACAATTTGTTCGTTGCATAATTATATATTCATTATTTGTTATCTAAAGTTACTTGTAATAACTAAAATCTTGATACATCACTCACGAGGTTCTAAAATTTCCAAGGTAACTCACTCATACTTTGGAGCTCACAATGAACTAGTTAACAAAACCAGAACAAATGTTCAGACATGAGGGAACCACATAGGCAATACCTCATTATAAAATAAAAAGCAATAAATAGCATTTGCTCTGAGTTTTATAAATCGGAAAGAAGAATGAGACATGCAATAACACTTACGTAAAACGTGAAAAATGCCATCCACTGCACGGATGTGAGATAGGAAACTGTTGCCTAATCCTTGTCCTTGGTGAGCTCCTCTAACTAGACCAGCTATATCGTGAATCTCCAGAAAAGCCGACACCTGGAACAAACAATTCATGCAACAGTATTATTAAGTCTTTCTTAAAGCTACACCAAAAGCAGACTAGCAAGAATAATCATCTATTGTCACAGCATAGCAATTTTCATATGTAATTAAAGCTAATCAAGAATAACAATGTTCTACCAGATGAAAAAGGTTATTATATTGACAAATATCTCAAAAAATAGAAAAGGTTAAAGAACAAGTAAATAGCTGATATTCTAGCCACACACCTCGCTTTTTGGCTTGAAGAGTTGGCAAAGCCATTCAAAACGTTCATCAGGAACATTCACACGGGCCTCGTTGGGCTCAATGGTACAAAAAGGAAAGTTCTCAGCGGGTATTGCTAATTTTGTCAGCGTATTGAACAAAGTAGATTTGCCAACATTTGGCAGTCCAACCTGAAATAAGAGAAGTATTATAATACACAATTAATACAAGAACAAACAGTTCTTCAGCACGAAGACATCATAAATCGAAATTGAATAATGCTATCACATAACTTACAACACACAATGGCATAAAAACAAAACCTTGTCACATTCAAGAAAAAATTGTTTGCCATTTGATTCATCTAAGACTTAGGCTGAACAGATAATGTTCCACAGTGCCTAAGTGATCTCATTTCACTAATGTAAATTTAGTGTATGAATCAGCAAGCACTTAACCAAACAATCAAATTAGCCTTTTTACAGTCTTTCATATGCCAAACTGCATAGTAATTCAAAACTTATACCATTAACTTGGCAGCTTTTACCACAAACTAACAACCAAGACCCACAAATCTACTAAACTCTGGTATCCTAAACTTAGCCGAAACCCGAAACTCCCAACATTCCCAATCACTAATATGATTTCAAATTCTTTTAAACATCTAAATTAATCTCTTTAAATTCCCAACACTGTCAACTTCTACTTTACACTACAATACATCCAAATGTAGCACATACGAATTGTTTCCGTCTCAATCTAATCTCCAAATATCCGTCTAAATAAGGCTAAATGAAACGAAAATCATTACCTAGCAAAGGACCACGAGTTTACGGGTTTAACAAAGGGGATGATCCATCATAAAATCAAATCGATGAGTATCCATATAGTGAAGCAACTTGATTGTATAAGGCGTCACTATTGAGAAACGGATGGAACACGAAAAACAATTAAAACTGAAATAAGACACTGAAATTACAGACAAACAGTGGATAATTGATGCATAATATTAGCTTCATCCCTAAAGGATTATCGAATTTGTTATTTCAATTGCAGAAATGAAGAAAGTTTGGTGTCCACAACTTTGATTTGAAATTAAATGAAGAAATGGGAAAGGAGTTTACGATTCCGATTTTGAGATGAGAAGAGAATCTGCCGAGGATGGGCTTCTCTTGGGGTACTTCTTTGCCCTTAGCTGCTTTTGGAGGCATTTTGACGTAAAGCTCTAGGGTTTTGCTAATCTGATGGAGCTCAGTGTACTGTGATTTTTATTTATACGCACTGCTCCACTTATAAATATCTCATGTAACAGTGACTTGTACACTTAATTGCAAAATGAGTTCGTCTTAATAACTACAAATTTATTAGAGAGTAAGCGACTTCTCTATCATGTTATTTCGGTCATTTTATTTTATATATTTTGGCATAAAAAATCAAAAAATATATATAAAATAATTTATCGCCAATTTCGAATGTGCAATAACGCATCCCCAACGTGTACTTAACAGAAAGTTTATGACCAGATCAAATAGGATAGAGTTTGAAACATAATGATTGACATGAAGTTTTGAAAGATAAGTATTAAACTTAAAACATTTTGTAAAGTGATTGTTTCAGCTATTTGCCCTTCATTAAATTGTTGTAATAATAACATTCTTTTTTTATAACTATGTACATTTATATTTCTTCGTATTGCTATAATTATCATACAACAGTTTTATAATTTATTAATAATTATTTAATTTCAACAATAAAAAACTTATTATTACAAATATAAGTTGCATGTGTCAATATACATAATTTATGACTTGTATTAGCAACCTTCACACTAACTTCTCATTGATATACTAATAAAATATTTATACGAAAATTAAGAAATATACGAATACCCTACACACAACTGAAAAATAACATCTCAAATCTCAATCATATATTCTTGCTACTTAAATTTTATGAAAGGACATTTCAATAATGATACAGATGAACACAAAGTCTTACTTATTAGATTTCCAATACAAGAAAAATAGATATAACTGCTTCAGTTGTTACAACACTCAGTGTTGTTTAAAATGGATGGTTGATTCAAGGAAAAATTGTTTCATCAATAAACTTCCACATGCCATTGTTTGTTTTTCTTAAGTTGCGAAAGCTTCTGGTCCCAGCTCTCACCTCTTTCCTCCGCAACCCTCTTCAACGTATCCTGGATACCGGGCATCATCCCTTTAAGCCCACAGAAATAGATATGTGCACCACCATCCAACAGCTTAAAGATCTCGTCACTATATTCTTCGATCTTGTCTTGCACGTACATCTTGCCTCCCTTCTTGTTCTTTTGCTCTCGACTAAGAGCACGATCGAACCTGAAGTTGTCTGGGTAGTCTTTCAGATACTTTTCAAACTCATCATCGTAAAGTAGACTGTCATTGTTGGCCACACCAAGGAAAAGCCAAGCAAGCCCACCAAATTTGAATGTTGGAACAGACTCCATAAACATACGACGAAGGTACCCTCTGAATGGGGCAACCCCAGTTCCAGTTGCAATCATTATGTGAGTAGCATTTGGGTTGTCTTCTGGCAGAAGCATAATCTTGCCAGATGGACCTGTAAACATATATATCATTCAGCTGGATTACAAACAAGGGTAACATATTTTGAGCGATTGTATTGAGCATATGATTAAATTATAGGGCATCACGAGATACACTGAAGTTGCAACTTGCAACTTACAATGACAACAATCTTTCGGGTAGTAAGCACACCATGATATATGAATTGAAGATAGCTTAAACAACCAATAATTGATTATCCAACTTCGTATGTTAGTGGGGATAAACTTCTTATCTTTAACATACACAACAGTGAACATTGAGGAGCGTATATACTGTTTAGTCTGGATCAAGGGGCACACGCAGTCAAGCCAAATGATTTCAGAATATGATCTTCGTATGATATAGAAAGTGCTGGGAAAATAGTTACTTCACCCCGGTGAATTTTAAGTCTATCCTACAACATAAAGTTGAACTATTTTAATCATGAGTTGGCATTTTCTATAATTTAAAATTAGGATCTACAACTATGCTCATTAACTTTCAGTGGGCTGGTGGCTTGTTGGTTAATGTTACAAGACTAAAGATACAAGATGTGTGGAGAATGCTCTTCAATGAAAAAGCTAAAACAATTTTAGACGCTAAAAGGAAGGCCATGGTATGTGCCTTGCACGATCCCTCATGAGATGCTATAGGTCACACGACACACCTGACACATTTTAGAGACATATGGTAACTTCTGCTCATAAGACAGTTAATGAAGCAGCAAGTATTCAGGCAGGGAAACATACCAGTAATTTTAACTTTGTCTCCAGGCTTTGAGTCACAAAGAAAATTGCTGCACACCCCGTTCTTTGAAGGATCCTCCTTCCCAGTCTCAGGGTCATAATAGACTGCACGCCGGACACACAGACTAGCAGTCTTCCCATCAAAATTGTCCCCATATCTAGTTGAGGCAATTGAGTAAAGACGGACATTGTGTGGATTACCAGGTTTTTTTGGGTTTTCACCCTGCAACAAAAAGAATAGGTTGTATTAATTACCGGAGATTGGTTTATGATGCATACTCACTTATTTACCAACATAGATCACAC
The DNA here is from genome assembly GCA_003412495.2 of Echium plantagineum. Classification (NCBI taxonomy): domain Eukaryota; kingdom Viridiplantae; phylum Streptophyta; class Magnoliopsida; order Boraginales; family Boraginaceae; genus Echium; species Echium plantagineum. The sequence continues at coordinate 18,586,408 of CM016563.1, read as the reverse complement.
TCATAGTTGAAAAAAATAGAATAGAATACAAAGATGTAAAACTTGCATCATAGCAACGACAAAGGAAAGAATTACGAAAAAAATTCTAGCTTCAATTTTTTCAATATTATTGGGGAACAATATATTCTGACCGTATGCACTGCTAACATTAGTTCAAGTCTTCAATGTCGAGTTCTGGTTATACTGCTAATAAAAGGAACGATGAAGACAGGAAGTGTGTGGCTATGCATTATTCTGAAGGAAGTGCAAAGTGCGAACACTGATAAACCAAACTCCCTATAATGAAGATAAAGGAAATTCCGAACATCAACTTACAGGAGGAATAACACCATAACTCTGCCCTTCCCAGTAAGGAACATTTCCATCATGATCAATCACAATATGACAAGTTTCTCCAGGAGCTTTGGGACCCACAAGCCTCTCAACAGAGACAATAGTTGCTGTATAAGGCTCCTTCGGCTTGTACGTGTTTAGTGGAGGCTCTTCAGCATCTTCAAGGGATAATGGTAAAACTGTTACCTTCGGTTTGCTTGCTTGTTGCACTGACATGGAAATTACGGATTGCCTGCGAGTGCATAGCTTTGAAGATTTCAAGTCGAAGGAGAGATGAGAAATGCATGGTCTCTCATTGAAATTCAAGGAATTAATCTGCAAACAAACATGAAGCAACTCAAATCAGAAGATTTACAGTTTTTAATTGCTAGGGTATTGAAAATTTTCCTGCTGAAGTAAAATATGTCAACTACGCTTGTAATATAAGTATCAAAGCCAATTTCAGTAATGGGGCTTTGAAGTTGACACATCACTACAAGATGACACATTTGATTTTTTCATGGTCAAAATTAACAACTCTGAGGCCTTAATGACACACATAACCTTGATTTAAATAACTATTGATAGAGTTTTCACCAAACGTTACACATCCGGAAAAAAAAGACACAATTTTTTCTATATTTCGCACCTCTAAACATGCTTCATTTTAACCCGGATAGTTCATTAGATTGTTGATGGTCCATCTTATTATGATAGGCACACTGATTGATCATTGTCTGAAGATATGATTAAATAAGTTTAGAAAGTTTATATCATTTATATACGAAATTAAACAAAAGTCTTCTATTCAAAGCCAAAAGAAGAATAGTTTCAGATGTAGGGAGTTTATACATACTATTACAAACTGGGAAGAGGAGGAAATTCATGGTTAGCAGCTGTGAAGCATGTTTACTGGACCTTTTCGAATTAAAACTAAAACACATCTATTTGATGTTCTACGCTAGTGAACTTAACGAACAGATTCAAAATCTTTACAACTAAAATTAACTACATAAATTTTCTGCTTCTACCAAACATCCCGTTGTGCAACATCCTATATATTTTTTTTAAAGATTATTGCTTTTAACGAACTTTCAAGAAAACATATAAATATTCACTGCATGCTTGAGCTTAACTACTTTATATTGTCTCAATTACTAGAATGTACTACCTCCATCCCTAAATGATTGTCACATTTTGACTTTTGGTGGTCAACAAAATACGATTTAAAACATAAATATCCATTATTTTACATGTGAAAATATTATAAAAAGTTGATATTTCAAAAATATATATTAAGACGAATCTAACAAGGTCCCACAAGTCTATGTTTTTTTCTTATCGTTTAATGAGAATTCATGATCAAATTTTATTATGTTTGACCAACAAAAGTCAAAATGTGACAAATCTTTTAGGGACGGAGGGAGTATTAAATAACATCCTTCAGCTTAAAATTTCAAATACCTTAACAAAAAATTATCACTCTGGAGTTAACAACCTAAGCAAATTCAAAATCATCTTCAGGAACAGATTGTGAGCAACCAAGAATTCGGGAAGGTTAGAATGTCGATTAATAAAACCGAGGGAGGTATGAATCAATAGTTAGATCCATAAAAATGTCAGGTGCCTAGTCCCAAATCACTTAGAAATCCAATCTAACAGCTCACACATCAAATTTGATCACACACAAAGATTTCAAATAGGCATCTTAACAATTCACCTATCACTACTATCAACGGTTCTTATTCGATATGAAGCTAAAATATCGGATTGTACTCATCACAGTTCACATCACTCGAAGAAGAATTATAAAAATGAAAATAACCTTCAATAAGGATCTTCCAAGATGACTCTCTTTCGTCGAAGGCACAACGACATGCATCTGTCACAAAACAATCACAAATTAAATCAATCAGAAATCAACTAATACCATAATATTGACTAACATACTTCCCCCAATCACCTTCCAATATTGGAGATAATTACTTATTCTAATAATGCTGCACCATCAACTTATTAAAGATAAAATTCTCAAAAATGTCAAAAAATTCACAACTTTGCCTTATTAATTGAGACAAAAAAAAACTTAGCTTTGTGACTAAATTGATCTTAATTACTCTTGGGGATGAGGTGGAGCAACGAGAGGTTTATAGTAACATAGAATAAAAATGCTACATTTAAATACATTTTACACATAAAGTTATACAAGATATGAAAACTAGTTGAATTCAACATATAAAGTCAATTTATCAAAACTAGAAAATGAAGCGTGTTTCAGATGTAGCGAGTATAACATTGGATTCGCTTGTAACAACATCAAAAGCTATTCATCCTCGACTCGAAAAATAAAAACGTCAACTAAAAAAACAAACTCGAGAAATTAAAAACATCAATTAAAATAAAAACGAATATCACAGAGATGGAGTAGTCACCTGTGAGAGGGCCATGAGTAATTGGAAATTGGAGAAGGAGAAAGATGAGAAAGAGGGGGGTTGGTGTGAAAGAAACGATGATTTAGTATAGAATTATATAGTGAAGTGATTAGCGAGGGGTCTTTTGGGTAATGGCAAAGGACAAATATTTAGTGAAATTAGAAATGAGAGCACCCCGGCCCTATACCCTTCGCAGAAGACCACCATACAGCTTTCCGCTTCTGTACAGCCTTTGTTAAGCTCATTGCTCACGTTCACCTCATTCAGGGTTGCACTTGTATATTATACCCATTCGAGTTTACTCAATATGCACTCAATTAGCAATCATTTTTTATTAAAGTGTGCGCTAATGATAATGAAATAATGACATCATTGACATGTTCGACTAATAATACGTAATACCTCTATCCCTAAATGATAGAGCCATTTGTTTTTCACGGTCTTCGAGACACGATTTAAAACGTAAATATTTTTAATTTTACATGTGTAAAAATTATAAGAACTTGATATTTTAAAAATATATATTGAAAAGAATCTAACAAGATCCAATATGACTATATTATTTGTTATCGACTAATGAGAATTTATGGTCAAAATACTCGAAATTTGACCTAAAAAGTCAAAATGTCTCCTTCATTTAGGGATGGAGGGAGTCTTGATTTATATTCTCCTAGTTTACTTAATCGACTTGAGCGTTGGAGTGGCTAGAATCGACTTCGGTCATAGTTGTATAATTGGTCACGATCTAATTATTACATCGTATAATTAGGATCTAACAATTCACCATATAGCTTGGACTCGCAAGCTTAAGGAATTGTTTAAGCTAGATGCTTAAGCTATTTTTTTCCATTGAATCATCCAAATCTCAACCTTTTTAATTCATACGGTTGATATTTAATAAGGATATTTTTGTCAAAATAATTCTCATGAAATTCTCAAATAAGAAACGTATATGCATTGATCAACGGATTGTATATGACTGTTGGATTTCATGCATGCATTATATATATATCCCCTAATCAATTAACATATCTGACCAGAACCGAACCGAATCAATTTCGGTTCCATTTCTCATAAAACTGATTAGGTCGGTTTGGTTATCTTTTTTGCCCAAAATCCAACAGTGTACATGTCTACATGAAACTGTGGCATTAAGTTCTCTTCAGCTCAAAGTACACCGTGAATATCGGACATGAGGAGCCTCAAACCGACCCAGACAGAATACCGGGGCTTTTTGGGGACCTAGGGCCTAAAGTTGGGCCCATGTCCAGCCCATCAATTAACAAATTAGACCCAGCTAGGGGCCTTAGGAGGCTCGGGCCGAGCTAATTGGCCATACCTACTGGAGGCCCAATAGGCCCGACCTGGTTGAAATGTCTACTCATACTAGTGTAAATGATCTCATATGTCAGTCTGGGCAATGATCGTGAATCATATAGTGATTTCCTGATTTTGTTGAGCCTAACTTAGTAACTTGGAACTTGGACCTCTTCATGGTTCACAACCCAATTTACCATATGACAGTTGTAATTAAACTGTCTGATAAATGATAATGGTATAGCAATAAAAGATGGATTACGTAGGGAGGATGCGCGGTCCATATTCTCCACGCTTATGCATCCTTTGGTTGTACATCACTCAGTAAATGTTGTACCTTAATGTGTGATCACCACGTGTTTGATTCGCCAGTTATATATTGCTTAACCTCAAACGCCCCTGCACAAGTTGTATATTATGCATTGATATTTATATTATTGCTTTAGTCAAATGGAGACACCCATCTCCCAACCCCTTTGAAATCGATCTCTTTTGACTAACCTTTCGCCTCCGAATTCTTCAGCGACCTCCTCAGGTTCAACTGTTGTTAAAACTTGCCTGATGTTTAACACCACAGACAATCAATAAAATATTAGCAAGTGCTACAGTATAAAAACTTCTCATGTGTTGTGGCAGGGGAGGTTTCTTCTCTCCATTAGTGTAATACCACTATAATTCAAATACTTTGAAGTTTTCCTACATAGTGAAAATGATAATTGAAAGTTTGCTTCGAATTAACTGAATGAATTGTATAAGAAAATAATAAATTTTATTAACCTAGAACGACACATCAAATTGTATCGAACCACAAGTCTAACTTTTCAAGCTGTATAGAGCTTTTAAGTTCGAGTTTCTCGTACATGAGTTGACCAATTGATATAACCTTGTGCCTAATAAAAAAACTACCAACTCCGTGCATAACTATTTGAGCACGATTGAAAGCTTGATATGGAAAACAAATAAGCACTAGGAGGCTTTAGTAGTTTCAAAATTATTGGCAACCTCAAATGTCTTTTTCAATACATCTTAAGTCAATCCCACACTTAGCATTTTATTTTTTTCAAAAGAAATGTAACAAGTTAATGAAATATTTATTGAACGATGTAGCATTAGTAATAATTTGAAGTCTTACTTATTAATTTAATAATTTAGTGTAGTTGGTGGGGTAGATATATAAAGGTTAAAAGCATTCTTCAATTCTTCTTGATAGTTGCCATATGGCAATGCGTCATCTTGTTAAGCTTCTTGAATTATTATACATGTCTTGAATATTATTCATACTTTAAGATTACGATCTTTAGAGATAATCTACTTGTTATTTGCCTTGAAGAAGTATTAGTTAAATCTTTTAAGCCACTTTAGTTCGAACGTTTCTCAGACGATCTGTACAATTTGTTTTCTATTAGTAAACAGTGTTTTTGTATGTATTAAAAAGAATGAGACTCGGATAATCGAATAGTCTAGCAGTTGAAATATTACTTCATCAAAAGTGTCATGCAATATCGCTAATAAAATTGTCAATTTGTTATATGTATATTTCCAAACAAAGTTGATCACATAAATTAGAGTTGCAAAGCTTATGATGGGCAGGGATTGAGGAGCATTTAGCGTTTAAGCAAATGGTGAATTGCAATAACAAGTGGCTTTCAATCAAAGCCAGAAGATAATGACCTCTATAATGTCATCTTTATCTCTTTTCATCTAACCCTATCAATGTCCGAACTCAATTTAATGATTATTGTCTCACAATTTTGTTAAGCTTAATTTAAGCAGGGACTATCCTGGCTCGACTAAATTCTTATATACTAGTAACTCGTATGAGGTTAGTATGGTGATAATTTGATCATCGATTCTTAAATTTCAATATTCTTTTATATAATTTTAATCTTGTGATCCAGATTAAATAGGGATATGATTGCAATAGCAATTTATATATATAAAAAAGAAATGGGGATCTCTCGAGCGTGTGATGCTCACTATCTCCATAATTTTCTCAGTTAGTTGTTGTACACCATTATAGTGTGGATTTCGTTCAATATTGTTTTCTTTTAACATTTGTACTCTTAATTTTACAAACACTGCCACCTTTCTTCTTTAATTTATTAAATTCAATAAAACATCAAACTCAAATTGCAATTCGATCCAACAATTTTATCGGATCTACTGATGAAAAACAACGTCAATTCATATTTAAAACATTCAACTCAAATTGTAATTTGATTCAACTAATATTTATTTATATTAAAAAGTCTTACAAATCCTTTGCATTTACATGACTACATTCATTCATAAAAATAACAATTTGACATCTTCTATAACTGGTGCACCTAATAATGAATTTCCTACATGATCATATTCATACCATCTCAAACAGTAATTATTGTTGTTATATTTATCTCACTTGTCATCATTAGTCGATAATCTTTTTTGTTATCTTAATAAAAAATTGAATTATCTAATCATTTATACTAAAACAGGAAGAATATCATTTTTAGATTTATCTAACCACACTTTTGACATAAAATATAAATTGAACAATACTTTTGAAACAAAAGAAGAAAATATAGTAATATAGCCAGCCGGCTTGGGCCGGCTTGTTTAATTTTGTGGGCACTTTAGCAATATCAAGAATTGTTTGCTTCAAACTTAGGAAATCAAATTGATGTCACATCTCTTTATGTCTATATCATTCTTTGTAATAACTATATATAAATATAAATACTCTCCTCCTGTATAACCAATCTTACAAACTCACTTCTTTTCGAATTTTGAAGTAATATGTCGCGTTTCGAAGACGATTTTGTAGGTGGAGAACAACATTGTCTTCTTCCTCCACCTATTGTGTTGGAGATCAATCGTTTACAAAATCATCTTAAAGGTTTCTTATTACTCTTCTTTTATCCTTTATGTATAATGTATTCCTATGTGATTTTGGTAAGAATCAAACAAGAACATGTAGTAGTATTAAGCGAGTCCTGTCATACTAAATGTAGTGGAGACACCAAATTAATGTCTAGCAAGCGGGGTGGTTCAGTTGGTAGAATAAGTGAGTTCGTGATCAAAATGTCACGAGTTCAATTTGTCACTTGATCCGCTACTAGTGTGCCACTAAACAGTTGCATGAGCTAGTGTTGAACTCGGTTCTTGTTCAAGTTTTTGTGTTTTTCATCTTCGAAAACAAACATAAGATGATATGTTGTTGAACTGGAAACAGAAAAGGAGGTGGAATTGGAAAAGGCTCACAATGAAATCAAGGCACTTAGAGGAAATCAAGTTTTGAAAGACAAGGCTCTTGAAGAGGTAATAAAAACATTTTCACATAAATTATTATAAGCACCACTTGAAGTTAATATGCCTCTTTTTTGTCCAGCTTCATGATGAAATCAACAAATTGGACGACAAGCTCCATTCCATGGAAAATCTTCTCGAACAAAAGGTCCGAAGTCTTGACAAAAAAAACGTTTATTAAAATGAATTGGAGGGATTATTTTGTTACACTAACCTTGGATGAAATGGATTATTTATGTTACCATTTTGTTCAAATGGTTCGTACAGAATCTTGATATCGAAAATCTCGTGAATGAGAAGAAGGAAGCATTGGCTGCACAATATGCAGCTGAAGCAACTCTTAGACGGGTGTATACAGAACAAAACAATGATGATTCACTTCCCATTGAGTCTATCATTGCTCCCCTCGAGGCGAAGATTAAGATGTACAAGAATGAGGTAGAAATATCCTCTGCATATTTGGATGAAATGATGAAGAAAATATATGGTTACATTGAATATATCATTTCATTTCTTATCTCAGGTTGCATTTCTGCAAGAAGATAACAAGGCCTTGGAAAGACTTACCAAATCAAAAGAAGCAGCCTTGATTGAAGCAGAAAGGATACTAAAAAGTGCTCTTGAAAGGGTATTGATAGTAGAAGAAGTGCATAATCAGAACTTTGAGCTTAAGAGACAGATAGAGATACACCAGGCAAGTTCTCGACGACTGAGTCAAACCTCGTAATGAATTTGGATGGAGGTAGTATTATAAGGTATGCTTCCTCGTTGCAGGAGGAAAACAAGATACTGGATAAAACATACCGTCTGAAGGTTACAGAAGTCGAAAAATTGAGTCGAACGATCAAGGAGCTGGAGGAGGCTGTGCTTGCTGGTGGAGCAGCAGCAAATAGTGTCCGAAATTACAAGAGACAAATTTCTGAATTACAGGTGAGATCTCACATTTACTAAAGATGATAAGGTGAAAGTTGTACAAGAGAAGTATTTACTTTTGAAATTTATTGATGTATTACTTAGGAGGAGAAAAGAACACTGGAACGAGAACTTGCACGAGCAAAAGTTTCAGCAAACCGTGTTGCGACTGTGGTTGCTAATGAATGGAAGGATGAAAATGATAAAGTCATGCCTATTAAGCAATGGTTAGAGGAAAGAAAGCTATTGCAGGTTTACAGAGAGAATATATTAAAATGTTCTTAAGAGATACTATATATTTTGTGTAGAATTTAATCTGTGTTAATATTTTCTCTTGTATAGGCAGAGTTGCAAAGAGTAAGAGATAAACTTGCAATATCAGAAAGAAAAGCTAATGCAGAAGAACAAATGAAGGTGGTCTTTCAAAATCCTGCATGGTTTCAGTTTGTTCTGTTCTTAATCCTTTATTGAATAGGCTGTTCTCTTCTTCTGCAGGAAAAGTTCAAAATGAGGCTAAAAATATTGGAAGAAGGGTTGAAGCAACATGCAAAACCCGAAAAAAACAATAATATCTTTTCGATTTTATCGAGCAACGTTGGATCTAAGAAAAGATCATCATCACAACCAAGGGGTTCCACTATTAAGAGAATGTCAGAACAACTTGATGCTGCTCAGGACAGTAGAAGGAGAAGTTGTGGAGAGAATTTGATGAAGAAGAACAGTTTGTGGGCCGGTAGAAGTAAAGTCGTCGACAAGTTCAGAAATGAAAATATCGATGCAAACGAAAATTCATCTGAACCTGTTGATGAAAACATTGATCACAAAGCTTTAGGGGATGTCATAAACAATGCTGAAAGGAATGAAGAAACAGGAAGTATGGCGAGGACGAATGACGATTGTGATGATATGGTATCTGGTTTTCTGTATGATAGGATTCAAAAGGAGCTCATAAGTATGAAGAAGGCTTGTGAGATAAAAGAAACAACATTGAAGACAAAAGAGGAAGAAATGAAGGTATCAAGGCTCCTTACCATGCCTTACTACAACGAGTCTATGGACTCCATATTAAATCTAATTGGTCGTGGAATCTTATAAATCACCTCGTATACTTTGACATATTCAATATGAGATAGGTCCTCCTTTCAGCTCGTGAAAACATGAAGAAATCGAGAGCTCGTTGATACCATCTAAGATTCCATGAGAGTCTACACTAAAACAAATTGATTGTAGATGGATAAAACTTGAAACCTTATAAACCACCTCGTATGCTTTGACATATTCAACGTGGGACGCTTCTTTCTACAATATCTACACTAGAGATATGCCATATTTGTTGTCTGGTTGTGGTACTAAAAGGGGCACATTTCCAGGTCTTAATGAAGAAGATTGATACACTATCAAAAGCAATGGAAGTACAATCCAAGAAGATAAAAAGGGAAGCTGAAAATAGAGAAAGATCATCTGATGGGATCACAAAAGGAACAAACATCTCAAAGAGGTCCAACATTTCTCCATGGAATTTCGACCTTTTTTTTATTATTTATTTGATAATATATGTTTTATGCTTGCAATTATGATTGTGTAATATTGTTCAGGGTTACAAGAACATCAACCTGAGGAAACAACAAGACAAGACAAGGAGAAGATATGACAGAAACAGATGATTTGATTATGAAATTTCTCATCAGATGATTTTCCTGATTTGCCATCTTTGAATGTGTAGTTTAACATCACAACAGATGTACATATTAGTCCTTCTCCGATTGTTTGTCGAGTGATTTAATAACAATGGTTGCTATTACTACAATTCAAATTTAGATATTGTTCGTTTTTCGTGCGTATCATTTAATGTCAAAAGAATTACGATATGTTACAAAAAATACTACTAAACAAAATACCCATCTCAACCTTTCATGTTTTAATCATGGGATTAGCAGTCTAACAGGGGGCACAAATATTACTATGCATACAGGGGAAAAGTGACCGGATTGGCAACAATATTACCAAACTCGAACGGTCAAACCTAGCTCGGGTCGTCCCACATGGTCAAAGAATTGTTCCAACTCTAGATTTAATCTCGACTTATAAACAAAATCGAGTTTCCTAAATCAAATATTAGTAAAATTGTTGAGAATTAGCTCGTCACGATCCATATAAGTCATATGTGAGTTTTTCGCATAAAAAAATAAGGAAAAAGTTATTACTTAATGAACAAAAAGCTACTCCACCTAACACCAATTAACTTAAGGATAGTGTCTACTTGAACTTATGAACAGTGCTCTCTTCCTCTCTCTTATAGGTATGGGTATAGTCTAGATGCGCTGTCGTCGCATAGAAACTCCATCCATGAAAGATTACCCAAAAAGGTGGTTGATCTTCAAAAGTTGTAAACTACAACAACCTATTATACACCACACTTCACACTACAGAAGTACGATGAAGAGAAATACGAAACTAAACAGGATCGATGCTGGTTCTACCTGTTACAAAAGATAAGACTACCATTTTGCAGGAGTTGAGAAGGAAATGGAGCTTCACACGAGGTGACATGCGACTTAAGGCGGGGTATGTTAGGATGTGCACTTCGACATCGGTGGCATCTCAATTCCACTTTGAGGAGACTCTCATCGTCTACAAGTGTTGGTTTTCCGTTTCTACCAACTTCCTCAATTACATCAACCGAATCCAGGAAAAAAGGAGTATTGAATGAATTCCAATGTTTTTTGTTCTTGAGATGTTTAGAATCGAAATCTTGGCTGATCACATGAAGATGCAGTTGCCTCATTGAAGGAACCTGCAAGATCACAAGTTTTAACTCTTTAGATTTAGTAAGAAGGAAAATGACAAGGTCTAATGCATGTCGGGGAAAGTCTATGTAGTTGATCAATTAAGTTTACGAATTTGTAAGCAACAACGAAAGACAAGTACAAGTTTTTTTCAATTCAATTTCATTCACCATCAGAAGTTTTAGCCTGTGTCACAAATATTCTTATAAATTATGACCAAACAAGAGGTAAGAGGGCAAAATGATTTGAGACATACAGAATGATATCCCAAACGGAAGATCAAAGACTCATTGTCTTTCAATAAATTCTCCGCATGCTTTAACCCAATGTGATGCATTTTATTCAGTAAGGGGAGATTCTCTTTATCTACAGCGGCAAGTGAATCAAGACCTTTGGTACGTGCCAACACCAGCAAATGCTTTCGAGCCTGAAAGAGAAGAAGAGTTCAATTCTAGTTGTCTATTGTCAGTTGATCTGCAGAGAAAAGAAATATGTGAAAGATAGTTGAGGAGATTAGCAACCTTTGGGTAAAGATCATTTATAACGACAACATCATCAGACACCTCAATCACATTGTTTTTATGCTTATCTGGATGCATGGCAATGTCGTGAAGGGCTTGGGCAAAAGAGCCATATGTCGTGCTCATGCCCTTATTTTTATATGGAGGTTCTTGTTTACTCACAGGAGAATTGGAAACTTCAGTTCCAAGTTCTTTATAGAAACCCTTGTGTTTTTTATTGTTTTGAGGCTGATCAAGAGCTTCCATCCCACTCACTTTGTGCTGACCTTTTCCAGGACTTCTATAAAGGTCATCTTGTGCTTCTAGGGATTTATTAATGTTTGGAGTGAAGGAGGCTCCCTCCGGCTTGACTATAGAAACAAAAGCTTCAAAAAGCGACGAATAAGCTTTCCGGAGTACATTGCAACCTTTAAGATAATCATTTTTTAGACAGTCTGGTCTCAGTGGATTCATATTTGGCCCAAGAACGTGAATTACATGCGCCACACCCTCTCTCATAAACAAAGGCGATGTTGGAGGGACAGGGACAGCTACAGCATTCCCTGGTTGAAGGGAAGTGGCTCTTTCCTTTGTGGCACTCTCCAGTTCAGGACCTGCAGCACTAAAAATAGCAGCATTCACGCCTCCACCTCCAGGTTTTAGTCGCCTAAACAATGGTCCATTACAGATAATATTTTAGAAACAATGTATAGAACAACAAAAACATTCACTATTGTTACGATTAGTGAAGACACAGAATGCACAGAGCAACAAAAACCTTCACTACTGTTTAGAATTAAATAAAAGCCTCAAATAAAAAGTATAAGCAAGAAGAAGTCCTAGAACTTCTAGTTCTTAACAAAATCTGTAGGATTTCGGTATTTGCAAAACTTACCAATTAGTTGCATTGGCAATAACGTTGCAGCGCAGACCCCCTCTGGAGTAAAGTTGAGTAATATCTCCTATAAATGTGAAGAACTTCCTAGGGTCAATGTTTCTCTGCACTACTTTCCTCTTGACCAATGCCAAAATCTTTGATTTTGGAGATATATCTACTAAAACAAGCCTAGCATTACCAAGTTTATCGATATATTCGTCAACCTTTTCAACTATAATGTCTGATGCCTTCTCTAAATCAAAGTGGAAATCTGCAGTGGAAATTGATGGAAATGCCAGTAAAGGAACAGTTTCAGTTGAACTGGTTTTATGAGCATTGTTCCAAACATCAGAATGATCAGGACAACTCTCTTCTTCTGTAGAGACCGACATTTTTTTAACCGGGACATCTTGTTGCACCATCCTTTGAGGTACATCATTTTCCACATCAGACCGAGTAGGACAAATTTTTTCTTTAATGACGGATACTTTTTGAAGCGAGACATTATCTTGTGAGATACCATCCAACTTGGATGGTATATTAGAAGGTGGATCTACTTTCTTCATGAACCTCATAATACCAAGCTGAACTTTCGAGTCCGGATTCTTCCTACCAAAATATCCTGAGGGAAGGGTACCTACTGATTCAAGTCCCCTGTATGTAGCAACCGCTGCTTCAACTTGTTCTTCATTCGCACAATGCATAATCCTACTAAATCCTTCACTCAGCTCAGGCAATTCTTTCTTTTGCAGCACCCTGTTCACTACAGCAGCAGCTTTGCCACCTTGCAATTTCCCCTCATGACCAGTCCTTTTCATCGCCCTAGATATACATACCTTTGCAGGAAGATCAAGAAACACACAATGTTTCTCTACTTCATCTCCACCAAGCCTCAGAAACTCAGCACGTTGTTCTTTATCAATGTTACACCTATCAATCAATACACTTAATCCACCATTCAACGCACTAGCAGAACTCGCAAGGCACTGACTTCTTGTCCCAACTTTACCACCAGTCCCTATCATATCCTGACTTATTACACAGAATTTGATTTTTTTTTTCAGTAACATAAAAGAACCCGAAACCATAATACATCAAAAAATCGGTATATCTTCAGTTTAGATACTATAAACTACTCCCTCCATTCGGAGATTATCTAGTATCAAATTTTGATGGTTGGTTGTTAAAATTCCGACAGAAATATAGGCGATAACACTATTTTCAACCGAATTTACTATTAACATGATATTTTGATTAAAATCAAATTTGATTAGGCTAATTGGAAAGCAACCTGACAAATTCGGGTCCAGGGTCTTTTGGGTGCCTTCATAACATGTTCGCAGAAAGTGGATTTTCCACTACCAGGTGGCCCAACTAAAATCACTACTATCACTTTGCTTTTCTTTGAATTTCCTTCATCTGCGAAAGGGAATGAACTATTTAACATATTATTTGGTGAAATATATATATGAAATGTTAATATTTTTTCTTTTAGATAATTAACATTAAAATAATTCACAATCCCCCTAAACATTAAGGTTATGATATTTTGATTGAGAGAGGACAATCATTTTGGGACAGAATGAGCAACATATTTGAATGATGTTGTGGGAATTTGACTTACTTGAAGGGCCGACTTGACGATTGATTTCCATTCGAATGCTGAAGAAGACGATGAGCAACTAAACCAAGGGAATTGTTCGCTTCTTCTTCACTAGACCCAAATAGTGAATTACTGGAAATTACTATTTTACCCCCTCACTTAACTTCCTCGACTACTACACTTCCAAATGGGGGGGCAGAATGATAAATTCAAGCTACAGTAACCTACTATTTGGGTGTGTATAACAGATCAGCTAATTGTACCTTTTTGGATCGGGTCGGTAATTCTTTAAAATTACCATAACTATAAGGAAATGCAATTTTTTTTGTAAATCAGCGATGAAGTGAGTTTCGAATAGGACCTTCTGGAAAGGGAATTAAAGGGGAACCAAAGAAATCGGTGAGAATTTTATTTTATTGTTGTTTGTATATACTACTTCCGTCTTTTTTTATCTTGATGTTTTCACTTTTTGAAGTCAAACTTTAAAACCTTTTATCATGAATTTTCATTAGTATATACGAAATAATATAGTCATGTTGGGTCTTGTTAGATTCGTTTCAATCTATATTTTTTAAATATATATTTTTTTTATAACTTTTACGTATGTAAAATTAGAGATATTTCATTCTAAATTGTGTCTTGGTGACTGTGAAAAGTCAAAACATCAAGATAAAAAAGACAGAGGAGGTATAATTTTGAGCTACAAGAATGAGGGAAAATAAGGTAGAAAATATTTTAAATATTTTATTTTCGCCAATAGAATTTGGGGAGGGAGAATTTGAGGAATAGGAGGGATAATGAAGGTGGATTAGTGCTAATAGTTTCTCGAGAAATTTGGAGAACTAACACCCTTAGGTCACAAATATAAATTTAGAGCACCCTTGGCAAATTTCTTGCTTAAATGGCACGTTGTTCGGCTGAAAAGACATCTTCTTCAACCTTCACAACACCAACCCCCACAATGCGAACAATCCGCACCCCTACAAAAAACGTGAAAAAACGGGAAGGGGAGCTCGTTTTCATGTTTTTGCAAGGGTAAGGGTTGTTCGCACGATGGGGTACGAAGGAGGGTTGTTCTGGCGAGGGGTGGGCGGGGGTTAAAGCTTTTGGTATGTGGTGGTGGTTGGTGGTAAGGTAGATGGTGATGGTAGAGGGTTGGCAGTATTGGGGGTTGAAGGGTTGGTTGGTATTGGGGATTGGAGGTTGGTGTGACGGTGTTATGAAGAAGGTGTGGTATGATGTTAAATTGGGGTGTTCGGAGGTGGTAGTAGTGAGGTAGATGGTTATGGTGGAGAGGGTGGTGGTTGAAGGTTGAAGGTTGGTGTTATTGGAGCAAATGTGATCACGCTCACATTAAGCGCCCCCTCACGCCGAACCCACAGCTTGAAAGGGAGTAAATCACGGTACGATCCCTAGGACCAGAGTGTATGGAGGCCTGTCTACGCTGCGCACTTAGCCTGGGATAAAACTCCTAAACTGCCGCTGGCGCGATTCGAACCCATGCCAATTGGAGCAATCTGCATACACCCTAACCACTGGGACAACCCGTGGAGTTTGAAGGTTGGTGTTATGAGTTGAAGACAATGAGAAGTGTGATAAATTATGATGGACAAAATAACCTTTTTACGCAATCAATGTGCGTAATTTCTCGAATGCTCTAAATTCATATTTGTGGAAAGGTGTCATTTGCCAAATTTCTCATAGTTACTCCTAGGAAAAAAACAAACATATCATAAAATAATATGTTTTTTAGATTGACATGACCTCCCAACTATTTATTTTTAATGTTTTAAGGGTTAAAGATATTAAAAATTAGCAACATTTACTAATTTTTTCACTCTATAATTTTATTTTAAAATTGCTAATACTGATAAATTTGTTAAATCGACCACACTGTATTAACTTGCAAGTTTTGAGGTGATATTTATCATGGATGTTATGGTATTTATTGAATTTTTTAAAAATTTAAATCGTATTCTATAATAACAAAATAAGAATTATTTCTATAATTAATATTAATAAATAATTAAAAAACAAAATCCTCACTCTGTCCTATAATTCAAATCTCCAACCCCGACCTCTAACCCACCTAACCGTTTCTCTTTATTTTTATTGAATATATAGCGACACATATGTTTGTGATGATGCGGGAATAGACAGTATCGTTATAGGGAGAAAAAATAAAATTCTCTTCGAAATATTTTCTATCTATTGTAAAGTGTAGAAATATTTAAATAAGAATATTTAATGTTATAAAGGATGAATAATATGACGTAGCAAGAAATATTTATAATTATTTATTTCTTGCAAGGTAAAGGTGTAGATTCCAGCCTTCCAAGGTTCAGACTTCAAATTTATCCATATTTAGTTACTTGGACCGTGTTTTATTATGCATTTTGTCCTCTTATTTTATTCTAAATTGACCTCCTTTTATGTTCATCATGGTTTTGCTCCTCCCGAAGATGATCGATCTAATGGGGCTTTAGCTCATTACTTCTGTAGGAAGCTCCTGCCTCCATGATATTTATGGTTTCATTCACGATAGCTCGGGTCTCAATCATTACCTCCCACTCCAATCATTAAAATACTTTACCAGCATGCTCTAGTGCTTTCTGTACTGAGGTCTCTCAAAATCTCATAATGTTCAATTTTCATACACTATAGAGTATGTAACGTGGTAATTATCAGTTGTACCTAATAAAGAATAATACCCTTTTATATATTGTTTTTATATCCCTAAACAATTGTCCATCTCAACTACCTTGTTAAACAATTATTCGTTATCATGAAATACAAAAGAAAAAGAACAGTTGTCTAGACAACTACATAGTATATTACATGGAAGACAAAAAAACAAAACTAAAGACAAAAAACTTCGATGTATGATCAGTTGTTCAGCTGTCTTAAAAAGAAAATGAACTCAAAATACCTCAATGAAGAAACAATAGCATCATGACAAAGATTAAACAATATATTATCGATTCTGTATTGACTATTAGCTCTAGCTGAACTTGTTAGACATTGAACTAGTCTGAATCTTGATTTTTGGTCGAGGCTATGCCGCGAAATGATTTTGCGTACAAAAAGGCTATATCTGTGACTCCAATTTCAGATCTTCGAGCACACAACGAAAGGGTCTTACTGTCTGCTCTATTCATCTCTATAGAATATCTAGTGGTGTCAGACGCCTATCTGTATCTGCAAGATTGGGGAGCTTGCTTCTCTTAGACCAAAGCCAGATTTTTGAAACAGAGAAGCTATCGCCTCCTCTAGTCCCAGCGTTAATCTTTTTCGCCTCTCTATCTGCATTATTACCTCCGTGATCATGTCCAGTGTTGGTAAACCTAAAACTACCAGCACCAATATCATTGCTAGACAAAGCTACTTGCATTTCTGATTCGCCTACTACATACTGAAATGTCCCCATGGAATAACACCTCCTTGCATCCAGATTAATACTGGAACTCGTCTCCCCCTGATCGAGTTCTCTTCTTTTCCCGGGATTCACACTTCTAAACTTACCTAACCTCACAGAAAGCACCCTCATTTCCCCAGCCTCAAGCGCCTCATTTCCATCCGTGTGACTCAGTGACACCTCAATCGCACTATTTCGTGACAATACATTCGATTGGCCTCTCAGTTCATTATGGTTAAATACTGAACTATCAACTGCAATCCCAGAAGTTATCACTTGTCTACACAAAGGGCAAGTTGAGTTTGACAACATCCATGTATCTATGCAATTCATGTGAAATGCATGACTACAAAACGGAAGCAACCTAAGCAAATCAGAACCAGAGAATTCACACAAACACACGGCACAATCAAACGGCTCTTTCGAACCCACGATTTCTTTATAGTAAAAAACAGGCAGAGAATCAATAAGAGACTGATCTAAACCAGAATCATGTAACCTAAAGAGCTGATGAAGCTGTCTCTGAAGTGACTGAGAACCCAAGCTATCTTGATATAGATTGGACTGAGACACTGAGGATAAAACTGATCTTTTTATAAGAAATCTAACAAAAAGATGCAATAAACCAAACATAAACAAGACAATTGCCAAGACAATTATAACCACCGTCGTATATGAACTAATACTGCTCATTTGTGAAAGAATATGATGAGAATTAGCAGAACAATGATTTTGAAGGGGCAATTCAAACCCTCAAAAGGGTATCTTTATCTAATCAAGAAAGCTGAACAACCCCATCAAGAATCTAAACATGATTGTTTTCCTCAAGTTTCTGTAGTTATACCGTTACAAGAATATATATTACTTGCAATAACGACGACATCTTGAATTCGAGTACTTGCAATAACAAAGACCGAATTTTAAGAACCCGAAACTCGATAAATAGGGAGGTGGGGTAAGATTAGAAAGGGAAATGACATGCAGACAAAAAGGGGTGGCAGAAAAGAGTAGAAAATTGGAGGGTGGCTAACCAATCTCTGCAAAGAGGTGAAAAATGGGATGGAACTAGATATTGAAAGCAGAGTAGAAATGTGAAGAATTTTCCATTGTTTTGGTGAAAAGATGGGTGGGAGTACCAACAATTGTACTGAAATTGACTTGAATTAAGTTTGTCTGAAGAGATTTACAAACAAAAATCTGATAAAAATAATGGGAGAGAGGAAGTAGTTGGGGTCCAGGTTGCAGGTACACAGTAAAGAGACAAAGCTAGAGCGTCATTTCTAGATTTCTAGGTTTATGTTTTATTGCGTCACTTCACAACAGAATGATATCACTACTGCCAGCTCAACGAACTGTCAATAGGTAAGATGATTATGCATTGATAAGATTGTTTACATGGTACATGAGCCAAGCCGAGCTGAGTTCAAACTCATAATTTTATTACTCATTATTCGACTTTGAAACTATCTCACTTAGCTTATTTCAAAATTTTAAATTCAATTGAATAATTAATAAAATTAATTAATGACTAATTTTAAATGACTAACAAACTATTCCCTCTGTTTTATTTGATTGTTTAGCAAAGAAGTACTTTATTAAGGGGTTAATAAATTTTTTACTATTATACGCTACATAATACTATCAAAATGAAAAGTAACGCCCACGGGGCATAGCTCAAATGGTAAGGGGTTTCACTATAAGAGTGTGCTTCTCCACAAGAGTGTGGGTTCGATCTATGGCAGGTGCACGAGTAACTCTGCATTTGTTCAAGGGAAAATTTGCTTGTGGGTGGTTACTTAGCCTACTCTGGGCACTCTTGAGGTGGAGTACCGAGCCGCTAGAGGCACATCCCGGATTCACCTCCTCTGTTGGGCGATGGGTTAGCCAAGCGGGAACGCCTTAAATGACCGTATCATTTAAAAAAAAAATGAAAAGTAACCCATCAAACAAGGTCAAACATGAGTATAAAAGTACATTGAATTCCGTAAACAATAAATTATTATGAAAAAGTAAATATTTTCTAAACAATCAAATACTTTGAAACGGAGAGAGTATAATATAGCTAATTAAAAAAAATACTAACACATAGCTACCGGCCTACCGCGTTGGCTTGCCGAGCTAACGAGCCGGGAACCAGCTCGTAGCTCTGCTCAACTCACTATGAACGGAGCTCTGAACCTCGGCTCCCCCTAGCCAAGCCGAGCGAGTCGGTCAGTTTAGCTCCACTCATGCACAACTCGAACAAAGCCTATTTCCAAGGAGAACTGTACAAAGCATCCATTCGGAGGTGTTCTTAATTAGCAGTTAGCACCGAAGGAGAGAAATCAACTACGTTTTAAGGAAAACGGTGTTACCGTGAGTTCATCTGGTTTCGAATTGTTGTAATCGCTTTATTGTAATTTTTGTTTTCATATTATTTTCGTCCTTATAATCATTGTCGTATGAATTTGTATCTACTTTTATGTAAAGTATTGAGCTATATATTCCCTACAGCGTCCTACAAAACTCATATGTTAGTATGCCACACTTAAATCTTGTCAATATTATCCATATTTGCAAATTTAATTTTCACTATTACTCATACAAGCACCTTAATTGAAGCAATAAGACTACAAGAGAACCTTTGATTGCATATGTATTTATAGAATGATTGGTTTAATTTGTATAGTAAACAAAGAAATTATTAATAGCAAAATTATAATTAAAAAAAAAAAAAAAATTGTTGAGAGCCTAAATGCATGTCCCGTGGCCTCCCGATTTCCCCTCCCCCAAAACATACACATACATAACTCTGTCATCACTACCACCCCTCCACAACCAACAATTCCAAATTCGACGATGAACCACTTCTATGGCCACCTCGAATCCTCCAAGTTCCTCAACCGCATTGAGAAAAAAACAACCTCCCTACTTTACGAGCGTCATAAGCCATGGTGGCATCAAATCCTAGACCCGAATGGCGAATTTGTGGCCAAATGGAATTATATCTTCTTGTTCACGTCGATGGTGGCACTTTTCATCGACCCATGTTTTCTTTTCCTGCCTACAATGAGAGAACACAATTGCATGGAGATGGATAACGTTATGGCATACCTTTTGATAAGTGCACGTACCATTGTTGATCTCTTCTCTATTTTGCATATTGCCATGAAGTTTAGGACAGCTTACATTGCTCCCAGTTCTCGGGTTTTCGGGAAGGGGGAACTTGTTTTGGATCCTCCAATGATTGCTATTAAATATGTCAAATCGGATTTTATTATTGATGTTATGGCTGCTCTTCCCCTTCCTCAGGTACGCGATAATCCTAAATACGCTACCCTTTTCTATACACCCTAAAACACTTGATTGCATCTTCATTTTCACTTTCCATAGATTATTATAGTTACTTAAAATGAAATATTGTTAGATGATTAACAAGAGTTAGTGTTGGCTAATGAAGTAGTTTATCTATTATGAATTGAAAAAGTTGTTACTGTTATGTCTTGATCACTTTGGTTTGTTCAGATTGTCATTTGGTCAATTCTGCCGGGGTCTCAAGACCCTACAGCGGCTCATCAAAACCACTCCATATCGCTGGTTATAGTGGTGCAGTATATTCCTCGTTTATTAGTCATGTTCCCTCTCAATGCCAAAATTGTTAAAAATACTGGAGTTGTCGCAAAGAATGCTCTGTCCGGGGCAGTCTACAATCTTGGTATCTATATGTTGGCAAGTCATGTGAGTATATACAATTCTATTTTGACCGATGAAATGAATACTTTACGTTAAAAATCATGGGTCCGTCCCTGATACTAAACAACAAATAAACATATCAATGTAACTATTGATTTGTGAACCGTCAGAAGTGCAGGTCTTAGGTGCAATTTGGTATCTAATGGCATTTGAAAGGTACTACTCATGTTGGTTGAAGCAATGCAGACTTGAGAGAACGAGAAGACAGAGTCCTTGTATGACCAGGTTTCTGGATTGTCAATATCTTGGTGCACTTGATCGTCAGATTTGGGCAAATTCGACTCAGGTGTTCGACAAGTGTAGTTCTGGACCGGACAACTTCGATTTTGGCATGTTTGAAGATGTATACAAAGATGAAGTCACTTCCACAAATTTCTATGATAAATTCTTCTATTGTCTTTGGTGGGGGTTGAGAAATTTGAGGTATGACCCTGCCTTAGTTGTAATTTACCCATCTATAGTCAAGTATATATTTATTTTTCTTTTATATTTCTCAGTTCATATGGGCAAAATCTGGCGACAAGCACTTCTACCGTCGAAACACTATTTAGCAGTTTAATCTGTCTTGCAGGTTTAGTGTTCTTTTCTCTGCTAATCGGGAACATGCAGGTAATTTACTTCAGTTATGTGCTTTAAATGAAAAAAAAAAAAATGTAGCTAAAATCGGCCTACTCTGTTTCATAATAAAGTTGAATTTTGTAATATTGTTAGAGCTATCTGCAATCGATTACAACAAGGCTAGAAGAATGGAGGGTGAAAAGAAAAGACACTGAAGAGTGGATGAGGCATCGTCAACTGCCCGCAGAATTGCAAGAACGTGTTCGTCGGTTTGTTCAGTACCAATGGCTAGCTACTAGAGGAGTAGATGAAGAGGAAATCCTTTCTGCATTGCCATTGGATCTTCGACGCCAGATACAAAGGCATCTTTGTTTGGCCATTGTTCGTCGTGTGAGTACAACATCCCCTAACACATAATCTTATATAGATTATAGATTCTAAATTCTATTGTCCTTTATTCAAACAATGCTTGTATATGGTTTGCGCAGGTTCCATTTTTCTCACAAATGGATGATCAATTATTAGATGCAATATGTGAACGTCTAGTTCCATCACTAAATACTAAAGACACGTATATTGTCCGGGAAGGAGATCCGGTGAATGATATGTTGTTCATCATACGAGGGGAACTGGAGAGCTCCACGACGAATGGAGGAAGATCTGGTTTCTACAATTCAATCATTCTGAAACCTGGAGACTTCTGTGGTGAAGAGTTGTTAACATGGGCCTTAATGCCAACGTCAAGCATGAACCTGCCCTCCTCAACTCGAACGGCTAAAGCAATCACTGAGGTTGAAGCGTTTTCGCTTAAAGCTCACGATCTTAAGTACGTTGCAAACCAATTCAGACGCCTCCATAGCAAGAAATTACAGCACGCTTTCAGGTATTACTCACAACAGTGGCGGACATGGGGTGCTTGCTTCATACAAACCGCTTGGCGGCGTCTGAAGAGGAGGAGGTTTGCAGAGGATTTGTACAGAGATGAAGAAAACATGTATGATGATGACGATCGTGATGTTCCTGTTGAGCAACAAGAAACCATGGGACTTTTGGATTATAACGATAGCGGGCTACGAAGAAGAGTAGCAGATCCTCAAGGGAGTAGTGGGGATAAAAATGTTTTGGGAGCTACAATTTTGGCTTCAAAGTTTGCTGCTAATACTAAAAGAGGGGCTGCAGACAAGATTGGAATGGCTCCTCCACCCTCTACCATACATATGCCCAAGAAGTTATTCAAGCCTGATGATCCTGATTTTTCTGCACTACCAGAGGAGGGGGAGGATCATGATTCTAACTAATCTAAATCATTCGAGTTATCGAGTTTTGTTTATAGTTATTACAACCTAATCTGTATCGTGGAAATGACTATTTACCTTCTTTTCGATTTAAGTCAAAGAATGACAAACACCTCCATCACAAACACTAATGTCAGAAGCAACTATGATCGGACTAATAATAAGGTGGGGCTAACAATCATCATACAAATTTCGACCAAAGATTTTCCATGATCGAGGGTACTAAAATAGTTGAAGGAGGGGGCCAAAAGCTTCAAAAAGCTCACCGGGCCGAGAAATTTGATAGGAGTAGCTATTTCCATCTCACAGACCTCAGTCATTATGAAATTTCATAAATTAATCCACCACATGTTTAGATAAGTGAATGAGCTACCCACGTTTGGTCCCGTCTGTGCTAATAAGCAATGTAATGGCTTTTAACAGTATAGTATTAAATACTAGTGATCTCGTCCTTGTACTCGATTGGTTACATGAAAAGATCTAGTCCATGATCAACTGAGACACATTCGCGAATTACTTCTTTCGTGTATTGAATTTCGGGAGGGTGCGTGAGGGCACTAGGTATAATGATTCACATTTACTAGACTCGATAGTAATGTATCTAGTTTGTTCACTGTATATTGAATTCGGGGCATTCAAATCCATTTATATATCTAAGTCCTAAGTTGATGATGGCTACATGATAACCAAATCAAGCTCTTCATTCACTCACCGACTTTGACTCAGCTTGCATATGTACACTCTTAATGCATATATACATGATGAGCTTCATTTTGCAGTTGGTTATCAACACTCTAGAATATATATATATATATATAACAGTATTTCTTTATGTTCTTCATTTTGTAGTTCTGCAGACATTATTATTTATCGAATTTCATATCATAGAGGCCTTCAGCCGTTCTGCCTGTTTGATCATTACAAGTTTAAGGTACGGTAGTAACCATTCCCAGCAATTAAGTTATCTTAATCCGTTCACTTTTACTTGTCATCCTAGTATAATTATTCTGTTAAAGAATACTAGTCATTGTGGCATAGAACGAAGATATACTTAGTTCGTTCATTTTTACATATCATCATCCTAGCACAATTGTTTTGTTAAAATATATTTGTCATTTGTAGGAATATATTTTTTGAGTACTAGTATTTATTTTTCTTAATCCACGTACGTTACAACAATAAGTAAAAACGAAGGCAGGGGTGACTTTATTATGGTAAAAATGTATTTCACTGTGGCTCACTAACGAAATAATTTTGAACTGACAGGGGCCGGAAATGTATATATTGAAATTTGAGGTATTGTTTTTGCTCTTGATCTTCCACATCTTGGTTCATGCTAGCGAGGTTATTGGGAGAGGCAACGTTTTTAATATCGTTAATTATAGCCCTTTGCCCCTCACCGGTGGAGACATCGACACTAATCAGGTTTATGCATATCATTATCACATCTTTTCCCCAATTAAATATAGAAAACGGATAGAATATATACGCATATGCCCCTCTCCCTCCCCCCAACCAACAAAAAAAAAACGAAAAATATAGTATGTATCACTCCATCAACTTGATCATTTTTATAGTAGTCTGTAAATTAGTTTGCTTACAGATAATCTAGACAGCATCATAACTTATTACGTTATGGCAGGCCATGTTAGATGCATTTAGCGAAGCATGCGAAAATGAATATGGGGGAACCATTGAAGTTCCACCAGGAACATATCACCTGGAAACTATAAATTTCCAAGGTCCATGCATTGCTCCAGTGGCCTTCAACATAACTGGCTCCTTTATTGCTCCAGCTGACCCTTCCATTGGTTTTGAGCATTGGATTATGTTCACCAACATTTATGGCTTAGCAATTTATGGTAATGGAAGTTTTGATGGCCAAGGATCCTTCGCTTGGCCTCAAAATAATTGCACCCAAGGCCCTTGCCCTACCCTTCCTGTGGTTAGTACTCCATTTTTTTCCTTTTCTAACGATACACCGCAATCACTACTATTTATAATGGCGTACGTATTGGGTATACCTCGCATTATTTTTCTTGTATATTGAGCAAGTGTTATTATGATTTGGGACAGTCGATGAAATTTAATGATGTGAAGAATGCAACAATAGAGGACATCGAATTAGTTGACAGCAAATATTTTCATTTCCACATATTTGGGTGTGAGAATATGAACATCAGCAATGTCATAATCACTGCACCAGGAGATAGCCCCAACACAGATGGAATGCACATCGCCTACTCGAACAACGTCCAAATCACAAGCGTGCAAATCGGGACAGGTGACGACTGCATTTCTTTAGGCCCCGGAACTACAGATATCAATATCACAAACATCGCGTGTGGACCAGGTCATGGAATAAGCATCGGGAGCCTCGGAAGGGCTCCTGGAGAGCTCGATGTCCATGGAATTTCAGTAACCGGTTGCACATTTACAGGCACACAAAATGGAGTCAGGATCAAGACATGGGCACCTTCACCCCCGAGTAACGTCTTCGACGTTCTGTTTCAGGATATTATTGTGGACGGAGTCGTCAACCCCATCGTCGTTGATCAATTTTATTGTCCGTACCCATCTTGTGATCAGGTAATTATATTTTTTCTGTAACGAGGGACTCGCAAGTCGCATCGCATGCTAGTCATTACTTTTTTATCGAACGATACTAAATTATAACCTGTTTTTTTGTCCTGTTTTTTTGTTGAATGTATTAGGGTGATTCTGAAGTTCAAATTACAGACGTCAAATTTGTGAACATTCGTGGTACTTCGGTTTCCAACGTGTCTGTGAATCTTAACTGCAGCAAAATTGCACCATGTGAAGAGATTGTGTTTCAAGATTTAAACATAACATTGAATGATAATCAATATCCAACTATAGCATCATGCTTCAACTTCAATGGCACATTTTGTGGTGATCAAATACCTTCAGAATGTATTGAGACCACTTAATGCAAAGCTAATTGATGACGATAAAGAGTGTAGGAAACCAATTCTGATGTAGACTTCTTTAAAAAATACTCCCTCCGTCCCTAAATGATTGTCACATTTGACTTTTAGTGGTCAATAAAACACGATTTAAAATACAAATATCTCTTATTCTAAATGCAAAAAAATTATAATAAGTTGATATTTCAAAAATATATATTGAGACGAATCTAACGAGGTCCCACAAGACTATATTATTTCTTTTCGTTTAGTGAGAATTCGTGATCAAATTTTGGTGTAATTGACCACAAAAGTCAAAATGTGACAATCTTTTAGAGACGGAGGGAGTACTATAATTCTTTTTAGAAAACAATATTGTAATAAATAATCATAGCCTATTTCGACGTTCAAGTATCATTATTTAAATTTGTTTTATACCATTTTTAATGAATATTTTAGTTGTTCTTTTCTTAAATTTATTTGGTGCTAAATGTCTTATGATACTTTATATTTAAACTCTGTAATACAATTTTCACCTAATAAGATACCGTATCATGTCATTTTCAGGGAAATTTGGATAAATGACACAATTTGACTCTAGAGTATACATTAGTCAAAATTGTGTATTGATATGCGACCCGAATTAAATCGAACGGTTTGGTCTGGTTTGCCAAACCCCAAATTTTACCTTTTGATTTGATACTTGCCAATACGCACCAAGCTACAAGCCGAACAATACGACTCGAATCGAACTTTTTACGTTCACTCACACCCCCAACTCACAACCCTTTGCCTCCCCCTCCCCAACCACCCCCTAGTGACCATGGTTCCCAACTTGTCCAACCCACCCCACCCCTATCTCCTCCACCTCCCCCCCTGCCCGCTCATTCGACCTCCACCCCCGGCAACCACCATAAGATTTGGGTTTAGATTTTTCTTTAGGCAAACGACCGGGATGATCACCTATGTTTGGGTTAGGGACCCAGTTGATCACCTAACTTTCAAAATGTCCCAGTTGATCAACAAATTTCTTAAATCGTTCTCATTCAGCACATTGGTCAATTATCCTAAACATAGGTGATCATCTCGGTTGTTTGCTGTTTTTCTTTTTAAAAGAACATTTCAATAATGGAATTTACAAAAACACCCCTCAAAATGGTCTATCGCGTAATCGAGAAATTAGCAATTTAAGGGATTTCGTTACGACCGAAAGATTTTTGTTAATTGATAATGAACTTAGACATTTTGAGGCAGGTGAATTGAATCCGGTGTATGATGAACAATTCATTTAACCCTATTTCTATGTACTAATGAAGCATAAAAATTAAGAAGAAATCAGTGAAACAACTTGATAGTTATCTATACTAGAAAAAGAAAAAAACCGAAGTTCGGGCGAAAAGAGCCGGGCAGATGGGTTTGAAAATCGGAGGGCAAATCGAGAAAGTGAACGGAAAAGAGCTAAGCTACTCAGATTTCGCGGACAAATATTTAGCCCGAAACCAGCCCGTTGTCTTAACGGGCCTGATGGACGAATGGCGAGCTTGCCACGACTGGGTTTCTGATTCCGGAGAACCCAATCTCGATTTCTTAGCCGACCATTTCGGACTCTCCAAAGTCCAGGTCACCCTCCCTCCATTTCAATTATAGTCTAATTTTGACTTAAGGAAGATTGTTTAGTTTTGACTTAAAAAAAAAAAAATGAAAGTGGACAATTTTCGTAAATTGCTACTAAACAAAATTGATTCAAATCAAAGTTAGTTAACTTTAACTGTTAATTTTGAGATGGAGGTGTGACAATGTGTTTGGATGGAGAGAGTATTAAGTAATAGTCTGTCTTTGTAAAGTGGTAAGTTCAAGTTTGACTTGTGAATTGGTTTCAGGTGGCGGATTGTGGGACGAGAGAGTTTACGGATCAGAAGAGACTCGAAATGTCGGTTTCCGACTTCATACGACGATGGGGTGAGCTTAATTGTAATGGTGATAGGGAGGAAAATCCATTGTTGTACTTGAAAGATTGGCATTTTGTTAAGGTGATCATCTTTGGTTGGATTAAGAAATTTTAGGATTGTCATATAGATACAACTTGTTGAATTTTTTTTGAGACGAGTTCATGTGAAGAAACAATGCACATTAGTATACGCATTAGGCATTATGGATAGATACGCATGTCCTTGCACTTCTATTTGCGTGGAATTAGCTCGCCTAGGAATGGAAACCAATCGAACAAAGTACGTATTGAATGTGACTTTTTTGATAAGTGTTGAGATTTAATAATAGTTTGCACCCTTTTTACGCTTCTTATGTGCTGATGGGGTATGTTTGGGTTGTACCCCTGATCTTGTTTAACGAGTGCTCTGACCAATGATCGTTATGATTCCCAGGAGTTCCTTGATTACACTGCTTATAATACTCCATTATTTTTTCGGGATGACTGGCTAAATTTCTATCTGGACAATTATCGCATGCATACTGACCCTGATGCAATTAACGAGACAAATGAAATAAGCTGCTCCGACTATCGTTTTGTGTACATGGGGGCAAAAGGTATGTGAATTGATTAAATGAATAGTTCTAGAGATTTCTGTTTTAAGATGTCAAAACTTGAAATATATTCTGGATATATAGTAAACATGATGTCTTAATGCAGGTACATGGACTCCTCTTCATGCTGATGTTTTTAGATCATACAGTTGGTCAGCAAATGTATGTGGTAGGAAAAAGTGGTATTTTCTGTCTCCAACTCAACATACTTTAGTTTTTGACAGGTATTAATTAGTACTTCCCCGTCATTTTCACTCGTCTAGCTCACTTGCGAAATATTACGGAGTATATTTTTTTTCAATCCATTATTCTAATACTTCTTTCATATTGTATGACTACTTTTTAATGTTGGCTGGCGTCATTGGTCTTCTTAATATGCATATCTTCACTTCATGTATATACAGGAACATGAAGAACTCCGTATATGATATTTTTGAGGAAGTAAATGAGAATACATTCCCTCATTTCAAGAAGGTAAACTGAAAAAGAAGATTGGAATAAAAAATTAATGAAATAGTTTTAAAGTTACCACTCTTAAAAACAAGAATCGTTTATCGTTCTATCTCATCTGTGCATGTCTCAGTCTATCTGGTGGGAGTGTACCCAGGAAAAAGATGAGATAATTTTCGTACCTAGTGGATGGTTTCATCAAGTTCTAAATCTGGTATGCTACTTTTTTTTTATCTGGTATCTTAATGAACTTATTGTACTTCCTGTTCAATTATATATCTTCCCCTGATTAGTTTTTCCTAAAAAGAAGGAAGTCTGTGGACTTCAATGCTCAAAAACCCAATAAAGGAAAATAAGATGGGTGAAACTCAATTAAGGTTTCATTGTCTTGATAACTTTGTTGCTTCCGTCAAATGTATTACTCTCGTACACCTCTGTTCTTAGGTTTCATTAAAATTAATCATGAACATGGTAAACTACACATTTTTTGTTGAACTAACTAATGGTAAAACATTTGAAATGCCAGAAAGTTGTGTCATATTCTCATCTTGATTATCTTCTCACTTGCATTCAGATGTTTCTAGCTTTAGAATTTTTATCTTGTTTCTCATTTATTTTCAACAATTATTTCCAGCTTTGCAAATTTAATGTCTTAGTAACTCATGCATTGGGCTACATATTTACAGGATGATGCTATTTCAATAAATCACAACTGGTTTAATGCGTACAACCTGACTTGGGTGGTAAGCTCGTCCAACATGTTACATCAGAAAGATTTTATTCGCAGTTGTAGGATTTACTATAATCCTTGCCTTTTGAAGTAGAAACTATATGAGAATATGAACGTGCATATTTAAAGAATCCATCTGGTTCTATCCATTTTATGTTAGTAAAATCATCTTCTTCTTTTTCCTGACAAGAGATCTAGTAGTTCGGTAATGTAGATATCTGTTCGCTTGCATTGATTTTGCGCTCATAAAAAAGAATTTCACATTTGTCAGTGGGATTTACTTCTGAGAGACTATAAGGAGGCAAAGGAGTATATTGAAGATATTAAGGACATTTGTGATGATTTTGAGGGGCTCTGTCAACGTAATCTTGCTGCTAACACAGGTATTTTTCTAGATTCTTATTAAGGTACATTTTCCGCAGTATTTCTTGGTCATTTCATAATCATTGGGGTGAAACTCTAGACTAGCCTAAATACAATCTGATGTGCTTATATTCTTTAAATCTGTTTCAGGCATGAACTTTTATGATTGCTTCATCTTTTTGGTCAGAATGGCGTTTGCCAATCTTGTCCAGCTATACATGCTTTCGCAAAACAATAGTAGTTCAGATGAGAAAAGAATTCAGCATTTGGTGTTCAATTTTGAATCAATCCGAACTATTGCTTTGAGAATGGAGTCTGCATCCTGCAAAACAAATCAATACAATATGGTCGATTTCGCCTTGTTGAGGAAGGAACAAGCCTTTAAGCAACTCTGCACAAGCATCTGGAAAACTTATGATACACTACATGATCAGGGCGCAGATAATTATAATGTAAACGAAGTTATATTAGGTATTGATGAAAACTTTCTTCCTACTTCAAGCTGGTGTATTAATGGTCCTGAAAATTTAATATCCTTAGTAGACTTTGCTCTTGACAGACTTGGTGAATGTGATAGCTAAAGTTAGTTAGTTCACAAGCTGTCGAAAATCTCTATGCAATTCAAATACGAAAGCCTCCTGTTAACTTACTATGGTTTTTGAAGGACGTGGATTACAATTTTGGAATGAAGCGGACCATTTAAAAATCTTACATATACTCAACGAAAGTTTAATATCAAATCATCATTCATATTTTTACCCTCTGCGAACTTCAATTACCTGTTGAAGCATTTACATGTGTCTTCAGACAACTTGAAGATATATTGAAAGCGGAGCAAGGTGATAATCTTAATTTCGTCTTTTACAGCTAAAACTATGAGACCTCGAATGAGGAGAGAGTCTGCCATGGAAAAACTAGAAAGTAAATCGGATAAGGGTTCTTTGACAATCACAGATTGTAAATTTCCATGTCGTATGAGCTCAACAGGAAGTAATTAATTTTGAAGGCAGGAACTAGACTACATGAGATTGTACTAATACGAGCTCCAACAGAAATTGACACTGGAGTAGAGCATTAACTTCTTACTCTTCAACCACCTCACAAAATTAACTGGTACAGGAAGATAAATCAATGTTCATACTATAGAGTGGCTCAGACAATGATAATAGCTTCGCAGATAAACGAAAGGCAAATTCTTCACATTAGTGGCCAAAAAAGTATCACCATAATACATCGCTACAACTCTTTTCATGGAAATGCAGCAGTAGTTCTTCCTTCTTCGAGCACATGACAAAGTTAACTAATGCAGGTGTGACATGCATCGGATAATGATAATAACTTCACAAACTAAACTAGACAATAATGCTTCTCATTAACAACAAAAGAAGTATTCATTTTTAGCATAGCTCAAAATCTCCTTTCATGAAATGCAGAACTTACAAACGAAAAGCTATCAAGAAACTTATCATTCAACAATCTTCTGAATAACACCGGCTCCTACAGTCTTCCCTCCTTCCCTGATAGCGAACCTCATCCCTTGCTCACAAGCTACAGGCATAATAAGCTCGACTACCATCTTCACACGGTCACCAGGCATAACCATCTTGGACTCCTCGTCCTTATCGTTCATTATCTGAGTGACCTTCCCTGTCACATCAGTAGTCCTCATGTAAAATTGAGGCCTATATCCTGCAAAGAACGGGGAATGCCTGCCACCCTCTTCCTTCTTCAAAATATAAACGATGGCCTCAAATTTTGTATGTGGCGTAATTGACCCAGGCTTAGCTAACACCATTCCTCTTGAAATGTCAATCTTTTGGATACCTCTCAACAACAACCCAACATTGTCCCCAGCCAATGCCTCATCCAACGTCTTCTGAAACATCTCCACACCAGTCACTGTACTAGTCCTAGTATCTCTCAGACCCACAATATCCACAGTATCTCCAATCTTAACAGTCCCTCTCTCTATCCTCCCCGTAGAGACAGTACCTCTACCAGTAATAGAGAACACATCCTCAATCGCCATCAAAAAGGGCAAATCAGTCTCCCTCTGAGGGATAGGAATGTAGCTATCAACAGCATCCATCAATTGAAAAATCTTGTCAACCCATTCATTATCACCCCTTTTAATCCCCGGATTTGCCATTAGCGCCTCTAATGCCATCAAAGCCGACCCAGAAACAATTGGGATATCATCCCCAGGGAACTCATAGGAGGATAACAGCTCCCTAACTTCCAACTCCACCAATTCCAACAACTCCTCATCATCCACCTGGTCCTGTTTGTTCAAGAAAACAACCATATTAGGCACACCAACTTGCTTAGCCAACAAAATGTGTTCTTTCGTCTGAGGCATCGGGCCATCAGCCCCAGAAACAACCAGAATAGCCCCATCCATCTGGGCAGCACCAGTAATCATATTCTTGACGTAATCAGCGTGACCGGGGCAGTCCACGTGGGCATAGTGACGACTCTCAGTCTCGTACTCAACAGTGGCCGTGTTAATAGTGATCCCACGCGCACGTTCCTCCGGTGCAGCATCAATTTCATCGTATTTCTTGGGGGCAGAGCCACCAAGAGAAGCTAGAGCCATTGTAAGAGCAGCAGTGAGAGTGGTCTTGCCATGGTCAACATGCCCAATTGTTCCAATATTGACATGGGGCTTCTTCCTTTCGAATTTCCCACGCGCAGCACGGAGAGTGAAGGCGCGGCGTCTGGGGTTAGAGGGGGTGGAGGAGAGTGAGTGGTGGAAGAGGGTTGAGGGTGTTGGGGTGAATGAAGAGGATAAGATAAGGTTGGGTTTGAGTAAGGAAGTGTTTGGTTTGGGGATTATTGTGGAAGTGGATGAAGAAGGGGTTTGGGAGTGAGGAGTGAGGTTTGAAGAAAGCCTTAAGGAGGAAGCTGAAATGGAAGCCATGGGAGATGGAGATGAAGAGATGAGTCTGAGAGTAAGAAGAGGAGTTTTCAATTGTGGCTAAGGTGTTGGAGATTTCAAGGGTTTTATCTACCTGGAAAATCAAAGAGGGCCTCTCAATTTTCACCTGTCTATCTTTTTCATATGAGTCAACAAGAGGAGTGTTCAATATACAAAGGAAGTTACATGTAAATGACCGTGATACATATTTTTAAGGTAAAGTGTACAATACATACGTTTGAATGTATTAGAAAACATGTGATATGTGTTGAACTCTTTAGTGCCCCTCACACAACGTACATTGAAAAATTTCCAATGACTAAAGAAACCGGATTGTCGTGAATTCGCAGCTTCGGCCTTGTACAATCTATGCCTAGGAAATATATGCACGTTACGAAATTTCATGTACACATGAAAGTGATGTGAACTTTTGCAAATGTTTCATAAAGTCATCAAGTTTTTTAATCTTTCAAATAAGCATCTCATTTGTATTTTTGGCACATGAACTTTCGAACCTTGTATTTTTTAAGTTGTTGACTTTACATTCAATTAAAAGATAATTAATCCAATGACAAGTTACTTATATTGGAAATATTAATTTTTTAGAAAATCAATTTGCAAAAGTTCAAGTGTCATCATTAATTGAATTAAAATTAAAATCAAACAAACCCCATACCACCCCATGTGATCCCTCACTCAACTCTTACCTCATCGTTAATAGGTTATTACCAATCGGACCGATTAAGGTTCTCTTAAGATTTGTTCTTTTAATAATTCTCTAATGCATTACATGCTTGTCTTTCATTCAATTTACACAAAATCTAGTCATGTAATGCATTAGATAAATCTTAAGAGCCAAATCTTATGAGGACCATAACTTTCTACATTATCAATACTCTACTCTTCCCCTTGCAATCACCCTTTTCACCACCATCACCGCCAACATCAGAATCATCACAAAAATCACAAAAAAGGTTATTGGATAATGAGTCTTCAATGGATTATACTCCCTTCAATATTGTTGATTTTCTAATTTGATGGCATTTGTATCAATGTTATATAATATTTGATAAAATATACATTAAATATTAAAATTTAAATGCAGATAATGATTTTTTGGGAGACCCCTCTATAGGAATAGGTCTCATATAATTCTTATAAAATTAAAATAATTAGTACTATTTATACAAACAAGATATCAGCTATCAAGCTTAGAAAAAATGAGACAGTTTATTTTTAATCAAGTGTTCATCATTGAAATCGAACATCAAGTTGAGTACTATGAGAATGATTGCTTCGAACACATTTCTCTGATTAGGAGAGAGAGAGAGAGAGAGAGAGAGAGAGAGAGAGAGAGAGAGAGAGAGAGAGAGAGAGAGAGAGAGAGAGAGAGAGAGAGAGAGAGAGAGAGAGAGAGAGAGAGAGAGAGAGAGAGAGAGAGAGAGATTAAACATCCATGTGGTGAGCTATCAAATCGATTGCGGCTCAAATTTGTTGTCAATTGTCATGTACCATCACTGGTCTGGTCCGAGTTGGATCGATAATGGGATCCAACCAAATATGTTGATCAATATCTTTAGCAAACAAGGGGCAAACCTACTCCAAAATAAGATGTACAAGGTATACGTTCGGATGTAATACGAACGCACATAAACCTTTTTAAATGCACAAAAATATACCTTTGAAAAATGCATGTAACGTACAATTGCACAACTCATGCATAGAAAATACTCGCAACCATAGGCCGGTAGCCACCTTTCGTAAATTTATATCGTATGCCTTATTTGACTCGTGTGTTGAAAATATATGCACCCGGCGGCTCTCTCATGCTATTGTTTGCTCAAAAACTCGACGAAACACCCTCCTCGTTGACTTTCACATAATGGGACAAATTTAACCTTTCGTACCCCCAACAAACGGACACAAAAATCAGAGGAAGGGGGCACCTGGAAACTCAAAGAACAAATAAAAGTCAAATAACAAATTGGTCTTCGTCCCTTACCCTTATCATTCATTTTGATCGACCTAAAAAACACCATTTTTGGATAATTACAGATATTATTTCTCATCATTCATTTTAATTGACCTAAAAAACACCATTTTTGGATAATTATTAATATTGCTTCATATCATTCATTTGAATTGACGTTTTCGTTTTAACGATAATGGAGGGGAATTTATAGGAGAGGGTGGATTATCACCAGATCCCGTTTGAGTTTGTATTGGAATAAAGAGAATGCCCCACACTTCTGCTTCTGAGCAAGAACCGTATGAATCTGATGCTGAACCGGAATTTGTTGAGGTTGATCCCACAGGTCGCTATGGCCGCGTGAGTACTTTTTTCCCATTTGTCTTTTACTCCCTTCGTCCCGAAAAGATTGTCCACTTTGGTTTTTCAATGCTTGAAATTGATAAATATTGTAGCTTTAATGGACATGTAACTTGATTGGAAACAAATTATCATGTTAATAGTGAATTGCACTTTAAATACTCGCTACTAGCTTTTGATGTATTCGTCGAATATTGTGCAATATATGGGAAAATGGTTCAGTTGGAAGTTTAAAATGTTAACAACTGAAACTCAAGACGGGACAATTTCTTCGAGATGGGGGAGTATGTTACTTATGTTAGCTCTCTCTTCATTTGTTTTGAACTGTTTGGATTTACAGTATAAAGAATCATTAGGAAAAGGAGCATTCAAGAAAGTGTATCCTTTTTAGCGTATAGCTTGTTTCTTTACTTCGTATGTTCTTATATTTTATTTAAGTATGGCGTTTTTGTTTGAAATGTGGAACCTTGATGAAGAATTGGGTATTTAGATATAGAGCATTTGATGAATTAGAAGGAATTGAAGTAGCGTGGAATCAAGTTAAGGTTGCCGATTTGTTGAGGAATTCCGTGGACTTGGAAAGACTGTATTCGGAAGTCCATTTGCTTAAAACCCTTAAGCATAAGAACATAATTAAGTTCTATAATTCTTGGATTGATGTCAAGAACGAGAATATTAACTTCATCACTGAAGTCTTTACTTCTGGGACTTTAAGACAGTAAGTTGAGACTACACCCATATGAGGAATTTCAACATTCTAATGCATAATGTAATAAGACACAACGTGTTTCACTTAGGTACCGGAAGAAACATAAGCATGTTGACTTGAGAGCGTTGAAGAAGTGGTCTAGGCAGATTCTGGAGGGACTTTCCTATCTACATAGTCATGACCCTCCAGTCATCCATCGGGACCTGAAATGTGATAACTTATTTGTCAATGGCAACCAAGGTGAGGTGAAAATTGGCGATCTGGGACTTGCAGCAATTCTACATCAAGCTAGGTCTGCCCACAGTGTCATCGGTAGGTCCTTGCCAACTTTTGATGTTTCTTTCTTACGGGATCACTGATTGGAAAACTTTATGTTACTGCAATTAGGCACCCCTGAGTTCATGGCCCCAGAACTTTATGAAGAGGATTACAATGAGCTTGTAGATATTTATGCCTTCGGGATGTGCTTGCTGGAGTTGGTGACTTTTGAATATCCATATGTTGAATGCAGCAATGCTGCTCAGATATTTAAAAAAGTGACTGCGGTAAGATACTACAGGCTTCCTCAGTATGTATTTATGTTTCATGACGTCATCCCAATTTTACCTACTCTCATGTTGAGTAAATGCTTACTTTTGGAGAATTCTCTTTTCGTTTGGGATTTAGTTTGTCAATCCTCGAAGATCATTAGTAATAAAGTTAATTGTTGCATTTTAGGCACATTTACATTTTCTCTCATTGAAAAATAGAACTCATTGCATATTGACTAAAGACGGGAAAGGCCTGACATAAATTTGATAGATTAGTAGTCAACATGGCTGTTTTTTCTAAAGATTGAATTGAACTTTGAGAATTGGTCATCAACTTCTTTCCCTACATTTAAGCTTGGCATTGTGCGGTATAAACTCCAAACACCAACTTCAATTATGAAGCGATAACTTATTTACCCAGCCTATGAATATTGTATAAGGGTGTACATATTTCAATTGGGCAATCCCTTATCGGTTTTAGTATCAATTGAGTGTTTCAAGACAAGAGCGTGACTTGAATAAGATATTTTTATCAGGAATACAAAAGACAACAGTGTTTGAAGAAAAAAACATGTCATTAAAAAGTTAAAGATGAATCACATAATAGTGAAACCTAAATTTGAAGCTTAACATAATGATTTTAGACCTAGTTTGGATCTCTTGTTGAGGAGAAGGATTGGATAGGGAGAAGAACCTTTTTTGTATGTCAGCGAACCTTCAACAGCATTAACAACAAACAACCACCTAAGATAATTTATATACCCAGAATTAACCCAATGGTTCCCTTATCCACTTGACCCCATTGCTTTATTTAGTTAGTTTTTTTAGCTCTGCAAATTGAGCTCAATGTTGTGGAATAGTTAGAGAATACCGAGTGCTAGGGAATATTCTCCTCCTTTTCTCATAATTCTAAGGGGATGGTATTTTTTAGATGTAGGTGCCATATGGTCCTCGATAGGTTAAAATTTGTAGATTGTTCCCGAGAACTACCACAAAGTTGCAAATTGGTCCTAAGTATGACAGAGCCGTTATATGTTAGCGGGGAAAATGCATGATTGTGCTGGCAATTTTTCTGTTAGGATTGAACACTTCCATCATTTTTTGGACCAGTGTACAACATTGTGGTGATCTTGAGACCAATCTGCAAGTTTTGAACTATCGAGTACCAAATGACAACTTCAACCCATTATGTGGGACCATGTTGACCAATACCCCCTATTCTTTGTACTCAAAATGCGTTTGTATATTGAATTGATCACTTCGTTGTTGTATTTCTTCCATGAAATAACTTAGTGATGAATTATTTTCAAGTGGGTTCTTAATATCATTTTTTTTCAATAACTTAAACTTGAATGTAAGATTAGCTTAATATATTAGTCGGATTTATTTTCATAACAATCACAATTTTATTGGGTGTTCTCCAAGGGACTGTATATAATCCAAGCGATATAGCAGTTCTTCCCTTCAATACTGGATGTCACTACTAATTGAAAGAACACGTACACAACCTCTTACTTTTGCTGTGTATAGTCTTTAATAGTGAGTCTAAGATAATTTGTTATGTTTATGCAAGGGCATCAAACCAGCTTCCTTGTTAAAGGTTAAAGATCCTGACGTGAAAGCATTTATTGAAACATGTATTGCACAAGCATCTGAACGCTTGTCTGCCAAGGATCTATTGAATCACCCGTTTCTCCAATCTAATGATGAGGTTGGAACTTCAAGTCAATCTTTGCATCAAAATGAACCATATTCTGGTAAAGATTTGTAATTTTCTGTTTTACTCCAGTTCACTTATGATATTAAAGTTATTTTCCTTCAATGCCACTATTTGAAACTTTCAGATGAAAGTGGTGAGCAGATTGTTAATCAGAGCGACTCCATCCTTGAAAGTGGTAGAGACTTTACTGTGGAGGGCGAGAGGAAGGACCTGAACACAATATTTCTCAAACTCCGGATTGCAGATTCAACAGGTTGAAACTTCTATATATAAAGATGTCTGTACCATGGTATTATGAAATCTTGAAATCAACAACTACAACGTGGTATTATGCAATCTTGTAACTGAAGTTTTGTTCCCCATTTAGGTCACTTTCGGAATATTCACTTTCCATTTGATATAGAGGCAGACACTGCTACTGCTGTTGCCAGTGAAATGGTTGAAGAGCTGGACCTCACAGATCAGGATGTATCAGCAATTGCTGAAATGATTAACTCTGAAATTCGGACGTACATTACTGATTGGGAACCCAGAGACCTTGTAGATACTATTCTAGCTGGTGACTTGCCAACTTCTGATAGTGAAACCCCTGTAGCTTTGGATGGTACTCCACACACAGTACCTGATTCCCCAGGTTCAGGCCTTGTCTTGGAAAGACTACCTTCAGGTCGCATATATTGGTCTGATTCACCAAAAGAAGGTGATGGAATTTCTCCACATAGATTTGGACCATCAAACTTATCTCATACTGATTCATCAACACCAAGAGAAAACTTAAATGATGAAACAGAGCAATCATTATATCCCCACACTAGCGGAAGTAGCCCCCTTAATCCTGGATCGCCAAAACAAATGATGCAAAATCAGATAAGCAGTAATGAGTTTGAGAATAAGATTGCTGCTTCTAAATTGCATATATGCTCTGATGATATTTCAAGTAATCAAAATTTTTGGGAAGGATCACAAAATGATGAGAGCAACCTACGTGATGCTGGATCCCCAACCCTGACGCCAAATAGGATAAGTGGTAATGAGATTGAAAAGACTGTTGCTGATTCTAAAGTGGATG
This sequence comes from Echium plantagineum, assembly GCA_003412495.2. Lineage (NCBI taxonomy): Eukaryota > Viridiplantae > Streptophyta > Magnoliopsida > Boraginales > Boraginaceae > Echium > Echium plantagineum. Next base: position 18,547,096 of record CM016563.1, on the reverse strand, counting down.
TAGGCTCTGGTGATGTTTTAAGTAATCAAAATTCTTTGAAAGGATCACCCATGATGGAGGAAATCATTGAGCATGTGGCAACAATGAATATATGCCCTGGTCATACTTCAAGTGATCAAAATCTTGTGAAAAGATTACCCAAGATTGAAGAAACCAATGAGCATGCGTCCTTATTTGAAATATGCTCTGGTGATACTGCAAGTGATCAAACTTCTTCAAAAGGATCATCCAAGATGGAAAAAACCAACGAGGCTGAGCAATCTAAAATCATAGCAGAGAAGCTTGATCAACTACTGGTCGATCAGCAAAGTGAACTGGATGAGCTAATGAGGAAGCATGAACAAGCAGTCTCAGAACTCTTTAGGGAGCTCCCACCAGAAAGTCATGGTAGGATTATTAATATTCATAAACAGAAGATCTGTGATCATAAAAGTACCAACAGTCTTAGAGCTTCGACTTCCTCCTTACAGAAGTAAGCTGCTTTGTCTTTCATTTTTATCTCACTGTGGCATGTGATAGTTTTTTGTTTGCATACATTTTTACTCATGCTAAAAGGTTTCAAAATCTTCCAGAATAATTGAAGGCATCCGTACAACACGAAAAGATGCAATGGAAAAGTCTGGCAACCGCAAAGATGCATATGTACCTGTCCTCAAGTATAGCTTCAGCTCCCTGAAAAGGCGCATCAATTCAGGTATGGGTATTGCAGTAATTCTAGGAGATGAAGATGAAGAGTGCTAGCTTTTTTCTGCAATTCTTCAATCCTTTGTCATGGGTCCCAGATGCCTTATATACAAAGTTCCGCCATGGTTTCTTTTCGCTGGAAAGTAGATAGCTTAACAACTACAGCTGAGGTTATCAATTAATTCGAGGTTGCTTGATTTAAATTTTGACAGTATCTGAGTTTCTTCATATATATTCAATCATTTGTTCAGTTTCTAGATAGGTCCTACATATCAAAAGATAAATGAATGTACAAAACAGTTAGCATAATGTATAGACTTCACGGAAATGCAATGATGATGTAATTGGTTTTTTGCATTGATTTATTGTTGCAAATTGCAACGCCCATTGTCTGTATTTTTTCAGTAAATTATTGATTTTAACACCTTTGAACTTCAGACTTTGTGCCATCGATTTTTGTCATTCCTTTTGTATATGAATTGAAGAAATAAATATACAGGCCGGCTTAGAAGAAGTTCTCGATCTTCCTCGACTAGCTAATCTATTACAAAATTCGATGTTTGAACATCCTGGTCAAGTAAATAATCAGTGGGAGCGGTCTTGCAATAAAGTTCGGAAACACTTGTGATATACATGGTATTGTCGACATTACAATTAGTCCCCTTGCTCGTTTGCCTTTTAATTTGTTTGACAGAACGATCAATCTTCTATTGGTGATATACTCACATGGTATTATCGACCTTACAATTAGCAATAAATTGTGATAAGTCAAACAACCAGGTTGCCAGAAAATAATAAATTACAAATTCTTTCCTCCTCTGATGTGACTTGTGATATAGATTCAGCTTGCAAGTTTCTCTTCTCTTTCCGATAGGATTCTAACAGTTTAAACTTGCCGCATTTTTCAAGACCGGAAAATAATATAGAGTAGGAACCTAATGCAACCTTGATTCCTTGCGCTTTCATGGTCTCAAATGTTTGAAGCGCTTCGTCAGGATTTCCTGAAGCAAAAAAGGCGCCAACAAGAGCAGTATATGTAGCAGTGTTCTTATGTTTTTCCGGCAACATATTAAACACAGAAGTGGCAGCAACAGATTCTCTAGCACAGCCTAGGCGATAAATCAGAAGTGCACTCAGCTGAGTTCCAAGAGAGACTCCTTCCTGAATCATTTTCTCAACAATCTCAACCACCTTCAAGGACAAATTCCTCCTAATAAACATGCCTATCAGAGCAAGATATGCAGAAGAAGTTATACTTATCCCATGTTTAACACTGTAGTCGAAGGCCAACAATGCTCCACTTTGTCTGTCAGAAGTAATGTTTACCTCTACTATAGTTGAGAGTAACCTAGAGTCCAATTGTATGCTCCCATTCATCTTGTTGCTGAGTAAGTGATCAACAGCAACAAGATTTTTGTTCTCTAATAGACTGAGAATGATCATCCCATCTGAAGAGGATTTATTAACACCCAGAGCCCTTTGTTCAAGACAATTTGCATACTTATTGGAATTTTCTGAATAAAAATGACGATTGACCTGCTTGAGGAGAATATCGCTTTCTCCAGCATTTTTTAAAGCATTAATTGCTTCCATATATACTGGATATCGAAGAACAAGCGAGTTTTCTTTCATATACAGAAGTATTTTTGTCATTTCAGACGTTTTGCCTGCTTTAGAACACTTCTCCATTAAAATGTTGCATGCAGCTTTATCAGGTTGCGCACCAGCATCCTGCATTTTCACGAAAATCTCCATAACCTCACTAAATTTCCCTGAAACGAAGGATGGACAAGAGAATCACTTCTTTCTTCAAGATTGCACAAGTTTTCTCCTAATTACAACTCCATAACCTCGCTAAATTTCAAGATTGCACAAGTTTTCTCCTAAAAGAGAAAGGCAAGAAGATGGTAATCAGGCATTGCCTCAGAACGCTACATACTAGAAACTAGAACTCAACTATTATAGGAAACATTCTCACTCCCTCGGCAGAGATAGAAATTAATACCCCTGCATACTGATGTATGGTCACTACGACCTTTAACTAGGATAAGACGTATAGCATGATTGAGAACGATCTAGAAGCTGAAGCCAAGAAGGATGCTTCCCAAGCATAATATATGTGCTAAACTACTGAAGTATAAGATATGTGATGCAAACACACTTAATGCATATGATAATGTGAAGGGTTCGTATAGAGGATATATAAAGTCTTTTGGTGATTAGCACTGATTAGCCTAAAAGCGGATGCGCTCTCAAGTACTGCAACCAAGACCCAAAAGTTGGGGCATGCCACTTTTCTACAAATTAGATCCATTGCTTCTAATCAATGGGACCAGATATCTCAAAAGAATTGGATACAATATTGTATTTGAGGGATAAATATTTGCCCCTCTGATTTTTAAATCCTTGAAACCTTCTATCATGTAATTTATGAAAATAGGCAAAAGCTTCGAAATGTAATAAAATGTAAAAGAGGCTAAATTAACCACATGCAAATTAGAGAAACTTTAAATTGTAATGAAAGCACCGACCTATTACAGAAAAATTATAGAAACGCATGACTGTAAAAGTAGTGAAGGATCAAAGGAGGAAACTTCATGGCAAACATACAAATTCAACAAAGGAATGTCTAAATTCTCACCAGAATTAGCCAGGTGTTCCATTAAGACTGTGTATGTGTGACAATTCGGTGATAAACCACCTTCCACCATTTCCATGTACACATCGGTAGCCTCCTTTACTCTATTGTGATCAAACAAAATCTTCATATAAGCAGTATATGACACAACAGTGAGACTGCACCCCTTCTCTCTCATCTCCTCCCATAACTTAACAGCTCCATCAACATTGCCGTCATTTGACAACCAATGCAAAAGACTAGTATAAGTAACTGCATCAATCTTGATACCCTTCATCTTCATTTCTTCAAACACAAATATCATTGAAGAGATCCTCCTGGCCTCTCCAAAAATATCCAGCATTGTCGTATACGTATATTGGTCATGCTTAAACCCTCTTAACTTCCTAGCCCAATTAAAGAAAAGCCAAGCCTTTTCCATAGGTGGATGAGTTTTAAGCACTTGGGTAACAGTATAAGAATCCCAATTAATTGAAAGGCTTTGCAACTGTTCTTGTGCATCAACCCATGTGGAATACCTCAACGTGTTTGATATTTTTGAGATAATTTCTCTCATGTAAACAACTTTAGGTGGGTTAGCCTTCTTTTCAATGATTTTATTTTTCTTAATGTTCCTAGGGGGTCTTTTTAGTTTAGGTCGATGAAGGCAAGAAATAGTACTGCTACTAGTACTTCTACTGAAGATAATAGCTTTAAAGCATAAACATGACAGAGATTGGAACTTTTTAAAGAGAACACGTTGCTTATAGATGAGGCCTTGATAATGGAACATCTTATTCAGAAAATCTGGTTGTCCGGGATATAAAAAATGGGTCGTTCCAAATAAATCATGAAGTTTCACTCAAGGAGCATATTAAGTCTCAAAAGGATGATGGAGCCAAAGAAGCGGCACCTGCATCGGAAGAGATAAATGGATGAATAACTCTATGATTATAGTTAATAAATGTTAATAGTTTCATGATTTTAGCTCATGTCCACCCAATAGTAGGCTTGTTCACGGTTCGGTCAGGTGGGGTTCGATAATGTCAATAAAATTCTCTATAGCTTTTGTACATGCTGAAGCAAATAAAATATCCCGAATGAAAGCCACTTCAATGTGCTCTTGCAACAACAAATGTGGACAGGTATTTTTCTGTTCTCTTATAATACACCAATTGCCCCAGATTGATCCTAATCCATGGCAGATTGATGCATAATTTCCTCTGATGCTAGGTCAAGAACAAAAAGCAAGATAAAGAATACCTAGATTAGACACTATACCTAGGTTGCTACCTATTCGACGATAAAACCACGTCACTGCCACCTTGTTCACTCACCTCTTCCATTCTCTATCACCTTAACAAAAAAAAAAACCTTCTTTCTATAAGAATTGCAAGAATAGCTAAAAACAAGACAGCTAAAAAACCAACTGGTTCGCTGTATTAATCTTCCAACAAATTTAATAAAACCCACTAGAATCCAATCTAACCTCATTCACCAAATCCTCCCCCTCAATAGAAAACCACCCAAATTCCCATTCTTCTCACAAAATCCACAACGAAATAAATAATATATTAAATATAATATATATATAAGTATATAGTGAAGCATTGGGTTGAGTAAATTGAGCAAGAATCAAACAAATATGCAAAGGGGTGAATCAAGTAAAACAAAGCCCACAAAGAATTTCTCATCTAATAAACTAACCAACTTAAAATATATCAAACTGAAAAATAAATTAGCACTATGAGACTAATCAATTATATAGGAACTAAACATACCTTGAGTCGTGCCTGTCGGAAGTTGAGCTGACGGAGGGAGGCATGGGGTCGCCTGACGGAGGTTGAGCTGACGGAGGAGTGGGGTGGGGGCTGCGCTGAGGCCGAGGGGTTGAGTAATATTGATATTAATAAATTTAAGTTCGATTTTCAAAAATGGATTCAATGGTATAAATTGTACAGTATATTTTAGGATGTATGAATAGTAATTTGTTACTCCCTCCATCCCTAATTGATAGGGAAATATACCCAAAATAGAAATCCCAATATTGATTCCATTTTGACCAAATTTTGTAAAAAAAATTGGAGGGAAAATGAGTTATGTGAGAGAAGTTCAAAATTTCCTAAAAATGTGTGTAAAAGTGAAGTGCTCTATCAAATAGGGATGGAGGGAGTATCAAATATCACCGGCAGTCTGTTCAGGGTTCCAAACTCTACACAAACTTTCAAAACGTCAATTAAATTAAAATGAAAAAAAAGTAGAATTTATACTCATTATTCTTGTTGTAATGAGACCGCAACGGCAACCCGAATGTAGGTAGAGCATGAAACTTATGACCTTACAGTTAGGGTCACATTTGTGTATGCATAATTAAACAAACATGCATAAAATGTATGGAGAGATTACGTCTAATTCAGATTATTAGACTTTTAAAATCCAACTTTCATTATCAATTACTTTTTATTTTTTTAATTCAAAATATATAAAATTAGTATTAATAAATTTATATTTAAGAATATTTTCATAATTTTATAATATACTTATTAATTAGGTAATGTTAAACAAAGTTAGACATAGAAAAATAATAAAAGTTTTATATTTTGAATTGGATGGAGTACATAATACTCATTTGGGTGTTAAAGTTGTCATAATAACAAAATAAATAAATTTGTTTGAAAATACTTGTCACTTTAGAATTCCAACAGATTTGATTGATTCTATTTTTAAGTCGTCTAATACAAATATGTTCATTAAATTATTGTTTAATTCATTATTAGGAATATATGCAAAATCTCATTCATTAATTGACGTGAAAAATGGTCATTATAACAAAAAAAAAGTACCTTTTATTTGATTCTTTTTTTGAAATAATGATTGGTTGTGTTCCGTTCCGACCGTTGCATAACTGAAAGTACTGAAGTGTTTTCTTAACTTAAATGAGTTAGTTCCGATTTGTTTCATATTTTTATTTGGTTCAGTTGCAATTTTCTTACACAACCCTACTCACTAGTACTTCCTTTATTCACGTTTCTACTGATTAATTACTTTCGGATAAAGCTTAAGAAAATTAGAATTCTCACAAATATAAGTTTCTCTCTGTTACTGTTTACCAAATTTTGTAAAGTGAGACTCTAACAGGGATTGTCAGCTTTAGAAAAAAGGCTCTTAGATTAAGGGAAAGATGAAGTATGTTCATACCCATTGAACCTAGTCATAACTCATACGCATTTGCCGGGAAAACCACCCTAATTAAAAGTGTTCTGAACTCTATCCTGGTCTACCCTATGGGAATTTACAAATTTCCTCTCAAAATACTTAAAACTATAGACAAACTATTTGCTAACTTCCTTTGGGGAGGAAATCATAACAACAACATACATTGGATTAACTGGGAATTCCTCTGCAAAGATAAAAAAGAAGGAGGACTTAACTTTAAACACTTACACCTCTTCAACTTAGCTCTTCTTGCCCGAAATAGTTGGAGACTTATACATCACCCTGATATTCCATTAAGTAAAGTTTATAAATCTAAATACTTTCCAAACTCTGAACCTTTTAAAGCTATAATCAAACACAATTCATCTACCACTTGGAAAGGTCTTCATCAAGGTATTCAATGCATTAAAAATAGTATGATTTATAAAATTGGCAATGGACAACAGGTAAATATATGGAACGATCACTGGATCCCAGAAATTTACCCCAACACTCTTGCTAACCTTCTTAAAAATAATTGTCAAACGCAATCAAATTTAACTAAAGTATCGGAACTCATCCTCAATAACAACAAATGGAATTATCCACTATTATGTAACCTCTTTCCCAGCTACATTTGTAGATTTATTATTAATTTGAAATTACAACCTACAACTGACTCGATGGAACTCATTAAAGACAAATTTAGTACTAAAATGATATACAAAAATCTCAAAAATAAATTACCCTACGAACCAAACATCCCCAAAAACTGCGACAATATACATCCCAATACTTGGAATAAACTTTGGAAACTCCCAATTCCACAAAAAATCAAATACTTTATTTGGAGATTACTACTTAATAGACTCCCCACAAAAAATCTTTTGAAACTAAAAACAAATAAACAAATTTCCACAAATTGCATTATTTGTAATTCAACAGAGGAAACTAGCGATCATCTCTTCCTTAAGTGTCCCTTTGCATCAACATTATGGACTATAAAAAAAATCAATCCTAATTATTTATTAAATGACATCACTAAAACGATCATAAATATTATAAATCCTTCGAAAAATTGCAACCAGCACATTAGTCCTCATGATCTTCAGAATTTTTGTTGTACTATTTGGTCGATCTGGATCACCAGAAATCAAGCAATCTTCAACGACAAATCTCCATCCATCCAATGTACCCTGGTTCTGCATGACAACATTCTTTCTGACTGGAAGAAGGCCTCATTAAGACCTACTCAGAACAAACAGGAATTACCAAACAACAAACCACCTCTGATCTATAACAGTTGTAGCCCCATCGGCATGAAACACTGTAATAGATCTTGCAACAAAAGAGATGCAAGAATTTGCTTTGGAACATCTAATGAGTTAACTCCTCATTGGATTGTTTCACTGTCAATTAAAGGATCAAGACATTGTTTCAAGGGAAACAAGATAATGAGTCCTAATGAAGGAGACATAGCTCTCGACTTAGTCTCCTTCGGTGAAATAATTTTCACACTCTTCTTCATTATGGAAAGGTTTATGCAACACAACATTTTCGTGGTCACTGACTCCTTTACTTCACAGATCTGGACTAAGCACTTCAAGTTTATTAGCAGCACTGAAGAATGGAGAAAGCAAAGAGATAAAGTTCTGAAAGATAATTGCAACATTTTTTGGATTCCGACCAAAGTTGGTTGTTTTGAAAATCTTCATGACATTTCTATTGGATGTTTTAATTCTGCTCATTTGAATTGTAATAGTAAAGATGTTGTCACTATGGCTCCATCTTTTGAACATTTGAACTCTTGAATTATTTGAATATGCATTAACTATCAAAAAAAAAACTCATACGCATGTTTTGGTTCGGTTTTACAAATAAAAAACCTCGAACCAACCTAACTGGTTCCATGGCAGATTGAACCAAAATCGGTTATGTTCCAATAAGTTCCAAATCAGTTCGATTTAGGTTGACTCAACCAAAATGAGATTAGTATTATTTCATATTAATTGTAACTTATAATTAGGTTTCAAAAATATATCTACTTCATATAAGTTTAATGAGCTCATTTTAAAAAGAAATCAAAATTCATATACATACTCGGCACAACTCACAAGGTACGTTAAACTACATGACTGTCAACCAAACCATTATCCCACCCCCACCCCACCACCGATCTGCACCCTCCCGCACCTCCGTTATCCGACGACTATAAACCAAAATTTGATTCCGATGTTTCTTTAGATCGTATAGGTGATAATCCCTTGTTTATTTTTGGGTTATTCAATGTTGGTTTAAGGTACAAAATTAATCTTTTGGGGTGTTACAATTTTGTTTCAACAATTGAGGATGTTATTAATGAAAATAATAGGATCCTCAATACTAAAGAATTTGACAACAACTCTAAGATAATAAAGCTCATACATGATGAAGGTTATTTTAATGGGTTAAAAGCACATTTGATCACAAGTTTGCCACCAAGTCACTTGTTGATCACACATATTTTTATTTTTGCCACATTTAATTATATTTTTCACATTCCCCTGATTCTCCTAATTTACAATCATGTTAAAGATTTTAATTATATTTTTCATAAGTGTGCAACGAGATATTTACTCTTATTTGCTCATGTCAAAAACAATTATCCATTTGGTTTCTCTTGATTTCTTTCAACTACCACCTCGACTTTCACACATATGTAGTTATGCTCAAGATAATATTAATCACTAGTTAATTTCTCTTGATAGTGCAATGTGGAGTTATTAACACTCTGGCTTGTTGCTAATATTAGTATTATTATACAACTTAGTTTTATCTGAGCTCAGAATGTCACACAAGGACCTCTTTAATCGATAAATGTATTTACAAAAATAAAAATAATTAAACTAAACTTGTTAAGTTTTGTTAATTATGAGAAGATGATTGAATAATTTTATAAATATTTAATCCAATTATATGTCACAAACTTTGAATGATTATAGGTATCAATAGTCTGATTAAGTTGAAGAGTCAGATATCTTAATGGGTAGCTTATTGGGCAAATAAATTAAGAAGTCCATTAGGGATGGTAATTCACCAATTGATCTTCTATAAATAAATAAAGAGCTATAAATCTACAAGTTATTTCATATAATTTTTGTTTTAATAAACACGATAACATTTTTCCAATTAACTGGGTGTAGACTGAAGTATTTTGACGGAACATGTGAAAATCTACACAAATCTATTCCTCTACAAAATAATTCAAAAAAAAATTCTTGTGATCATATTTGTTCCCTAATCTTTAAAGCAACGGGATTTGTTTATAATATATGTAAAGTAAAGATTTAGGCTATTAACATGTTGCCTTCAAATTTTGATATTGTAGTAGGTACTTACAATACCAAGATAATTGAAATAATATTGTCGTACTTATTAAAACATGAACGAAAAGAAGGAGAAGGGAAAAATTGAAGAGTTTATAAATATTCTATTTATTTAAAATCATTTGCCCATTAACTTAGATCATTCTTGCATCGAATCAAATAATGAATTTTAATAATTTGTGATATTTAATTGATCTAAAATATCTATAAAGCTATTCTCATCAATTATATTTTACAAGTTAATGTAAAACGATTATAATCAACAAATACATTCTTTGGTTAAACAAGTTACTTTTGATTCCATCACCAAATATCGTTATGTGTGTAACGTTCAGAGCTCAAAAAAAGCTATGTTGTACAATAATAATAATGACATATACATGAAGTATTACAATAACATTTAACTAAACTCATATTTTCTTCGTCCCTAGATGATTCAAACATTTTAATTTGAGCACTAGTCGATCATCCTAGTAAGAGTTTGTACACTATCGATGGCTCATGTTACACGTATTACATATATTTTGGGTCACCAAACATTTTTTTGGTAGTGCTTTTTCGAAGACCCCTACAATTATCCCAAATCATATCCTTCATGACCTTTAACAAATGCACCACCTTTCTCAATACCCATTGCTTAAATCTTCACAATTTGAATGAGGATCCAATTTTATTATTTACCAAAAGACTGAATTCCTGTATCTTTACGAATACGCACTACAATTTGAAACAAAATAAGTTATGACGGAAAATATAGGCTCCCAACAGATAGATGAATCACAACTAGTAGCGAAACACCCAAACTTAGTTGGATTAGCCCAACGATCTCTCGGCATCAGGGAAAAAGAGGATGATCGTATACAACGATAGCCTCGGCAAAGATGCCCTTTTAAAATTATATCTCGATATACGAAAACATCAATCATTTAAATTTATTTGAAATATGTAACATAATAATACTCCAACCATATCATACATAGACATCTAAAAAATGATATGTTGATATTATCTCCTATCAGAGTAACTATGACAAATAAGCTTCATCTGGTCCTAAAACCATTGCTTATAAACGAAATCATCATTTAGGGGGCAAATAATCAACTATATATTAATATTTAAAAAATGAACAATATTTGTACAATTCACATTAATTCAACTTAATAAATTAATTAATCAAACAATATTTTAATTCATTGAGCTAAATTCATCTAAACTATAATATCATAATACAAAACAGACCACCAATATACATGATTATCAATAAATTGATATCAAATTAAATTTGAAAATAGTAGTGAAAATGTAGAAGCATCTGAATGCACAAACTCGATGGAATGAAGAAAGTGCTTTAATCTCAACTTCAATTTTATATCGGCAACGTACAGCGCTATAAACGCTATTGAACAAGCGCATCAGAGACTCTAATTTATTGCCTTTCATTATTATAAAACAACTAAAAATTAAAAAATGGAAATACTGAGATAATCGAATGATCTAACGATCGAGCTAGAGACTCTTGATTGATGAGGTCAAGCATTCGAATCTCATTATAAGGGAGCGGGATGAAAATGATTGGTTAAGGAAGCCTCAGATACAATAGTTAATTTGCATCAACAAGCTTAAAAGCTCTCAAAGTTTGATGGTATTGTAGACATCATTGACTTCCAAAAAAGTAATTACATAAAACTAATAATAAATGAAACTAACCTATGAAGAATAGATGAGTACACTCTGAGTTTGATGAGAGGTTTTGGTATGATGATAGAAGGCGAAGAAATAGGAAGGAAATTATTGGCATCTTATAGGAAGAGTGGCGAGCCCTAAAAGGCTAGAATTGGGCTACTTGAAATTATGGACAAGTCGTCGTTGACCATGGCTTGTTGGCCCGTTACCCCTGAATTATAATTTTATTTGGGTAATGCTATGTACGGTACTATTATATACATTATATACAGTACTCGAAAGTAAATTACTGAAACACCCTTTGAAATCTATTGAAACTAAAAATTCATGGTTCATTTGACATCTTCTCAATCTCTTGATGGTCAAATCCTCTCATTTTATTTCAGAACTGTCTATGAAATTCCACTCATCTCTACCGGTCCACTTTCCTTCTTTATTCCCCATAGTCAAAATTCATCACTCTATACTTGAAAATTGATGATTAGAATTATTTGGTATTAAGGCCTTTAGAGAGGAAAACAACTTCCATAGAAACTGCTGAGATTCAAATAAATCGTAAATTTTAGAGAATAAAATTTTAGAAGGGTAATTTTGGAAAGAATATTTGGGTACTATAGTTAGGTACCTTACATAGCATTTACGTTTTATTTTTATATGATTTCTATGATATCAGTTATTTTTTGTGGTGCCTTTAAAATTATCCGTCTTTTCTAGGATGGTCTGGCCCTCAGCTCTTACTTTCTAACTTTATTACAATAAAATGGCTATTATACCTTAACACTACTGTAGACAAAACAAAAAATGGCCAACATGATTAATCAAGCCGTATAAAAGTTTTATGACGTATATAAAGGTGGATACGCGAATAGTTTTCTGAATATTCGAGTTTGAATATTTAATATGAATTTGAATGTTGTTGGATATGACTTGAACTCGGATACGATTTTTCTATTCGAATGATAAACGAATACGAATATTTGCTAATTACATTTGAAAACTTTCGAATATGTACATTTCGAATCCGAACAGAATATTCGGTTTGAATTAGAGCATTGATACATATATTTTAGAGCAAATGACTTCATTGATCATTCACGTTTGTTAATAAACACCAGTCGATATGGGTAAAAATCGCTAAAATATGTGTGTTCGAGTTCCATTTTGAATATCAAATATGTCACATATCGAACCGAAATCCGAATATTGATAGAATAGTTATTAGTACCGAATCAAATTCGAACTCGATTTTAGTATTCGAATGGAACATTAATTCGAATAGTATTATAAAATTTGAAATTATGTGATATTCAAATTCGATTCATATCCAACATAGGCCAGTGTTGAGAGTATTGATTTGTACGCTACTCAATCCGTAAGATTTGTTGAAATAAACACTACATACTCGTGAAACGTAATTGGCCTTGAAATTCAATAGAGCAAATGAATTCATTCACTACTACAAAAAGGCACTTGGACGACACCCACTTGGACAACTCTTTAGGAAAGGGGTCGTTGGCACTTGGCCGACCCCTATGGGTGTCGTCTAAGTGATTTTAAAAAAATTAAAAGAAAAAATATGGTTCACTTGAACAACTTCATACGGGAGTGTCGTCCAAGTTGATTAAAAATGAAATAAAAAATAAAAAAGCTTTACACTTGGACGACACCTCGCCGGAGGGTCGTCCAAGTCGTTTTAAAAAAAAGAACTAAAACATTTAGTTTTTATACTATTTGGCGGGATATTGAACAGCCACCCCCCAAAACCCCAAACGTTTCCATCTTGCTCAGCCCCCTTCCTGCTCCAGCCCCTGTCATTCTCCTCCCTCCTGCTCGAGATCGACTTCCACCTGGCCTCCGACGTCCTCTCTCCCTCCTCCTCCTCCATCCTCCTCCCTCCCTTCTCCTAATTTCGAGCTCAATAGTTATTCAAGTAAGTATTTTTTTTGTAATTTTAGTTTGATTTAATTAGTTATTTTGTTTATTGAAATAATTAGTTTGAATTTGTTAGAGAACTTGTAATTATTATTAACTATTTCGAAATTGGATTAGTTTGTTCGTAGAAATTACTTAATTAGTTAGATATAATTAGTTTAAAATTAGAAAAATGTTAACTTTTGGATTATTTATGATGTAAAATTATAAAATATTATGCCATGGTTGAAAAATTTGATTATTTAGGATATAAAATTATAAAATGTTAGGTCATAGTTGACAAAATTAAAATTTGGAATGATTTAAGATATAAAATTGTAAAATGTTATTAGATATTAGAAGGATGGAGGGAAGATGATATATTACTTCACAATTAAAAGGTTGAAGATTTATTAATTTGGTTGATGTTTAACTAGGATCGTATAATAATGTTATATTATTGTCCGTCTTCTTGGATCCTAGTAGATAATGATTGGTTTTGATATATTCTATTATATCTAAGAGCCATATAATGTAAGATATTTAACCCCATATATTCTAAGAATTTTTAGGAGCTTGATGTGTGAAGTTAATTTATTGATTGGCCATTATGCGAATTGTGTTGGTAGCTATTCGTGAAATTTTACCAAGGGAGATGGCTCATATGTCTCCTGTTGATTACTTCATCCAGGTCAGATATCCTTTTCGGATTGCTGACTTTGATACCAAGGTTGTTGTTGATTAGTCTTCCTGAATTGTTGTACATTCACATTCTGCTCTATTTTCTTTTCACATATAGTTAATTGATAGTGTATTACCCAATTTTAGTTTTCTATATAGTTTATCTGTTTGTGTCATTTTGCTCTCGAAGATAGTAGTTCTGTTTAGTTGATTCTTTAAAGAATTACTGTTCACAGTGATACATGGCTACTTGCTATTGCATTCTTTCTTGCAGCTAGATTTGGACTTCATAAAGATGACAGGTATAACTTTCTTTGAACATACATAAAGCCCTAATAAATCTAATGTTGGTTTCAATTCGATTTTTTTAGTGAACCTTATGCAATAGTGTTTCAGTTTCATGTTCGAAAATGTCACAATTTTTATCTAAGGCGCAATCTTAAGCATTTTCACAATATACTAGGAAGTGGCAGATTGTTTACGTTGGTACATTGTGTATATGTCCTTTGTTAAGATTGCTCCAAATGAGCCCAAATTGTCAGTAAGTCCCACATTGGAAATATAGGATAGAGTTCTTCACTTAATAAACTAGGGAGCAGCTCCACTTATCACCAATTGGTTTTAAGATGGTGTCTTCTTGGGTTATGAAGTGTGATCTCTCTCCTCATATGGGTGTGGCCCAGACCCGATTAATGAAAATTTTACATGGTATCAGAGCTCATGGTTAAAGTGACCTGGGTATTCGAAAGAAAAAAAAAACATTGCTCCAAATGAGCTCAAATTGTCACATGTGAAATTCTCACATTGGAAATATAGGAGAGAGTTCATCACTTTATAAACTAGGGAGCAACTCCACTTATCACCAATTGATTTTAAGATGATGCCTTCTTAGAAGTGTGATCTCTCTCCTCATATGGGTGTGGCCCAGGCCCGATTAATGAAAATTTTACACACTTGAATATGTTTTCTCCATCTACCCTTTCTATGAATACATAAAAAACTATTTTTCAAGTAATAAACAACAATATCACTTTCTATTGAGTACAATGGAGTAAGATGTCCATTTACTGATATCATATCAGTTTTACTTTTGATGATTTTTTTGGATAATATCCTTATTGATATTGTTTTCACATTTGAAATTAAAAATAATCTGATGAACTTTATTTGTTTTGCTTTTAGGCTGAATACTTCCGACAATTGCTTAAGCCTATTGCTATTTTTTTGGATATTATATCACTATTGTTATTTTTCATAACAATCGATATTTATCTTATTGTCTATCAGGTAAAAAAACATGAAGAATCGATGTGGATGAAAAGAAGATGTTAAATTTTTCCTTGTATTTTATGTAATTTTGTACTGTTTAAATTATTATTTTTATTATAAGTTAAAGATATTTTAGTTTTTTATTTTTTATTTGTAGTTTTTGTAATTGTTAGATAAGAATAACAAATATTGTAATCGATACAAATATAATTTGTATATGATTTTTGGAATTATTATTAAATCTTTATATATGGTTCTTAAGCATTATATGAATTAATAATTAAGTATATATACATATAGAAAAAATTAAAAAACAAAACAAAAATATATATAATTCACGTTAAATATAATAATATTCAAAAAAAAATTCACTTGGACGACCTCACAAGGGAGTGTCGGCCAAGTACTCTAATCTCAACCCTCAAATGTGTCGTCCAAGTGGATTTACAAGGGTTGTCTAGGTGGATTTTTGTAGTAGTGAATGATCACTAGTGTTTGTTAAAAAATCTCAATCGATCACCCTAGTATGACTTTGTATACTTTCGTTCACTAGCATTGAGTATTATGTATATTTTGGGTCACTCATGCGTTTTTTGGTACGACTCGCAATTTTTCGACATTTTTAACATCTTTTATAGCGGTATTTTAGTCATTCTCCTATAATTCTGTTACAACTAGCGACTTTTCGACATTTTCGATGAGTATTAGTTGATGCTAATGACAAAATTATGGGGAATGACTAAAATACCCCTACAAAAATGTTAAAAATATCGAAAAATCACGAGTTGTACAAAAAAAACGCATGAGTGACCAAACATATTCATAATACCCAATATTAGTGATCGAAAATATGCAAAGTCATACTAGGGTGATCGACTGGATTTTTTAACAAACGTTAGTGATCAATGAAACCATTTGCTCAATTCAATAATACTCAGTTTAATTTAAATATTTTCAAAAGAAAAATATGGCAATTTTGTAGAAAGATTTTTTTTTAATCAAACGATAGAAGTTATAAATATTCATATGATATGAAAAACATTTCTAATTTAAGCAAATGAGAGTCTAAGCTCCAAATAACCAGCTTCATCTTCTCTAACCGCTGTGTTTGAACTGCATCTCGATGTGAATCCGCTCCCCGAAATTAACCTGAAATGCCCAAAAATTTCATAAAATGGGTGTTGAAATTAAGCGTTTCCCACTGAGTGGGTGCTGAAACGTTGCAAAGGCAGCCACGAAAACAGAGAAAGTATGTTTAAGTATACTCCTCTACGAGAATCGAACTCGAGACCTCTTAAAAAGAGGCTCTAGTCTACTACCACTAGGTTAGAAGCGTGTAAAAAAGATTAAATGTGTCAAAAATTGAAAAAAATTGTCAACTGCTAGTCTTACGAATTTCTCCGTGCCTTTCCACAGAGCTCAGCAATCTTAGACTTCGCAGGCTTTCCAGAAAAAATTAATCTAGGAACGTTTTTCTCTTTTAAAATATAAATTCCTTCTTTTAGGATCTTATTTGATCAAATTTGATGAGAAAAAAATAGAGAAATAGTATTATATTTATGAAGGGAATCTATTTTTTTCTTAAATTTTTATAAAAATAAATGATTCTTAAAAAAAGATGGAGGTAATATACTTTATTCTGGAAGAAAAACTGGCAAAAATTGAAGCTTTATGTACTATAATCTAGTCTTAAGACGAAACTTCACTCGAGTTTGTAGAAAAATGCCAAATATATAAATTGGTTGACAAGCGAACACATGATTGATTTCTTGTTAACCAAATAATTTATGACATCTCAGGCAACAAGTTCATATTGTACTTCAGCAACAATAGTGGTATAACATTACATAGAGAACATACATCAGTTGGAGAATATCTCCAACGTCACAAAGGTCATCTACTTTAAGATGTCCAAACGTAAACTTGTCCACCAGCAGTGGCACCTGCAAGCATCCCAATGTTGTACCGATGCGCATCAAAGCGACATGGGATGGCAGTCATGTTTTCGCTTTGTAAGGTTGCAATTATCCTCTTTTCAGTAGCATGGATGATATCAACTCCTCTTTTCATGTTTCCGATGTAGATATGTGAGTCGTCCCAACCCCAAATTCCCCTGTTCCATAAGATCAGAACTTCATGAATGAACACCAAAAATAATGAAGACAACAAGGTACAAAAGTATTGATTAATGAACTTTTCATGTCATATGGAACATGTAAACAAATTTACATAAAACAGCACCTACTAAAAGTCCCAAGGAAAATCAACCTAGTTCTGTCACTTGAAATCATCCAATAAAGGGCAGGACGTTCTGTTACTCATATAAAAATATCGATTTTTATATCAATTTCTTCCAGATTCAGTATAATCCTGAATCCTTCATATCACTAGTAAAACTGATGAACATGAACAGATATAAAGCATCACATCAGATGGCTTTGTTCTTTAGTAAAAGTAGTTATTCCACAATTAATATAGTAAGAAATACTTCAGCTGGCAAACAAAATACCATACCTGAATGTTGGAATCCATCTGCCTGTAAAATTGTTATGCGGAATCATAGACACATCCTCATAGTTAGCCCCACTTGATACCCCAACTGTGCTATCGAGACTGCAATATTGTTTGGAAGACATTAAGCAACACTAGTAAATACCAAATGAAACGAAAGTCATGGCGAAAGCAAGTGGGTTGGATTCTCTTGAAAGAAGACCAACTAACTTGCTTCCACCACATATTGTACGGAATCCAGACTTCAATTATAGTTAACTGCATAAATAACATTAGATTGTATTTTCTTAATATGTTTGTTACATCCCAAATAGTTGTAACCATTAGAAATCAGTAAGGATGCAACATAGTAACTCTTATCACTATCCCTAATGTGATTAATTTCAAAACTTCAAAACACATGGGATCATGTCAACAGCAATAATGCCCGATTACTCTCTGATGAGATAATATTGTGTCTCACTGTTCATGTCTCAACACTAAGCAAAATCAATGAAGAGATAATGAGCATCAATATGCAACGTGTACTTGCAAAATACATCAAGAGCAGAACAAACCTTGTTGACAAAAGAGACTTCCCAGATGGGGAAAAATAAGCAGATTGTACTCCATGTTTATGTCTAATTACTCTCAGAGGTTCGGATTTATCCAGACGGATATTTCTCAAATCCCATATACAGGCAGTACCATTTGAGCCACTTGTTGCCAGAAGATTAGTATTATCAATATTTAAGTCAATTGTACTGATCCTAGATTCATGCAAATTCCACAGAGCAGATGATTTTCCAACCCTCAAATCAAACATATGAAACTCCCCTGAACCTTCACTAAAATATAAGGAGTTGGAATCCTGTGGCCTTCCAGCTATTGAATAGACTGCACGATCACCCATATATACAAAATCAAATATTTCCTTCTCAATGTCCATAACCCTGATAACTCCGTCATAGCAGGAAGTAAACATCTGCATAAGAAGTTATCATATCGATTAGTAATATTAACAAAGACAATAATATGTTAAAATGCCAATTTCTTTACAGTTGAAAATCGTTGGTCAACTTTACAGAATCAAAAATTTAAAGAGGTGAATGTTCTTTAGTACTGATGTGTTTAGCAAAAAATAGGTAAAACTGCACCTTTGACATGGAAAATGGTTCAATCACTATCCCTGAAACTGGAGCTGAATGAGGTTTATAAATGTAAATACCGTCCCCTTCCTCCTCTTCTGCACCAACATTCCACAATCCAACTTCTCCAAACTTGTTTCCAGCAGCAACCAATATTTTCTCAGTAGTGGGAAAGAACTTCACATTCTGAATCTTCCCGGGTACAACTCGTGCCACATTTTGGGGCTTCAAATCCCAGTTACCCAAGTTGACCGCGCCACAAGTCCGACTGCCTGTTTCCTTTTTCTCATCACAAACCCTTGAAAAACTTCTCATCAGATCAATTAGCTCCTTGCCAGAGCCCTCTCCTCTGTATACATCACTCATAGTGAAGGGTTCAGGTTGATTATATAGTCTCTCATTGGCAGGTTCGGACCCTCTCTTTGGTATCATATGTGGGGTCTCATGGAAATCATCTGGAAGTCCACCTGCAGTGGAAGCTTCTGGTTTTACGCCACGTATCCTCGAAGATCTCCGAAGAACCACAGGTTCTGCTGTTTTCTGTTTCTTTTCGGGACTTACTTTATAAGATTTAAGTTGTTGCCTGGCAAGACAATGTAGAAAAAATATGTTAGGAATCCAAATAGGTGGAACGAATAGTGTGACCATTAGTCATGAACTCCTTGGATCTATTATAAATCTATATGTATTAGTTTCAACACTTCAAATTTGATTAGCACGCCTTCGATTTGTGACAAATTTAACTCACAAATGACTTTCCACATAAGTGTCCTAAAGAACAAAAGTCGAATTCAATCAATTTTAGTGTAGCTATCTGAGCTGTCCTAATAATTACCTCTTAAAGGGTTATGAATAAACATCTTTGGTACAGTTTGCACTACTCATAAAATTTAAAGACTTGGGTGTGGATTTAATCTATGGAATCAAATCATCAATGATATCTTTTTTCTCTCTTCGGACAGAGCTTTTTCTCTTAGTTTCAGAAGAAGAGAGAAATACCTACAAGTATACCCAACTAACCCCTCAAGAGTCCACTTAAACCATATTGCAGAGTTGAAAGCACCATATCCATAACAACTTCAAAGGTCAGTCATTAGCCACGGCTAGTTTCACGTAACTATAGATGGATTTACAGTTAATAAATCTGTTGGATTATCTATCTACTATGTTCAATAAATAAATTAAATATGTTCAGCATATAATTATAAATTATTCAATTCTACTTAGAAATGATCTAATTCCAGAAATTTTATATTCAATTAACTGGATTTAAGTTGTCCAACAATACATACAAATGTTCTGATCCAAAAATGATCTATTTTCTGATTCGAATTGAACAAATTACACACAGTAACAACATAATATCCTATGTTTCAACATACTTCATATTATCATCTTAACTGAAATAATTAGATATGACAAATGAACTATAAACAGCATAATTTCAATACTAGTAACAACCAAGTGGGGTACAATTTCCAAGTTCATAAATCAAAAAAATTGAAAAAGATACGATCATTTTGAACCGTATGCGATTAAATGTTGAATATTATGAAACATGTATGATTGAATCTGACATTAACCAAAATAATATTAATTCAAATATGTTTGCACTATGTACTAAACAAAAGAATACAAAAAAAAATCCCGGTTCCATAATTAAAAAGGCAACTAACAATTCAAAACTAGACCATCTTATATAAAAAAAATTGACCTTTTGCTCATAGAGATGGAAGATAGTTCAGAGGCAGTGGATTTGATGTTAAAAGAAGCCAGCATTTCTTCATTTTTCTTTATATTTTCTAGCCTTTTTCTTTCGTAGTCTGTTAGTTTTTTTGATGCCATTGAAGAAGAATGTTGAGGAAAAGTGTGGTGTTTTTGTCTGTTAGGGTTTCAAGAAAATGAAATATAGGTAAGGGAATGGGCGGGAAGAGAGACGTTTACGCGCCAAGTCCCTTCAGTAAAAACGGGCAAACACTATGAACACACTCGAATAGTAAATTACTATTCCTAAATAGTGCTTTTTAGGATTGTAATGACTATTTTATCCCTCCCATTTAACTTCATCAATTATCACATTCTCAAATAGGGGGGGCAAAATAGTCATTTAGTGAATAGTAATTCACTATTCTGGTGTGTGTATAACAGATCAGAGTACTGTGTGAAATCGTCACGAACTCACGATCACGGACTCCTTTCTACTACTCACTTCGTCCCTAAATCTAACAATCACGTACCTAAAATAGGAATTTCTTTATTGGTTTCTCTTTTACCAAACTAAGTAAAACAACATGAAGGGAAAATTATTGTTGTGAAAAAAAATTTAAATTTTCCTTCAACTTTGTACAAAATTAAATGGGATCTCAACCTTAATAACTATATTACCGTTTCTCGCAAATCACATGCTAAACACATGTTTAATTTAACATTTACTAAATGGTAACTTTAACGGCGACACTAAGTTGGACACATTTTTTTAAACATGGCTATTGACTAAAATCATATGAAACATAATTGGAGACATCTGTAAACATGAGTGATGGTTCCGGTCGTTTGCCAGCAACACTAGTAGTTTGCGCACATTCTAGTCTGCATAGATTTGTTGGTCGTATTTATAATATGTATCTTTTGATTAATTTTTACATTATCCCATTATGATAATACATTATTTACAAATCACAAAATACTGGTGCATGGTAAGAAATACCAAAAATATATACCAATTCTATGCAGTATTATTCCTTAACTTATTTTAACTAATCTCAAATTTATTGTAAATAAAGTGTAACATTTTACATGATATATAAGATCTTTAACTAAGTTTAAGTTTACTACGAATTTTTGAAATATATAAGACTTCTGTAAATCATTTTCAAATATAAAGATTAATTATATTTGATGATATTGGCGGGTAGTTAATATATGAAATATTCATAAAATGTAAATAATTTATATTAGTTTTATTTTTGTAGATTAGGAGATCATGTGGTTTTAAAATAATCTTTAACTTTTTTCTTCTCACATTATATATAACTAGATGATTGTGCACATTTCAATCTGTGCGAGTTCGTTTATCATATTTAAAATATATGTTGTTACATTAATTTTACATGCATATATGATAGTAAAAATATTTCTTGTGAAATTCAAAATATGTGTCTGATAAAAATCATTGAATAAATATACAATTATATATAGATAACTATTTTATTCATCTTAACTATGCTTAAATAATTCAATGTATAAGATAATAATAAAACTTTACAAATTTTCGACAAAAGAGAAACTAAATGGGAGTTAGTACGCAATTTAAACATGTGTCACTTGCTTATTGGTCTAAAAAGATCACGGGGCTTCACTAAAAAAAAACTAATTCCAACCCTTTCCAATTAAATATAATTTAGATGTAAATTATATATCTACTATTTAGAAGATCATGAGGCTTTCAAAATAATCTCTAATTACTCCCGTCTTGCACTATCTATAAAGTAGCCATAACACTGTCCCTGGGCATAGCTCAACTGGTAAAGAGTTAGAGTGCAAAGCAGTCTCGCCTCTTCATGCAACCCAGGTTCGATTCCCATTGGGAGCTAACCTTGTATTTCGAAATGGTTAACGGACAAGCTCTAGTCCCCTGATCATGCGAGGCACATCCCGCCAACCTCTGACATCATACCAAAAACAAAAAACTGTCAGAATCCTTAACTTAAGGATCTCAAACTTAGAGTAACCATAGCGCTAGAATGATGAGTTATACAAATGGAATAATGTTTGTCTAATGAACTTTTTCTTTTGGTAAACCGTTTATAAACTTTCCACTTAAACTAGATTTTGGAAAAAGATATTGTCTTATGGACCAAACCTATAAAATACAAACGCGTTGATTTTCTCATACAATGACAACCTATGCGAATGTTCAAAGTTGAAACAATAAAAAACATTATCATCCTTAAAGCATCACTTTCAAATAAGGCAAAACTAATAGACAGTGAAACTTGTGAGAATTGTTTTAGCCGATGTTAACATTAAATATAGATGATTCCAATATTAATTTGACTTAAAAGAATTTCATATTATGCAATATGCAGACTTAAAGACTTGATCTTAGTTGGTCTACTTAATTGGAGAGTATTTTAGTATATATCTTTCCAACAAGATAATTCTATTACACCATAGTATATAGGAGTATATGTGTCACTGGAAATTGATGTCCTTATGAAAAATACTCCATTAATCTCTAAATGATTGTCACATTTTGACTTTTGGTGTTCAACAAAATACGATTTAAAACGTAAATATTTATTATTTTACATGCAAAAAAATTATAAAATGTTGATATTTCAAAAAGGTATATTGAGACGAACCTAACAAGGTCTCACAAGGTAGGAAATTGCCGAAATGGTCCCCGAAAGTGGCACCAGATTGCACTTTGGTCCCCAATAGTGGCACCGGTGCAGATTAGTCCCCGAAAGTGGCCAGAAAGTTGCAGTTTGGTCCCCAAGTTAACTTTTCCGTTATAATTTAACGTTGACACGCGGTTTTGGGGTTAAAATGGGGCAAAAACATAATTTTAAATACTTTAACTTACCTTAAGTTACTTTAACTTAGTTTTGGTGCCAAATTGCAATTTCCAACTCTTTTCCCTCCAAAAATAACTTTATTCCTCAATTTTTCCCTCCTAAATGAAATGTCTATATGAAGACCCAAAACCACAATTTTTTCCTCCATTTTTCCCTCCTCAATTTCTTCTTCAACTAAAATTTCTTCTTCTATTTATGTTGACATGTTTTGCAATAGAAAGTGGAGCCATTATATCCGAAATGAAAATTTTGATTTCATAAGTAATATTATTAACGTGGTTTGACCGTGTCTTTATTTCACGTGTTTAATATGTTTGACCCGTGTATTTATTTCACGTGTTTAATATGTTTGACCCGTGTATTTATTCACGTGTTTAATATGTTTGACCCGTGTATTTTTGGAGGGAAAAGAGTTGGAAATTGCAATTTGGCACCAAAACTAAGTTAAAGTAACTTAAGGTAAGTTAAAGTATTTAAAATTATGTTTTTGTCCCATTTTAACCCCAAAACCGCGTGTCAACGTTAAATTATAACGGAAAAGTTAACTTGGGGACCAAACTGCAACTTTTTGGCCACTTTCGGGGACTAATCTGCACCGGTGCCACTATTGGGGGCCAAAGTGCAATTTGGTGTCACTTTCGGGGACCATTTCGGCAATTTCCTCTCTCACAAGGCTATATTATTTCTTATCGTTTAATGAAAATTCATGATCAATTTTTTTTATGTTTGATCAATAAAACCCAAAATGTGACGATCTTTTAAGTACGACGGAGCGAGGGATAGGTATTTCCATATCCATAAGTTCTTAATGTCTACAATTGACATCCTTATAATATGAAATAGTATAGGTTGATAGTTCTTTAATTAAGTAATATACATTGGAAATACATTTGTATATTATTGAACATACATATTTATATATTGGCAAGAAGATAGTTGAGCAAGCAAAACAACATAATATATACGGAGTAACGCTTGCTTGTGCTCGGAAGTTTTGATTTGTAGCATTTGGAGACATCACGAAATGACTTCTCTAACGAAAGCGCTTTTCGCAATTCAGCCTTTTGTCTTCATTCACTTATTGGCTATAACAGCAATTACGCATCCAGATGATTGTAAGTTCATATGTTTTAAATAAACTCATAATGTTGCGTTACTTTGTATAAATAAAAATGTAATAACATTGTGTTATTTTTTATATATCAATAAAAAGTGCTCATAAAGTGGAATAGATCTTGGAAAGTTATGGTTAATTAAGTATTTTGTTCATTAATGGTTCATCAAATATTTACAAACTTGTATATTATTTTATATTTTATTTTCCTTTTCTTTTGGTACATTTTATGTAATATTACCTCCATTTCAACTGAGGATGTTTTCGTTTTTGTATGTTCAACTTTGAAGAGTATTTTATAATTTTTTATGGTACATTAATATTGATAAATTTAGATTGAAAAGTATTTTATAATGTTTTATGTTGTAATTAATTAGCTATTGTTAATCAAAGTTAGACACGGATAACGAAAAAGTCTTGTGTTTTAAAATGGAGGCCGTACGTACCATGTCCTCAAGAAAAAAAAATCCATTAATGTAAACTATATAAGTTTATTTTTAAGTAATATGTACAAATTTGTTTAACTAATAATTTCGGTACACATATTAAATAGGTGTATAAATAACTTCAGTACATTTTCTTAGACCTTTTAATTTGTATCATCTTAGAATGAGATATTGGTAAGGTTTACCAATTTTACATTGAAATAAATTTCATATATAGATTAATAAAATTTAATGAACTGTATGATTAAAGAACCGTATTACTTTAAGTTTATGTAATACTCCTTATAATATAATTTTGAAATTAATACTAATTATTATAAAGTACATCATTGAAATAAATATATTAATATTATTTTTTGTGTGATAATTTTATAATATTAGTTTATTGATATATTTGATGTTTATTTATGTTACTTTATTCTTATTGTTATATATTAAATATTTAAGATAAATTATTTAATTTTCATAACATAGAAAACAAAGTAATGAAACGATATATCCAAAGTCATTCTTTCTCACCAAACACAATCTTAATATTTTCGAAGTATATCTAAACGATTTGCCCGAAAACAAATCTCATCATTTCAGTACCCTAACTTAATAATAATAAAAGGCTTTTTTTATGTAGGCACCTAATCTTCAATAGTTATTTTAAATACCTACCTAAACTGTTGAATATTTTAAATAGGCAGCTAAAATGTATTTTTGGCACCTAAAGTTTTGAAAAGATTATTTTGGACACCTGAACTTCACTTTATTTATTGCACTACCTAAGGACAAAACGGGAGTTCTATATATATTACACTTTACAAGTCGTATTTTTAATAAGAAACACCTAATTGGATTAATTTTTAATAATTTTTTCGTTTGTAAAATAGCGATAAGGTGAATTTCAAACCCGAACCTTCTAGTCACAGCAAAACCCTTTACCACTTCTCCCACAAGTTAATTTTTTTAATGAAGGTAATTTAGTGAATTTACAGAGTGTTATTAATATTTAGACAAATAGAAAAATGAAAAAAACTTTTCTTCACTTATAATTAACTTGTATTATTCTTTCAAATTTCTCGCCATTTTTCGATCCATTTCTAAAAGTGTGAATCGTAACATTAATAATTCCATGGACCTAGTTCAACGGATCATGTTGGTTGAGTTGTACATAAGCCATGTTGAGCCCGAGCTCAATAAATTTTTACTTCATTAACTAAAGTTTATTTTACTTAAAAACTAAATACATTGAGTTAATCAAATAGCCTAGTGGAACAGGCTGTTGCTAGTGACCAGAAGTCCTGGTTCGAAATTCACCTCATCGCTAATTTACAAAAAAAAAAAGCTAAATACATTAAATTGAATAGAAATTACTTTAATCATAATAATTGAAATGACTAATTTTATAAAGCATTAATACTAACACTACCGAGTCTGCTCGAAACAAATTTTGCTCATTTTACTACGAACCGAGCTTGAATCCTCAGAGCACCCGAGCTATGACGAGGACACCATCTTCCATTCCTAATCATAAATGGTTGCACTAGAATGAATTGAGTATATTATGCAGTTGCTGTTCTACAAGCTCTCATCCCACTCTGGGATGGCGCACCTGAGCCCCCTAACTGGGTTGGGAATGATCCATGCGGAAATAATTGGGTTGGAATTGAATGTGATCTTTCACGAGTCGTCAGCATGTAAGTTTTAAATAAAATATAAATTCGGCCCTTCTCTTTACACATTTGATAGTTTTAAATTTGATTATCAGTATTATTTAAACTTTGAACTCAAATGTACAATGTAATATGTATGTTACCAAATATTTTCTGAAAAACATACTAAATTGTAGTATTTTAATATGTTTTAATACCAATATAATGACATTAATTCAAATACGTAAAATTTATGTGTTAGTTAAGGTCGAACACTGAAGAATTTAAAGTAGACGATTTTTTAGACATGGAAGAAGCATTATATTCGATTAATTTTGATTGACATTTTTGTTTTACGAGGTGCAGCTTTAAAAATAGATTACTACTAATGTTTATTCATTTTTTCCACAAAATACAAAAATTAATACTATCATGTTTGTTTTTGGAATTACCTAATATTATTTTTTCGCAATTTTTTAAGAAAAACGAAAAGTTCAATGAACAAGATTGGGAAGAAGTATTTAATACTCCCTCCGTCCTAAAAGATTGTCACATTTTGACTTTTGTTGGTCAAACATAATAAAGTTTAACCATTAATTCTCATTAAACGGTAAGAAATAATATAGTCTTGTAGGACCTTGTTAGATTCGTCTCAATATATATTTTTGAAATATCAACTTCTGATAATTTTTTATCATGTAAAATAATAAATATTTACGTTTTAAATCGTGTTTTGTTGACCATCAAAAGTCAAAATGTGACAATCATTTACGGATGGAGGTAGTACTACTTATTACTGAGTTCATTATCTTGTCTTATGGTGTCACTGCAGAATAATCAAACTGAATAGGAGTATATTTTAATATGATATGAATGAGTAGATAGTATTTTGACATTGTCTACGAAAACATGGGAACCTATGTTTAATAAGGTTGCCTAGTGTCCGACCGCCATTTTAACCCAGTTTATTGGCATATGTTGTACAAAGTACTATTTATTTTATTTTGGTTTCTATTGTTATTTGTTTCAGAAAATTGGCAGCCATGGAGTTGACTGGCCAACTTCCCCCTGCAATTGGCGACTTAGCTGAACTACAGATTTTGTATGTTTTCTTTACTGCAAACATTTTCTGGAATACATATTTAGGATCACACCAAGAAGTTCTGCATTGTAGCTTTATAACTTAAACTGAGAAAAGCTCAGTATAAATCTATTGACATTTATGGTAAGTTTGGAGTTTGAGCTGGGATGAACCGAGGTTTCGAGGGTTAATGATTTGAAGGTTAATGAGGTTCTAGGTTCACTTTGGTGAAGATAATTAATATAACCGTTGAGGTGAATAGAAAAAATTCACCATATTCAACCCAAAATAAACAGACCACTATGGTTGTCTGGATGGGAGTGAACTAAGAGGAGTTAAATATTAGTGGCTTATGGTATTGGAGGACAATAATCAACATTGATTATGCCATTGAAGAAGAGTTGATTTATGCTACTTTTCCTATTCATTTAGGTTGGAGTTCTTAAGTTCAACACATTATTGAGAGTCAACCTCTTGATTATGTCAATGTGTTTGCCTGCTCGGCCCTAAAAGAGTTCCTCGTACAAGAACCGTCTTGGAGGACAATATTCCACATAGTTATGATAAAGCTAATGAGATGCTTTATTATTCTTGTGATTGCTAATTCGTTTATGGGGGCCACTGATTGGAGCTTCCCATTGTTGTATTGTGAAGGAATATTTGAAGTTCTGCAGATAGTTTTTTTCACTAATAGTCCAAAATCGTCTAAGCTCAGTCTGGCTACTTAATGTAACATATTCAGTTTTGCGATACTGGAGGAACAAATATATACACACTATTATTAGAAATGCTATAAAATGTTGTAAATTAAACTGCGTCTATGTGTAGGGACATGTCATTCAACAAAGGTTTAAATGGAAACCTTCCACCTTCTGTTGGAAATCTGGCCAAGTTAACAAACTTGTAAGGAATTGTGAATGTTATTGTTCTATGTAGTCAATGTTCTGAATTAGTTTTCAAGCTAAAATTTCAATTATGCTTGGCAGATTTCTCGTCAACTGTAACTTCTCTGGCCTAATACCAGATTCAGTAGGATCCTTGCGACAGCTGGAGTATTTGTAAGAACACTTATATCTACATTGAACGTCATAATGACTTTGTTACACATTTAGACACGAGATTAACATGTTCCCAGCTCTTCACTTTCATGTGAATGCGATAATTGAGGTGTAATTTGCACTCCATGTGAGTTGCCACTAAGCCACTGTTTACTTTAATTGAATGTATATATATGGAAATGTGGCATGTTGAAAGATGACGAATAACTGTTCAATGTAATTGTAGTTAAATGTTCATTTCTTGCTATCGTGTAATCTCTCTCACTGCTATAATATGTGCGAACGCTTCGGCCCTTTCCGTTTAATATAAAAACAAATGAAGCATTATAAGCCATCATTTTCTAGATTGAAAGAAAAAGAAAAGAGAGTCACATAAGATGTTTACAGTAAATCCGAAACTCTGAGCTAATTATTTATGTTGGTTCACTTTTGTAATTTATTCCTGAACCCTTATTCGTAGAACCTTCAGACTGTGTGACAGTTTTTCTGAACCTCTTGACAAAAAGGGTTTCTGCGACACAATCTTAACCTCTTCGGTTGTTATGCAGATCTCTGAATTCTAACAAGTTCTCTGGTCCAATACCTGCTTCAATTGGCTTGCTGTCAAATCTTTATTGGCTTGATTTGGCGGATAATGAGCTTGTGCTTGGAATTCCGGTGTCTGATGGAAAGATACCTGGTCTTGATATGCTGATTAATACACAACACTTGTATGCATAGTTGCTTATTAGAACCATTTATATTTAGTTTTTAGTTGTTGTATAGAAGTTGCAGCGCGGAGAGATCTAATATATTGCTTTTGTAGCCATCTTGGAGGCAATAGGCTGTCAGGAGACATTCCAGCCACGCTTTTCAACTCAAGTATGAAGATTCGACATCTGTGAGTCCCAAGAACTGATAATATAGTCTTTGAATGTCAGTTAATATGTCACTTAATTTGAGGGAGTGCAAAATGAAGTCTATTGTCAAGCATTATGTTTCTTAACTGGTGATATAAAACTATTCCATTGGAGGTGTCTTT
The DNA here is from genome assembly GCA_003412495.2 of Echium plantagineum. NCBI lineage: Eukaryota > Viridiplantae > Streptophyta > Magnoliopsida > Boraginales > Boraginaceae > Echium > Echium plantagineum. Next base: position 18,517,113 of record CM016563.1, on the reverse strand, counting down.
GTCATTATTCTAAATAGTTTCCATGAGGCGTAGTAAGAGTTTCGCTTTCAGACTATGCATGCCGATGAGAATCCTGCTTCCAAAATAACTGCTAATTTCACATGTTATATAGATTGACTATTTATCTAACACCAACTCTTCACCAACCGTCCCATAAAACACATGGCACGATACAGTAAAGTGAAGCACGTGTGTGTACCCCTTCTCTATTTACAGAGGACTGAACTGCTTTGCATGGCCACTAATTTTGTGGCACAATTGATGTCAATATAGAACTGAGTCCGGTGAGCACAATTGATGTCAATACTAAAATACTTCAGGATGATACATACTAATTAACCTAATGAAGTATTACATGGCCACTAATTTTGTGGCACATTTCACTGTACAAATGAATCGTCAGTTATTAGTATTTGTAATGATGATCATATATACCATATACGTTCTACCTCTTGAGGGGGTATTTGACTATACTTGGTAGATTGTAGGATCAGTTTTTATGCTGTCTTATCAGGAGTGAAGCATATCACCTCTAATTTTCATTGAAACTATGCATCAGGCTTCTGGAGAACAACCAGCTAAGTGGAAGTATCCCTAATACGTTGGGACTTGTTCGGAGTTTAACAGTTGTGTAAGTTTTCGCAATGTTGATTCTAGTAAAAATATTTGAAATTGTGTCCATCTAACTTGGTTATGTACTTATGTCTGTAACAGTCGTCTCGACAATAATTTATTGACTGGAGCAGCACCTGCAAATATTAATGAGCTTACTGCTGTTACAGACTTGTGAGTTGATGTTTGGCCCTACTTCCAGTTTCTATCTGCAATACTTGATCCAATTTTAGTAAGAAATATTTTTTTGTAGGTACTTGTCAAACAACAAACTGAATGGTTCTTTCCTCAATCTCACAGGCATGGATAAGCTGGAATATTTGTAAGTCCAGAACTATATTTGCTGCTTGTAGTGATTTCTCTTATCTGCACCTTGTCTTGAAAATAAGTAATATAGTTCACAAAAACGGATTTGACGGGAGTATGAGCAATATTGACCCCTCAAATTTTCCATCACAGTCCACATCCTAAAGGCTTTAACAACATTTAATGTGAAATCTTTCTTTTTTCGGTTGGATTGATGATTTTGTTTTGATAGTCCCTTCTTAAGAACTTCCTAATTACAGGATCGTTGACAATGCAAAGTTTGAAGGACAAATTCCAGCTGAATTCTTTAGTCTTCCGGAACTGCAGATTGCGTGAGTATATGCCTCCAAACCTAATACTAAAACTAGTTCATAAAGTAACATCCCTATCGTCAACATCCAATTAATTATAAGATCTTCCGATATTTCATTTAAATTAACATATATTGAATTTGACCTAAGAAAGCTCATTTCTTTCGTGACAGGCAAATGAGGCGCAACAAGCTTAATGGGCTCTTGAATTTTAGCTCCCTCAGCAACAAACTCCAAGTTGTTGATCTGCAGGGCAACGATATTACTGAGTTTCCACCTAGATCTGATTTTAATTTTCAGCTGATGTAAGCATGTGTGCTCCTTGGGTTCAGAAAACCTGTTCTCCTACGTTTTTCCCTCATTGATGAAGTTGTTATCATGTTTTGCAGACTTGCTGAAAATCCAGTTTGTTATGAAAATTCTCATGGCGATTATTGCGCTATACCTAAGCCACTTGATAACACGTATTCAACTCGAACAGCAAACTGCTCAAATACATGCACTGACGAACAAGTGTCTAGTCCTAACTGTATCTGCGCCTTTCCATATACTGGCATCATTGGTTTCAGAGCTCCCGCTTACCTGGAAAGTCAAAAAAGTTATACAGAACTTCAACAGCATATGGTACAATCATTACGTCATGAAGGGTTCCCTGTGGATTCCATAATTCTGAGTAGTCCCATAAAAACTCCCGCTAACTACCTTGAAATATATGTTGAGATTTTCCCACTTGGCCAAACGTACTTCAATCAGTCAGAAGTAATTTCAATGGGATTCGTTTTTAACAGACAGATTTACAAGCCGCCAGAAGATTATGGGCCTATATATTTCAAGGCTAGCGACTATAAACACACTAATGGTAATTTAAAGTTGAAAGTTCATAGAACATAAGCAGTTTTCCTGTATTATTTGAAAGTGAACTGTGATTTCTTGTTAGGTGTTTCATCTCCCACTCCACATAAGAGCAGAGGTGTTGTTATTGGAGTGGCAGTTTCAAGTTCTGTCCTTGCAATCCTACTATTACTAGCAGGGTCCCATATTTTTCGCCAAAAGAGAAGAGCCCAGATGGCTGCAAAAAGGAGTGATCCTTTCGGTATTATAATAAATTTGCAATTCTAAAACATCTTTTGTTATAAATCTTGCAACAATTTTCACCATGTTTCATTTATACAGCATCCTGGGCTCCAAACAAAGATATTGGAGGTGTTCCTAAGATAAAAGGTGTTAAATCATTCTCCTTTGAAGAGCTTAAGAAGTATACTAATAACTTTTCAGAATTCAACGATATCGGTAGAGGTGGATATGGAAAGGTTAGCAATAATGACCCATTATCTCTTTGTTCCTGAATATATAAATCAAAACAGAATTATTTTGTCGAGCGACTTTTGTAGATGGGTAAAACTTTAAGTTTTATTTAAAACTATTCAAGTGGCAAGTTCAGAAGTATATAGAATTGAATCAAACATGATAAAATTTTGAGATTCATCATATATTGTATTTGCTAAAAGTGAAACGATATCAACCCCTACCAGTTCAATTATGTCAAATTGAGATTTCTTTGTTTTGTTATATCTTGAAAGTCAAATACCATAAATGTATATATTGGTGATCTATCTCGACTTCGTGTTTTACAAGAAAACAATAGCGTAATCACTATGAAACCTCAAAAGGACGTAATATATGTCCTTTGTATGGAAATTTTGATATTTTCAACCATTTTTCATTTTCGAACTTTAGAAATTTGCACTTCATTAACTCTAGTTCTTGGTTAGAAACTTTCTTCTCATCTGTATGTGATATTATGTGAAGAGGTTTTCCACTGCCATGCAGATAGTTGTGATTTTTTAAACTGATATCATCATGGTAATATATGTTATAGTTTTGGACAAAGGACCAGAATCATCTTTTAAGTTTATCATTTATCCCTATTTATATCATGAATGTTCTAAATGTACAGTTTTTATGATTAAATTATACACATCATTTTGATCATAGCCACCACTGAAATTTTATCAAATAAAATAAAACCATGAGAAGAGGACAAATATCAAATGATGAATTCATATTCTTCAAACATTTTGGAAGACCCTTTATTTACTTTCTAATGCTTATCTTACAGGTATATAGGGGTGCTCTCCCAAACGGTCAACTTGTTGCCATTAAAAGAGCTCAGCATGGATCGATGCAGGGTGCGTTAGAGTTCAAAACTGAGATTGAGCTTCTATCTAGAGTTCATCACAAAAATGTAGTCAGCCTATTAGGTTTTTGTTTTGAGCAAGGTGAACAAATGCTGGTTTATGAATATATCCCTAATGGCACACTGACAGATAGTCTTTCAGGTACTCGAGCTTCAAATAATAATTTACTGGTAAATGTGTGCCAGAGTAGCTGTTGAGATATATTTGACGAAGTAGCTGCTTTCTGCTAGTGGTAGCTTCATACATTAACATTTTGCAGGCAAGTCAGGGTTCAGGCTAGATTGGATGAGGAGACTCCGGATAGCCCTTGGCGCAGCCAGAGGTTTATTGTACCTTCACGACCTTGCCGATCCCCCAATCATACACAGGGACATCAAATCAAACAACATTTTGTTGGACGAACAATTGAATGCAAAAGTTGCTGATTTTGGTCTTTCCAGGCTTATGGGAGAACTTGACAGGAGCTATGTTTCTACTCAAGTTAAAGGCACAATGGTAAGTGAGCTTCCCTAGAACTGAAGAGTTCGGTAAAATGTTTTCAGTTATGGCGTATTACATATCAGATGAGCTGAGTTTTGCATACTTGATTTTTCTTCTGCCATATAAATTGATCGTCTTGTTATAGGGCTATTTGGATCCTGAATACTTCATGACACAACAGTTGACCGACAAAAGTGATGTTTTTGGCTTCGGAGTGGTTCTTTTAGAGCTCATAACTGCAAGAAATCCGATAGAGAAAGGGGTATATATTGTCAAAGCAATGAGGGAAACAATGAACAAATCAAAGATTCTTTATAATCTTCATAGCATCCTCGATCCCGTTTTTCCTTCAAACATGTCGACAAAAAGCTTGGAGAGATTTGTCGACTTGGCAATGAAATGTGTCGAAGACGAAGGTGTTGACCGCCCAACGATGAGTGAAGTTGTAAAAGAAATTGAAAGTATCATGGAGTTGGTAGGATGGAACCCCAAGACTGGTTCAACATCGACGTCAGCAACTTCAGGAACTCCAACAACTTCTGCTAGCTATGAAAGCTATCCATTAAGTTATGACACATCATAAAACAGAGAGGATGTTGAAATCTGGCTTCAGTTATTGAATGATTGTAACATTAAAAGGAGAATGTGATAAGAGTCATGTTTTTAAGTTCTATATTTGTCCAGAGTGATATTGTTTTTTCTTGTCCGAGTGTTTTGTTTTCATGGCTTGTTGAACGAAATAAATTTTTAATCGGAGTATAAACATTCGATTATTTATCATTGGTCTTCAGGTACAGGTATTGTGCTACCAGGAAAAAAGGAACCGAGAAAGGAAGTTCTATTTTAAGAAAATGAGTCTTAGATATAAGAGTATTTCATAAGTAATGCTGGTAGAAATTTGACAGTTCTAAAAATATACATATTCAGTCTCTTTCATCTCCATCCCAATTATCTTTCCACTTCGGTCCCGTCGGCCCTTCCTCGCCCAACACTTCATTAGGAAGACTATTCACAAACTTAACAAAGTCACTTTTAAGCTTTCCAGGTAAAATCTTACTAACATTCTTAGTCTCATCTGCAATATTATAGCTAATTTTTGGCCCCCATTCTCTAGCATAGTTTACCCAAGGTAGCTCAATAGACTCCAGATACTCTCCAGACATGATTGAATAGTTCACTCCACTGTCCCAAAATATCTTCCCCTTTGATGTATCATTCCTGATCCCTATACTTCCATTTCCCTGCAAATTAATGCCTGGTTTCGGATAAGCAGCATGGCCGTGCAACGATGAGTACACGATTGGCCTGTTGGTGTTAGGATAGTACTCAATCTCTGCAGCATCAATCCATACTCCTTTGCTATGCTGTGAAAAATAAACGCTTTTCAACTCCCCATTGAAATTACTAATCCTTAAGGTTACATGCTCCCAGTCACCAACATGTTCTCCAATTTTTCCCAAATGAATGTTTACAAATCCAACTTTAGCCTTTGCAGGACCATTGAAGGGGTAGAAAATCCAGACGGCAACATCAGTAAATGTCGAGCCAAGCATCGGTTTAACGTGTAAATAGGAACATGCATCTGCCAAATTCCCTTTTTTGACTCTATCTTTAGCTGCATTGTCAACGGGCAAGTCTAGCCAATATGATCCATCGTTCGAACCTCCCTGAGGAAGATTTGAGCCTGTAGGATCTATAGCCACCGGGTTTGATTCTTGCCCTTTGGTATATAACAGGGCACCATTTTGGAAGAACCACGTTGTTGATGAGGGGAAATACTCCTCATCAGGATGAAAATATATCAATGGAGCGTATTCATTCATTAGGGCACGGATTTGGATCAAATTCGGCATGTAATCGGATGAATTCATTGCAATGTTCCTTAAACATGCGACAGAGGATGCTACGCCATTTATCTGAGCGATAAAAGCACCCGTTGGAACTCCCAACGCCCCAAGTCTTCTCTCTCGAGGCCTGGATGTATATATATTAATCCCATTGGAGTTGATATCCTTTCCAGGACCCCAACTCCAATCATCATTTTCACACACATCAGTGAAATCGCTACGCACACAACGGATTTTGTCCAGAGGAGGCTTCTGAGGCGAGTTTGTGGTGACATAACCGACCGCGTTATAACCGTCAGGTGGAACTGGAAGCCAAATGTAAGCAATACCATCTTGTTTAATTTTCAAGGACTCACTACTCCAAATAAGGGTGTAATCAAGTGGTGGTTTTAGAGATAAGACATTTGTGGAATCTTTCCCAACAAGAACACATCCTGAGAGAGACATATTGTTTGGTTGGCAATAACAACAAAGCATGGAAAATCCATCTGGTAATAAAGATGGTTCAAATATTGTAGCCCCAAGATTATCAGGTCCTCCTTCTTCAGCTGCCCAAATCTTTCGCAAAGTTGTAACTTGGCATACTAACAATCCTCCAAGATCAATTGTTCCTTTTGCAAAACCTTTGCCTATATATACAAGTATTAAACATAAATTGTAAGAAATGATTCCTATGTTAAACAAGAGAAGTGTGGTTATATAATCGAAAAGTACTTTATTAAAGATTAAGAAATATATGATTATATATTTCAAGAAAAATATTTTGAAACGAAAGTGGTTGCATTTTGCATTAAGGATCAAGAAAAATATGATCATATATAGGGAAAAGTATTGTAATAGTCCAAACTTATTAGAGAACATCCAATGATAAAGTGGTTAGAAAGCTTTTCAGTGACTTAGAGGTTTTGGGCTTGATTCTCATTGTAAGGAGACGGTGGGTGGGTTAAAAAAAGATCAAGAAAAATATGATCATATATATAGGGAAACAGAGTATTGTAAATTTGTAATAGTCCAAAGTTATTCAAATTAATTTCTCTTCTTCGATGTGATCGTATATATCTCAAAAGAAATATTTCCAAATGGAAGTGGCTGCATTTTGGTCCTAAAAGTTTATAGAATTGATCGATGGCTCAATAATATGATCACATCTGATTCAAGCTTGCAACTAATATATTTTGAAATAATGAAACAAACAACAACAAATAAAGTGTATAGTTATACATGCAAGTATTTCAAGAATAAGTGCATGTATTTTTTAAAATAATGCTATAAATACATTAACATGAATATGTCTCAACGTTTTTTTGAGACTCTCGTCTAAGCATATTAAAGGAGACTTAGACAATTCGCAACATAACGTCTATAATAACAATAAAGTTGCTTTAGAACTATCCCCAGGCGTAGGATGCAAGTATTATCTACTACTAGTTCATAATATATAAGAAGCATACATACAAAAACTACCTTAAATAAATATTTGATTTCAATTCATTTTATGAATGTTTCAAAAAGAGTACCTGAAGGCCATGTGGGCAATGGTGAAGGAAGCTTGAACTTGGTTTCAATTGCCAAACTCATCATATTCGACACATTTTTAGCTGAAGAAATACAATTCCCCATTTTGTTATAGTTGTAATTAATTTCGAAATGAACAAATTGAGTAACATACAAATACTTATGATGATGAGCAGAACAAGAAGAAAAACTTAATAAACAATGAAACATACATACAAGAGTATATTCTAAGCATTAACAAACACTTAAAATATAAATTGGCGGCAACAACAAGATAATTCTTGGTATTTCGTGCAAGAAATTCTATCAATTATTGGATAATAGATAATACTACTTATGTGGAAATTAAAATTGCTCTGCACATTACATACATTTTTATATTACAAATTGACCCAAATGTATATTATTATATATTGAATATCTATTTTGTCCTTCATTGAAACGTAAAATATGTAAATGTTGACGTGAAAATCACAAAATGAGCGGTTCAGGAGCAGATAGACTGATTTTATAAATTTGGGGCCAAATTGCAAGATTGTCAAAGTTCAAGGGGCATAAGTAATTTTTTAATCCAAATTCAAACGTTGAGTCAAAATTGAATATTAATTGTTTTAATTTCTATTCAATCATCGAACACCATCTCCCTTAAACCTTCATGACTTCATTAGAAGAGCTCCGACTTTCTCAAGGAGAAGAAGTTTAATGCTCCACAAGTTGATCTTTAAATACTTATGGTTTCCACATATTCTTATTTAAAATAATTTTTTTGGATACAACTATTTTGCTAAAATAGTAAATAATATTATTTTAAGCACAGTTAGTAATACTCTCACCCGTATCTTAATTTTTGTTTTTAGGAGAACTGATGCGAGTGCTCTAATATATATTATAAAAATCACTCTCTAGTGCAAATTCTTAATTTTTCAAAATATACCTCTAAGCCGTAGGTTAAAGGACCGTAGGTTAAGGGAATGACAAACAAAATTATTTGATATACTTATTATACAAGATTATAATTGAAATAATTTTTATATAAAATTATTAAATATACTTTCTTATTTATTTTTCAAGTAAATATCAAATTTTGTTTTTAACTTTTTGATATGTGTCCCAGTTATTATTCATACAAGTACTTCGTTTCCAAATATAATTAGGAAAAGTCAATATCATATATATAGACGCTGGATCATTGAGTATTATTTAGTGTATAAATTTTACTCTCTTTTATTCTCTGTTTCATAAATTAACGTTGAGAGACACCATTATTATATATAGTCGAAGAATATATAATGGCTTCCCAAAATTATATGGGCGTGTTCACCTACTCCACCCACCCCATCGATACTTCATTCATGGTTCTTATAGGGTGGCGTCCCTCTGTCAATCATCCTTACATGACCCTCGATGCAGTTTCAAATCCGGTACCCGAGCCTCTATTAAGAGTCTCTGTTTCTGATTTTGTGTCCCTTATTCGCGATAATGTAGTGGATTATATTCGAAATAATAACCATGCAGATCCTTTAAGTTTGGATATTATGTTCAACAATATTAATACAAAAGAGGAAACTATTATGGCTCATCCCAAGACTAAAGTTTATGGGAAAAAAAAGGATTTGGAGGGAGTTGATGAAATATGTGCTATTTGTTTGGGTGATTATGAAGAAAATGAAAAGATGGGGGTTCTTGATTGTGGGCATGAGTTTCATGTTGAATGTATAAAGAAGTGGTTGCTTCAAAAGAATGCTTGCCCAATGTGTCGAGCTAGGGTTATTCTTGGTTCTTGAGATGAACATAAAAAAAATGTTGTATGATATATGTTAATTGTTATAGTTCTCCTTTTAGCCCATCACAAATTTAAATGTAAATAATGGCAACGGGATTTATCAGAAAATTTAGAATATGTAGATGAATTGTTAGAATTTAAGATGTACAATTGATACTATATCGCTATAAGTTTGAGACCCTCAAACTAAGGGCCCTGACAGCTGTCCTGGGTTGCATGAAGAGGCGAGGCTGCTTTGCACTTCGCACTCTAGCTCTTTACCAGTTGAGCTATGCCCCGAGGCAATACTATATGGATATATATAATACGAGAAAAGGGAAATCATCAGTTATTTTGAAGTCTCGTAATCTCTTTAATTACTATAATTAAGAGGAAATTTTTTTTTATATATGGCTATATGTGTTGGTAATATAGTGACTGAATGCAAAATTTATAAATTTATGTGATAGCACGTGCCCGTCCCACATTTCTCACTTGGAAGTGATTTACTCACGTTATAAAGAAGGTGTTTTCAAGGAGTCCGGTTTCGGTACATCAATAATTTCATACATCAGGTGCATCAGGTATCCATTTAAAGGTTTCACGTGGGTACTGTACCCACGTGAAACTTCATCATTGATACAAGAAACAATATCAACATAACTTGTACCCAAAATTTTACTATAACAATGGTACAATACCACATATTTATCAATCCAAAATAAAAGTAGTAAATATATATGTGATTTGTAAATTGACCCATAAATATATAGATAATTGTACCGTGACCCTTAATTATATAAATAATTGCATCGTGACCCTTAATTTATAAGATATTATGCCCAAACCCCTTGATGAACCTGATGCATGGGAGTATTGATGCACCTAATCTTTTCACGTTTTGAAGCCTAAGTAATGTATGTTACTATTAATATTATGCCAAAGCTGTTGTAGGAACGAGGCATGGGTGAAAACACTATCAAGCGTTGACACCATTTGATAATTAATTAATACATTAGTCCTGGAGCAGGGCCTTAGGAGATCTGTGACTTGATTTTTGGCATACCAAACAAAGCTTGAAAAGTTTGAAGAAGCCAAAAGCCACTATAAATACAACATCTTCCTCATCTTTTTAGGATATCACAATAAATTCGAAAATACAACAAAGCTTTTTTACAAATAGTTCTTTTGTAATAGTTACATGTTCGTGCAAAGTTCGCTCGTGGAATTTCTATTGCTTGTAAAATGGTGCCAAAAATACTAGTTAGAAGAAATTCGCATCAATTTTAATTTGCGCATGGAAAAACCGGATTAGGTTCGATTAAGAAAATCTTCAAAAAACGAATGAAAAAAATCGCAAGGAGTCCTAGTAACGAGGCATAAGTTCAAGAGTTGAAATTGTAATCATTTAAAGTTCCCAGAAAAAAAAGAAAAAATTAAAAGATGGAAAAGAATTAGAGGGAACGCAAAGACCATCTCAATTTAAATTTTTAATTTGAGTAAAAATAAATTTCAAAATAAATGACAAGTACACACTTTCTTCTCAACTAAGAACAACATAATTTTAAATCAACTTCATGTAGAATCTTAGTTATGAAATTACACTAAACAGAAAATTCAATGTTTTGCAATTCTCTATGTATAACATATCATGTTAGCATAGACAAAATTATACAACACACTATCCATCCAAGGTACTTGGGTAGACCTATATATATAAGAACATAGTACAAGGTACCTAACTACTGTTTTCTTTCCCACTTCCCTTCACGCCGACCTTCCCGTTCCCTTCGTTCTACAACCGGCCTGGATTTGTTTACCCGAGATCCTTGCCTCTGGCCAGAGGCATAACCAGTTGACTGCCCGTCCAGCGAGGATACCATCTCTGGATCACCAAAACTTCCGGTGTCACCTGAGTCTCTGCTGCCATCGAAGTTTTCCTCATAGCTGCTACCACATTCATCTGATCGATCATGTGGTTGCAGGATGGTAGGAGGCCCTGAAAACTGTCTTGCCCCTCCTGCAAGAACAATTTTTGGCATTGCTCCTATGGCTGAATTTCCAGAAAGAATTTCAGTCTGTGAAAGGTTGTTGGTAGTGGTCCTCAAGTTGCCGCCTTCATTAACTGCTCGTCCATTTTCCCTTTCTCGGTATCTGTCTCGAACCCTACTACATGTCAGAAGTGACATGCAATGATTACTTTCAATGAACTGTAACGGATCTAGCTTTATATGCATAGTAAGATATGAAACAAAGAATGTTCTAATACTTGGAAGGCTCACATTTATGTCAACACATCCACTTAAATAGTACAGATTATTCAAATGTGATGAGCAGCTTCCAAATAAATGGTGGATGCTGAATTCAGTACAATATATATCGGAGGTTTCCGGTGCCTAATTGGTTTTCATATCAGCAGGGGGAAGCCACTTAAAATTAACTAAATGCATCAAATGTGTATGCAAAAGCTAAGGGGGTTACTTTCTAACGAACTACACAAAATCAGCTTCGCTACTCAATTCTCTAAAACACTTATATGAATTGAAAAGGAAAATATGGTTTGGTCCACCACAAATGTACAAGCCTGAGTCTAGCTATGTTTGGCCTAAATATTTGAAATCTTTTACAGAAAGGAAATCTGATGTTCACGCCTTTTTTTCTTCTTCTTCTTTCTATTAAGAGATCCTCAATTTGGCTACTAATGTTCTAAGCTATTAACACCATAGTAAATTTTATGTGTACCTACCCTCTCTCCCATACGTGCATTCGAATTCTTCATTCTTTCTGTGCACTGTACAACTCATAATTCAACCAAGGCCCCAACGCAGAAAAAAGGAAAAATAACAATGACAAATTGTGATCACTTGTAGCTCCAATAACTAAACACTATTTTTGTTCCTTGGGAAAGATTCAACACTCCAATAACTGAACACTATCTGAAGAAGATACTCAATGAAGCCTTACCTATGGCTGGACGAAGAAAAATCCCGTCTTGGTGCCCTTAACCCAGATTCAACTTGTTCAAGTTCCCGCTGTAGTTCCCTCTGAAAAAATTCTTAAGAATGAAGAAAACAAAAGCAAAAATAAAACCTGAAAATGATGCAGCTTTATCATCTACACACTTCTAACTTTCTGTAAACCTCATAAGATTTAAGTTGCCATCATGAACAAGCAAATGCCAAAGATGAAATTTCCAACTTCAACGAGTTTAAGGCATAAAGTAATAAATTTGAACTACCATGGCAACTTCAATATATTAGATGTTTAGTTAAGTGTCATCCTGAAGTGTAAGCCACCAAACAATTAAAAATTTATAGGTAGGTAATGTCAGTGTGTTTAAATAAGTAATTAGCATGTAAATACTTCCAGACAAATGTTAGAACTAAGTAACATAATTAAGTCTCCTGTAATTTCACGAAGGAACCAGCAAATAGTAATAGTACGATGACAGGCCAGTTGTACTACAGTAACAAAAAAAAGTTGGATCTTCATAGATTTCTGCATGATCAATGGAAAATAAGTTGGCTTAGGCCTATTATGGTAAATCAATAAACTTATTGTCACCCGTTGTTAAAAACTAGGTGTATCTGTATATGACATCCAAGATAGAAATGGACCAGGTAAGATTTGTATTAGAGTCTGTATGGAGTAGAATTGTCAACTGTAGTCCGAACAACAAATATTAATATGACATAATAAACAAAATAGCATCATCAAATTGTACCAAGGCCCCTAAATTTACTCCTTCCCAAAAAAAAAACTACGTAGAATCCAAATTGAACATAGATGGTATCATAAGAGTTACTTACAAACACTTTTACCATGTTAAGAGCTAAGTAACTTTCAGATCCAATGCCTTGGTCAGTAAATGCTTATAGATCTTACTCAAACTCTAATTAGCCAATAGGTACAAGAGAAACTAAATGCTCCCTCCATTCCTAAATGATCGTCACATTTTGACTTTTCATAGTTAACAAAACACGATTTAAAACATAAATATCTCTTATTCTACATGCGAAAAAGTTACAAAAAGTTGATATTTCAAAGATACATATTGAGATGAATCTAATAAGATCCCACAAGAATATTATTTCTTATCGTTTAATGAGAATTTATGATCAAATTTCTTAATGTTTGACCATTAAAAGTCAAAATGTGACAATCTTTTAGGGACGGAGGTAGTATAATATAAGAAATCTCAGCATGGATAGACTAGCTAATGAGTTCTATACTTGCCTGTATTTGCTTTTCTTTCTCTATCTCCAGATTATGTCGTAGCTCTCTTGTTTTAGCACGCTCGACTTCCAATAACCGCTGCCTATTGAACTCCTTCTCCATTTCGGCTGTCTTCTCTCTGGTAGTCATGGCACTAGTTGATTCAGATATGCTCAATGACTACTTCACCAATATCATACTAAAGAATATAATAATACTAGAAAACCTGTCAAGTTCTTTAAGAAGTTCTGCTTCCCTCATAGCTGCCTCCTCTAAATATCTTTGACGAGCACGTCTCAGACGTAGCTTCTTCTGCCTGTGTGCCATTATTTCTTCTCTGAGTTTGGCCTTCTCTCTGTTTCAAAGTATAAGGAACATCATAAAAAACACTACCCAACCATGTTTTTTTATGTTGATACTGAATTTACAAAAATAAAAATAAGAAATAAACAGAATAGTGAGTTCACAACACAGCCTTAGTTACTAATTTGCCAATATCTTCAACATGTAACACAATTCCTAAGTTCCTATATACTCAACATAGATTTAGTTGTAGCAATTCCCCTATAGGGGATTGTACTCCGACAAAGGTCAAATACTCCCTTCCCCATAAGAAGAGAACCTGCAGAAAGTGCATGTTCTTTGTTTCATTGCTTAACCTATTACTTACGAATAAGTGAATTTAGATTTGGTGGTCTCACAAGTAGTTGTCTGCTATTGCATGAATTAGGTGTTCACAGCTATGGTACATTAAAAGATTAGTCTTCACAGTGCAAAACTTCAAAAAGGTTACTATTAAAGCAGACAGAAAATTGAAATATGACTGATCAAATATATTTAATGATTAATGATGATTTGTTTACTTCAATTACTTTTCCCTGTCTCACTAACCAACATTGTAAGAATAAAAATAAAAGATAGAAGAAACTTAGCTACTTGCACATACAGTGATCTGATTTCATCCTTGATCTGCTGCAGCCGGTTGTCTCCACTTCGAGAAGCTAGAAAAGATGAACTAATGATCAATGTTGGACAGTATTCAAAATCCAAATTCAAATAAATTTATCCAGTTCTTCAGTTATGGATTTATATTCCAGTTGGGACATGTTAGACCACAAATCAAGCATCAACTCTTTTTTAGACTGCCAAACCATACCAAGCCTATCCCACTAAGTGGGGTTGGCTCTTCTTCTAAGTTCAAACTAGGCACCAAAGAAAACTTTTGCAACATCTTAAGTTACAGAAATTATACAAAAAATTAACAATTAGGATATGGCCTAGTTGAGAGGACAACTTTGAATCATTTCTGTTATCTTACCACCAAACAGAATTAAAATGTGTAATTCTGACCTTTTACTTCACTAGATGATTCCTGTATTGCTAGTTCTTGTCGGAGGAGTTCCATTTCTGTTTCAGCCTCCTCGAATTCCTTCAAATGATTGCAACTACCATTAGCGAAAGATCCTATATTGCATTAAAGATAGAAAATGATGGAATATTATGGTAGACGTTTTGCTTACCAAAGCCTTTTGGTCAATTTCCTTCGAGAAAAAATCGAAGTACGACTGAGTAGAGGATAAATAGGAAACAACCTGACAAGTATAATCATCAATATGGTTAGCTAACAGTCCTTTCACAGGCATATTAGATGGTTGCAAATAATAGGAGTTGCCAAATAGTTGTCTAGAGCGAAGACTATATGTTTCACATTCCCCAGCATAATTTAGGTTGAGTTTCATGTACTATTTCTGAATAGGGGAAAGGAAGTGGACACGAATATCGGTTTGCATTTCAGAGTGACATTTAACATAATAAACTACCACTTGTGTAGTCATTATTTAAAGCACAAAATGCAAGGAATAATTGGTAACCAATTGAAATTTTTTAGTGATCTTTGATATAGGAAATATGAAGTACTCATCCCAAAAAGAAAAAATAAATTGAGCCATCAGGATGGTGGGTGTAAGTCCTTATACCTCCAGTTAGTCCATTCCGTTAAGCAGAGGCATGGTTTCATGTAGTAGAGTAACCAAGAACCTAAAATCCTAGCTTAATTGTAGCTCAAAGCGTAGAAACAACTTAACAATTACTTCCTAATCGTACTATAAAATGACAGAGGTTTACGGTTACACATCGAAATCCATCTCAACAACAAAAAAGGAATACATCATACCTCAAGTATTGACTCTCGCATACTTCCAAAATCAGGGCATAGTTGTTCAGAAGAATTTGAACTGATAACTTCCTCAAGATTCTAATTTCAGAAAAAAAGACAATATAAGGTTGTGCTTCAGTTTACACAACTGTAAGGTGTTATCTCCAAGGAAACATAACTATGAATTTGTAAAGGGTAGGTAAAATTAAGGAAATTTACCCTTTTAGCCACCTCGCCTTCATTTTTCAATCTACATAAGGCTTTGCAAACTTTTTGCTGTTGGTCTACAAAACCTTCTCCTGCATCAGTGTACAATAAATCTCAGAATGAAATGAAAAGTACATATTCAACATCTCTTTTTTTAGTGATACAAAAAACAATAACATTACCATTTAACGGCTCTCCTAATGTTTGAATACTTGACCAAACATTATCCGGAATGAGATCAATATCTTCAGCTGGACTGTACAAGCAAACACTGGCAACAAGAAGTAAAGAAAGTTTTGACGATTGGCCTTCATCCGCCAGTTGCGGATGTCTCGCTAAACATTGAAGAACACTATCAGCAGATGCAAGAAAAGACTGTAACTTTTTCCGTTCCGCAAATGGTGTACTTTTGATAAGAGTTGCCATTCCATGGATTCTTAGCCGCCAGGATGTACTTGATGATGCAAGCAACACTAACTGATCCCATGTCTCAGAAACTAAACTGCTCAGAATCTGTTTAGAAACAGAAAGGGAAATGTTTACTGAAGCTACTCCATTCAAAATTTCAGAAGAAAAATGTGCTAGTCCTCCATCCATATTCTGACCCAACAGATTGATCATGTGTTTTAGTGCGATGAAGTTCAGCTCTGGCTCAAGATGGCTAAGCAAAGAACAGAATAAATCAACTAAAGAAACTTCACTTCCATCAAGACTATGTAACCCGGTTGTAAACAAAATTGACATCCACTCATCAGTGCGAAGCCTCCAGGCTATATTTGGTGCATTAAGAGAGAAGTTCTTCATAGCATCACATATTTTACCAATTACACCACCCAGATAAAACCATTGACTCACTTCAAGTAGGCAATTAAGCATCAAAGATGCAATCTCCCAGCAACGGGTTTCTTGCAGCTGCAGAACCATTTCAGCGAATCCTTGAAGACTAAACCTCAAATTGTCAGGAATCTGGTCCAAAACGTTAGTTACAACTTCACTTTCAGGCACTTCACTCTCCATAACCGAGGGGAATTCTTTCTCAGTCAGAACATTCACTGTTTCTTTCTCCAAAGTTAAAGATAAGTATTTCATGTACACAAAACACTCTGCAATTGTATGAGCCAGTCTTTTGGATAACTTAGGATGGAGGTTGTAGCATCGCTCTATCGTTGAATAAATCTGGGAAAGGAGAGTCTCCAGCCAACGACAGAAGGTACTTGTTTCTTCAGCATTCAAGCGATGATGAGCCTTGTCATCCAAATGAGAATTGTCGCCACTGTGTAGTCCCTTTGAAACCTCAGTTGAAGATGAGAAATCATAAATATCGCCAAGAAACCATGGTTTAGCAGTAGATTTATCATCATCAGCAGCACCAACATTTACGTTTAGCTTGAGGGACATGGTTAATGGAATAACACCATGGATCCTCAAATCATGAATTAAAAATTCTTTGCAGTTATCAAGAAGAACCTGATATGCATAAAGGTAGTCATGGAAAAACGTTGTTGGCTCAATGAACGCAAATTTCGCCCAGTGTATTGTGGATTTCAATATTTCATTTTTATACTTCACAGATAACTCAGAAAAAACTGATGCCAGAACAAAAATGGTCAATGCTCTGTTATGTTGGCCACTTTTTGAACTAGTTTGAGTTGCATCGCCATCTTTAATATTAGATAACAGCTCATCAAAGCATAAGGACTCAAAGGTTTGACATGAATCATCACTTGACAGATTTTCTTGACCAGAAACCTTCATTAAAGAATAGGAGATGACTGGCTTCAACAAACGCAATATGGCATCAAGAAATGAGACATCACAATATCTACTCCTGGAGAGAGATAAGATTACTTGAACCATTCTAGGTATTTCAGGAACCACAGCTTCTACATGCTGAATTATAATGGCTTCAAGTATGTAAAGAATAACAGCTTTGGCATTCGTGGAAGCGAATCCTTTGAAATGTGCAGATAAATCATCAGAGTAAATCTGATCAATACTTCCTTGAGAAAATGGCCATTTACATAAGTCAGAAAACCAACATAACATATCTGGCACATCGGAGGAAGGTATAGATCTCAATTGCAAACCAACAGCTTCCAATATAGTTTCCCCAAAAGCTTTAAATTCTTCCTTCAAATTGGGGAACATAAGACTGATATCGGGGTAGATGGCATGCAAGGATTGCTCTACGAAGTGTTGATCAGGAAGTTGACTTTCTTTCCCAGCATCTGCATCTCCTTTGGGTCCAATTCCTTGAGAATCAATGCTTTTCTCTCCAAGTTCAACAATATTTCCTATGACGGTAAGGTCATCAGAGAAAATAGCTAATAAATTGGATAACTGTGTTAGATCCGAAGCAAGGAAGAATCTCTCATTCAGATATTGTTTAGCATTACGAGACACTGCCATCCAGCCAAGGAACCGCACCAGAGGAGAAGTGGATGATGAAAATACATGAACCTTTTGCAACCAAGTTGACGGAGAAATAAGATTCAAAATTCTATGACCACTCCCAACACTAGTAGGCAGGTTTGGCCTTTCATCATCTCCACTTGAAGCAATAACTAATTTTTGAAGAAGCACCCAGAGGCGCTGTACTTTGAGCAGCTTAGACTGATCTAACCGAAGACTTCCTTCTTTAGATTGATAATGGACTGACTTCAGGAGTCCATTTAAATACTCAGCAATTTGTAATATGATATCAACTATACACTCAGAAGAACAAAATAATTTAGTAGCAGAATTCAAATAAAACAGGAGGCTTTGGATGAGAATTTCATGTATCGATTGTTGCTCCTGCAGATGCTGAACCAGGAAGTTACACAACAGAGCTTGATTCTGCCGTACCAAGGTAATTGCATCTGCCGTCAAAATATCATGCTCGGACAAGATAGTTACTTGATCATTTCCTTCATCCTCACCATCCAATGAGAGCTTACGATACTTTTTGTCTAACTCGGCTGCCTCAAGCAGGATTTCAAGAACAGTTTTGTCCCTTTTCCTCTCAAGATCAGAAACGATCTCTAAGCCCTTACCACTATCATGAAAGACATTGCTGATATTTGATAGCTTACAGTTCTTCGATGTTTTCTCAGCAGTTGTTTGGCTAGCAACCGTTGCGGTGAATTTGAATGGTAACTGAAAGTAAGGATTAACATAGCATTCTGCTGCCAGAAGCAATGCCTCCACAGAAGCTTCCTGACACTCAGGCGTAATCTCACTGTGAGACTGCAAATCCAGCGCTAAACGTCTAAACTCACTAGCCCGCAGTTCACACTCCCTGTAGTTTAGAAGTTGTACATAATCAGCTTTCAAGTTTGAACTCTCCAATGTTTCTACCTCATCTAATGCAGAGGCAATTTGAGAATGATTGGAAGGGTTCCCAACACTCTTGCCCTTCGTTTTGACATTGCAACTCACCTCAGAGCTCTGACTGTCTATGCTTCCACCAACGTATGTGAGGGACATTCTAGAAAGTTCTGAAGGAGCAAAAAGAAGGCTTGCATCCTCAGATGCATCCACCTTAGCAGAGTCAGAAAAAACAGACTTTACATCAACGACGTCCAAGCCCTGAGATCTAAGTAACGGTTTTCCATTTTGAGGAAAAGATATAGGTAATGAGGCGGTTGAAGACTGAAACTCTGGAACTGGAAACTTTCGGTTGTCTATATCAGGAGGTAATTGTAAGTGCGGCTCCAATAGTGCAAGGAGTACACTGCAAAAAAAAATCTTCATGAAAATGCAGAGCTATATTTAAGATCATGAAATCGACTTACGTATTATGTATATCAGATCATATTATCACTCACAGATAGTTTTCTGATCTACAAATAAACAACATATAGCTTTTACACATTTGGTTTCGAGGGAATATCACAAAGAAAGAATCCAATCAATGAACATATCAGTCCATGGACTTCTACTCCCAATAGCACTCATAAATTTTGTTGGCTCATTCCATTAAGGTATCTACTAGATTATGCACTTAAGTGTTGCTCAAAAGGCAGGAAATTTACATGTACAATAGACAGCTGTATTGTTAACCGGAAGAGGACGAAGAAAAAAATACAGCATTATTTCACGTGCATAATACACGACTTCTACATATGACTTATGTTTTCAGCCATGTGATATGCTGTTTTCTTCAAACCCAAAAGGCTAAAGATCAAGAACGAAATATTAGCTTCTTACTTTTTAAATATAGTACATAACTCACGGTGGTGCATCCTCCAACCTAACATAGTTCATAAACTAGGGTAGCACCTTTATAATAACATCGTTCATTTAAGGTCAAGGTCAAGCTCAAGGCCCCCTTCCAGAAATTTAACTTTAGTTCTCAATCTACATTTACCTGCATTTTCTCTCATGCCAGGTTATACTAGACCGAGTTTCATCCCTCAGCCAATCAAAAACTCAAAAAGAATTAATACATTTACCTTCAAATGTATACAACACATCTCCAGAAAAAACAGCCCTGATTTTAAATATATCAAAGAGGCGACCTATATTATTTATGAAACTTCGCTTATAATATCTAGGTATGGAACTCATCTACAAGTTATTCCATAACAAGAGATCTTATACAACCACTTCACAGTTTTATTAGGTAACAAGGAAACTAAAGGCAACTGCAGTTTTCTCCTGCCACAAAAACATAGGTCCCTCTATAGGTGTCGGTACTATATAATATCTGGACATCCAAATGTTTAGCAGGTCCATCTTTAATTCTTTCTCCAGGGTATTGCCTCTTTATCTTTGATTAAACATTTATGTTAAGATGCCCTAGGGAGTCATATATTTTATATTTTCCGGCTATCATATAATGGAGTAAACCAACATGGCTCGTTACACTACTTACATCTTGTATGTATTGGCCCAATTCACATACTTTTCTATATAGGCATATCATTAATTATTCAATCTAAGCATCTTCCTCTATGGACTACTGCAACTCAGCCACATCACATGACTCTGAAGGCACGGAGAGTGTTTCACTCTTCCCAGAACGTCAATGAAATCGATTTGATAATTGCTCCAACATTTTTTGCACTTTTTACCTCTAACATCTCTTGTAATACCACCGATAACAAACAAGGTTTTCAGACTCACAATGCTTCTACTCTAACTAACTTAGGAGACTAGCGAAACTAGTGCTTCAAGAAAAATAACCGAACATAATTTTTATATAATTTTAATCTGAAAATCAATTAATCTATGGTTCACATTTCATCTTCTGTTAGTCATTATCAAAGTGGTCTATAAAGTATTTTTAAACCCTCATCGTGATCTCACATTTTTACTGTACCATTTTCATATTTAATTACATAGATGGCTGAAGGGCGAAGTCCAAGAGTAATGTTGATATCAGCTCCAATCAACCTCAAGATGTACCAATTCCAAGCATGCAAGAATGCAAAAAAAAAAAACTCACATCTAACTAAGGAAATTTAAGATAAGAGGTATAACCTAATGAGTATCCTCTCACCTTGGGGCAACAGATCCTCGCCTCCACTCAGCTTCAATGGAAGGGAGTATGGAAGACTTGTTTAGAGCAGTGCGAATCACATTAAGTGCAATATCACAGTTGTGCTCCTGATTTTGAAGCAATGTAGATGATACATTTCCAAAAGCTATGGTACTCTTCGTAGGGGTCATGGCAGGGTCAAGAAATGGTTCTAGCATTTCTACAAGGAAAAGAATCCGCTGCTTGCCACTCTGAAATTGAAATTTAAAAACCTTAGCACCAAAATAAAGTAGTATTCAAACCATTTCATTGGCGATGATTGTCAGAAGAAAGTGTTTCTAGTATCCTTTTCAATTAAGAGTAAACAAACATTTATATAACACACAAATTATGTAGCTTTCCAATTGAAGGTTCGCAAATATTTAATATCAACTCTTACCTTGAATTTTGACATTAGATCATCGATATGGCCCGATAAAGCCAGCACGAGGCATTTCAGTGCAGCACGTGCATTAGCAAGTGAGTACTGGGTGGCCTGCAACATTGTTAAGGAAGTGTAACTAAATAGCCGGATTTCAAATCTCCCAAAACTGGTTGAGAGAACAAAATCAAACTAGCCAGGGGCTGTGATTTGTTTTTACAAGTATGGGCACTTAAATTTTCAGAGACAAAATTGAGGTTACCTGAATAATGCCCAATAGATCCTCCAGAAGCTCCAAGGCTAAGTCAACCTGCAATTAAAGCACCACTACAACGTAAGATTATTAATTTACTCATAGAAAAACTTGGCTTACCATAAGAATTACCTTCGCAACTACATGTGGTATCCATGGTGCCAACACTCCAGAACAAAGATCAATAAGGACAGATGCCGCCTTAGCCTGAGGAATGCAATATCACAGATATAGTTAAGAGTACTCATAGACGACTTGGACAAAAAAAAAACTTATTCGCAGGTGACAACTACATATTTAGCAAGTTCATCTGCACAGTTTCGGTTTTATATCTTGAACTGCCATGCTCCCTTTATACTGTTGCAAATTAACTTTGAGACTTCAATTTTCGCTTTCTTTTTCATTTCAATAAGAATTTAATGAATGAATAAATACATAACTGCTAGATTGTTCTTAAGATCAAAAGTTAGCATGAAAAATGATTTCATGCTTATGGCATTAAAACATATCTACTCAAACTTTAGTAATGCACTGATGTATTCAAAGATTATGATTGAGAAAAATATAAGCTACTGTGATGAATAGCCACTTCAAAAAGCATCATCAAATTAAAGACATTAAGCAGAGGATAATAAAAAACATCACCAAGAAGTTAAATACCATCTGATCAAAATAACAATTTCCGGATTCAAGCTATTTACCTATATTTATTTCTACAATATTATTTTTCATGATGAAAGAACTGTGAGCATAATGCAGAGATATTCAGTAGATAAAGAACTGACCCGTAGGGGGTAATCATGTTCAGTTTTTCTACACGCACAGTTTTAGAGACGGAGAGAAAAGGAAGAATAAGCAACCGGGTTTACTGACATATGATGGGGGGAATGATGATAAGTAACCCAAATAAGCATGTATGGGCAGGCAGAGACCTGATCAGATATAATAATTTACATATTTCGCCAGCGAAGTACAATTTTTGAGACGGAACAAACAAACAAAAAAGCAACGGGAGTTCACTAACGTGTGATGAAGAAAATGATAATAAGTAACCCGAACAAGCACGTAAAAAAGAAGGTAAGGACCTGACCAGTTGGGAGATTATATTTCCTCAGCGAAGTACAATTTTAGAGACAGAAAGAAAAACAAAAAATAAGCAACAGGATTTACTAACGTGTGATGGAGAAAATGATAATAAGTAACCCGAACAAGCACGGAGAAGGGGGCGGTAAACCGGTGAAGATGATGTTGCCACCACCTGAAATGTAAACAATTTTAGTATGTGATGCTATTTAAAATATAAATTATATCAGTGGTACAGTGAGAAAAAAACATAAGAAAAGAGAAAGCATCACAATCTAAACCTGAGAAAGTGCATGCTGTACATAAGGTTGCTTCCACTGTGAGAAATTGTCATCGATATTATCCAGGCAATTAATATTTGGACGAAGTGCTGCAAGAAATCATAAAGAAAATTATGAAACACACATGTTCGTAACTACCCAAAGCAATCATCCAGCAAAAATCCATAATCAAACTTGTTCAATTGTTGCTTGCCAAAATCCATAATCATCCAGTAAAAATTTAGAAGTAGATAAGTATAGCATATGAGCTATCTTCTTACTTTAGTATCCAGATTATCCTTTATAAACTTCAAAAGAAAATGCTACCAAGAAAAGGTCTAATTTTATTGATCTTTGCTGGATCTACAGTAAGGTTAGAATAGTGAATAGTTTTTAGACCTGGCAACAATGCATGTACCAGTGGCAATGCAGACCAGAAATCAGAAGTTGCATCTGCCAACTTGCTACATAGCAGAGGCTGCAAATAGCAATAAATACCAAACGACCTCAAAATCTGATAATTAGAAAAACATGAACATAGGCATATAGATGAAAGCAGTAGACACAAAGTAATACCTGGGAGGCACAAGCATAAAGAATATGAAAAATGCCTTCTTCTACTGATGCAATGTCCAAAACATTAAGAAACTTGCGGTCCCACTTATCATCTGCTACCAGAAAGTCCTCCCCAAATAACACCGAATAATCAGAAGATATGGAGCTAGACAATGACACACAATTAGGAGTAGAAATTTCTTGCTCCGTGGTGGGCTCTATAAGCTTCAAAAGGATTCTTGAAGCCTGAGGCATCATACAAAACAAAGTGCTTAGAAGAAATTATATGAAATTATTGGTTGATACTTGATATTTGTTCAGCTGCTAAATCTTCATCAGGGGTGAAAGTGAAACAAAATAACAGAACATAAAAAAAGAGGACAGAGAAAGATCTATTTATTAAAAACTGCTGTATGTAATGAAGAGAAAAGATATTACCATTCTGCACAACTTTCCGAGGTTGGAATCCTTATAAGCCCTTCTTAGCAAAGTGAAGACAACATCAGGGCGAAACACAAAATAACTGGATGTAGGCATTACGGATGGTGATGTCCTTGATCTACGTGGCTGGGAAGAAGTAAATGTCAATTCCCAAAGATGATTTGAGAGGGTAATAGTAGTCTTAATTAGAATAGACAGAAGAACAATGATGTTTACAACAAAAGCATGAAGTGACAAATGAGACCACAAAAAGAAGGTTTAGCGTGACTTTATGTAGTATATTAGCAACCAAACATGTCAGAAAGAGCATTGAATAATTGAATGAAACCAAGTTGTGCATCATAGAACAGACAATTTCATCTGCAGCTGATTATAACAGTAGTGTACTGCAGCTAAAACCATCGTTCTGCAGTGGGGGGAGGGGGTTATATACAAACAACATAATGATAAAAATATTACCTCAAAGTTGGAGGACACTGTTAATGACGGTGAGGGTTGGCCAATTTTAGAGGCTTCTAAGTATGAGATATTGCTGGTACACCTGGCAGTTTCCCAAGCATGGTGGTGACGCAGGAAACAAAAATATGCATATTCATTAATTTTTTGAAATTATAATTTTAGAAAAATTTACGAAGTCTACTACCTAAAACATCACAGCTCCCTCCCGTGGCTTCCCATCACAACCACCTGGGGGAAAAGCCTAACTCAAAATGCAAAACATAGGGAACATAAAGTACAAACCTTTCATTTACTCTTTGGAGGATAGGATAAATAGGACCAACAAGCATCGCAAGAAACCGAACAGTAGATTCTGGAGCTTCTGAGAAGTTGTTAAGATCTAGCTACAAAATCATGAGTAAAGTCAACATGTGAAAAGGTTACAGCGTCAGGGTGACAGTAATAATGATTGAGTCGATAACAGATCATACCTCAAGATGGGGAAGGAATGTCACTAATCTACATGTCATGTCTTGAAGCAACTGCAAACTAGTAGTTAGAGAGCACCATTACAAATAGCGCATCACCTAGGTTTCTTAGAAAGCAGGATGGAAGAAAGCAGACTGAAGTATGAATAGAAGTTAAAAAATTAAAAACTTCACCTGAAGGTGCACGCCTAGCCCATCCTGTTTGTGGGCAATTATATCTGGTAATAAGTAGTTAACAACTGGCAGAAATTCTGGTTCGAGGCCAGGAACAGAAATACCAAATAACTGTAGAAAGGGAACAGGACTCGATCATTGAATGGTCCAATAGCAAACAAAGGGAAAAGAAACAGTCCACGATATAATAGATACGAGAGTATTATCCGTGTCCATAATGAACATTGGGGAATCGAAAATCGTCCTAGTAGAAGTTGATATAACATGATCATAAATGGATAGTTAAAAAACCCATGAAAAATGAACTCATCAAGCAAAAATAATGCTACAGGTTGTGTGGTCGAAGGAAGGAGAGAAGCCTAACTCAAAACATAGGGAACATAAAGTACAAACCTTTCATTGAGAGATGTCATGTCAAAAAGATACACATGTATATTTCCATGAGACGATCTACATTTCAGTATGATATTAAATAAAAGTTGAGATGCCATAATTCAGCTTTGCATAATTATCAGGCAGAGAATTGAAAGATAAAAATAAAAAGGATAACATAAACTATCATTAAGACAACAAAAGAATCACTTCCTTTCATCACAATTAATCAGGAACCAGTCTAATTAAAGATCAGAATGCATATGAAGTATTAGTATGATACATTCTGAAAAAGAAGAAGTGAATAATGAGGATTTTAAACTAATATGGAAGATGGCAAGTCACCTGAATAAAAAAGATAGCTATAGGGCTCCCACGCAAACAAGACAAACGAACATAGCGACAAGGAGTATAATTCATTGGGTATATCACATCACGTCGAGGCGCTTCACAACGAGGACGCACTTTAGCAAATGTCTCTGGCTGTCGTGCAAAAGAAGGTGAATAGTAATAACGTCAGCTGAAATAAAATGATGCATACCTCAAATACATGAGAATGATGGCAGTTAATCTGCTTCTAAGAGAAATGTAATAATCAAACGAATAAATTATCACTGAAGTAACAATATACGAGCTTTAGAAAAAGAAGAGAACCAAGAACAGTCCTCCTCCATGCATTATAATAGAGATTCCGGAATGGCCTCCTTGAGTAGTCCTACAATGCCAATTTCTGATAACCCATTTGGTTTTTATGCAAAAAACTAAGACAAATAGTAATTTTTCCAATTATTTTCTTCTTTTTCCTACAACTTCATTTTTTTAAGATTCTGTGAACATTTTAGTTTATATCCCTGACCATGTAAAAAGCCCAGGTTTCCTGTGACATGATTCGATGGCCCTCATATAGTCATATTATTGATTACCCTCATAAGGTCACAAAATAATTGGGTACTTAAAACATATAATTCAACCAGAACCAGAACGTTACAAGTTACATTCAACTGATTAAACTTTTGTAACTACTGAGTACTAACCTTGTATTGTAGTCCTGCTGATATTTCCCATTCCAGCACTGATTTATTATATATTCTTATATTTGAAAGGAGACACGGTTCCTGAAAGGCATCCATGTAAAGTATCAATCCAGTGAAAGACATGTAGTTCAAGAGTACAGCTATTAAAAAGGAAAATAGAGCTCATTTGAATTTACATAGTTCTGTAGACATAAATCAGAAAGGAAAGGTGTGCACATGGAAATAAAAAATCCAATGAGAAATTAACATAATTAAACAATGCTACTGCATCTTTTGCATTGACATTTGTTCTCCACTTCATGATATACTGCCCAGCAACCATTAGCTCAATGTCTCTATCAAAGGTCTGGAATACCACTATTTACAGAAGTTTAAGCAACCCCACTATGGGAAGCCAATATAGAATAAATCATAAATGAATCATAAAGAAAATAATTGAACTCATTACAGCACAAAATATGAAAAAGACTCATTAAATTAAGGTCAAAGGGAGACATATCTTATAGTGATCTGGAGTTAATATGGTATAAATCTCATCTATGGTTTCTGAAGAGGAATCACAAATTTCATTAGGTTTGTCTGACCACAACAAAGGGACACATACATTAACATTAACATTAACATTAACTTATTACTCAATGCCTTTGAAGAGGCTCCCACAGTAACGGGGGAGGGGGTCAGATAGTATGCAGCCTTACCCCTGTGATGACAAGGAGGCTGTTTCCGCATTGACAAAAGTGTGAAGTGCAAACACTAACTGCTACTTCACAATAGATATGAAGCCCTGTCATAACAAGAGCAACATTCTTTTTTAGTTTAAAAAATGAGACGCATCATTTTCCATTTCCAATATTATCATTCATTCGAACTTATGTCGCAACCTGAAAATGAAGAGGGCCTTTATGTATCTACAGTTGAAATGTTTTTCTACTTACTCTTTCCAGGTTTTAATGACAAACCTGTTAATAATCTTCAATGAAGAATTAAAAGAAACCTAAACTAAGTCAATAAGTTTTGCAAGTCAAAATGGGTCATTCTAATTAGAAAAAAGTATAATAATATGCAAGATATAATAACGATTTAGCAGTATCTTATGCCGGACTATGAGGTTATTTAGCTCAGCATTTTCTGCATAAAGTTTTCTTGTATATTACCACTTTTTATATAGATGTAGTTGAACCCTCCACATTTTTATATAATTCATTTCACAAACATGTTCAGCTAATAGAGACATATCAACTATAAACTCATATTTTATTGTTGAATTGAAATTGACCTTTTTATATTTTAAAATACTAGTGAGAAAAGGTTTAAGTTAGTTTTGTCTGATTACAACTGACAATGTCAAGAGACAAGCTAAAGCAACACTAACCATTAAAAGTCACATTATAGCGTGGATGTCCTATGCGCACACCATATGATGTGCTGCAATGCGCGTAACAAGAAAGATTCATTCAACTACCCTTATGACTCTTGTTTAGTCATCACCCATGCCTCGTTCAATTAACTAAAATAAGAATAGTACATCACTCAAAGCTAATATACGTACAAGATATTCTTAACTAAGATTCTTAACATACATGTATTCATGACTCTACATAAATTTTCAGTTCAATATCCACGTTAGGCAAATATCACACAATCATATATCCCAATTAACTGCAATGCCACATTGTTATTTCCGCTGAAATCTAAACCGTCATTCTTACTGAAATTAAACCTAATAAAGAATATAGAGATACAAATTTAAACACATTTACTTTTTTAGTTTCTCTCTAACGCAAACAAGAATTAGTTGTCAGGTTATTGGACCATAAAAATATTTCTCCTCACCTTAACCAATCACAATAAGTGTATTAACACCCAATCTGCTACTCCCTACTCCGCAATTTGATTCCCACGTTTACCCTTTTCTTTCAATCACAAAAAAAGCAATCTTTTGACTAATAAATACTACTAAACCTCCACTAGACCACCCACTCAATAAACTTCCAATCAATAGGATAACTGAAAACCCAACAATGAAATTCGGACTATGCAACCAACTGACTAGCTACATAACTTATAAACAAGCAAATTTACAAGAAGTTAAAGAGTTCAAAGAATGTACCAAATTTACTACTTCCTCCTTTCCAGTTTGTTTGCATGTTTACCGTCTTCTATCAAATCCCGAAAAGAACAAAAAGTAATCTTTTGACTACTTAATACTACTATACCACCACTAGCAATGGATTATACCTACGGTATCTGACCCGAGGTCTACTAAGAGGTTCGCTAGAGGACTCTAACTATCATGTTATTATAAATTTCTGTATTAATTATTTGTAATAATCATCGCTAATTTACAACAAAGAAAGAAAATACTGCTAAACCAACACTGGAACATCAAACCAAAACAATTGAGCAAACTGAAAACCCCACAATCTAATTAGGCGAATAAACAAAAAATAAGAAAAAAAATTGCAATAGGAAAAGGAAGAGTACATCGAGTTCTAGCAAGATCCATTCTTTGGTATTGGTAGCGGTGGACCAGTGGTTGCGGAGGTCGGAGTCGAGGAGATTGACGCCCTTCTGGGTCGCCGACTCTCTCGACATAGCCTTCACCTTAAACCCCAACGGCTTCACTCTTGCCTCCAACTCCACCTCCATCTCAATCCCCTAAAAACCCCTCAATTACTAAATTCTTTATTCCTGTACTCTAGGGCACGATTGGGCGACAGCTTCCACTTCCACACTTTTGTATGGAGGAAATTGGACAAGTATTTTGGGACACTCAACAGTTCAAGAACTTGAGAGACTTGAGACAATAGGGTACTACAGTACTCAGTAGGCGACTAATGGTGTACTACACGTAAAATCTTTTATCAGGAATTGTAAGAGGACATAATTACCCTTCATTCATATAAAAACACGGGAATAGTGTTTTTTTAGGAATGATCCACTATACACCCCCAAATAGTGTTTTTAGAAGTTCAATGACTACTTTATCCCTGCACAAAATTTCATGAAATACTACATTTACAAATATGGGCAAAATAATCATTTCACTCATTATAAAACACTATTTGATCACTGTGTTGATGTGTATAACAGATCAGAATGATCCTAGTCTGTAGATCAGAATTTCTCAAATACTACATTTACAAAAAAAGGTAAGATAAATAATTCGTTTTTACAAAGTACTATTTGGACACTATTTGAATATGTGTATAACAGTTTAGCTCAATTAAACAAATTATGTACTCTTTTGCACATCTTTGGTCTTTAAAAGACGAATAGCTTCAATTATTAACCTTCAAAACTCTGTATTTCCATGACTCAAATTTTTAGATTTAATTGAAATGGTTATTGCTAGTGACTAGGGCTGTGGAGGAAAACCGGAACCGAGCCGAACCGAACCGGAACCGAACCGAAAATAACCGATTTCTTTGAAACCGATCGGAACCGAACCGATTTCGGTTCCATCTTTGAGAGAACCGAACCGATGCGGTTCAGCTTATGAGAGAACCGAGAAAAACCGAACCGAACCGATGACTAATTTTATGTAGCAAAATTAAGCTTAGTAAAGGATAACTGAATAAAGAATTTAACGTTGTTCATTATTAGTATGGTATAATAATAGATACGTAAATATATTTTAATCTAATAATATATGTGTATATATATAAATTGAAAATGTGGTATCATGTGTTGAATGCATATACGAATTTTGAAATTAGTTTTAAAAAGAGATCGTTAAACTTATATAAAATAAATATATTTTTGGAACTTAATTATGAGTCACAATTAATATAAAACAATACTAATCACATTTAGGTTTTTTAGTTCAAAAATAATAATAATATTAATTGGGAACAAATAAACCTAAAATTTCAAGGCAAAAATGGACTCAAGTTTTGGCCCAAACCATGAGGCCCAGAACCGGCCCAGAACCGAAACCGAACCGGAACCGACCTCGAACCGATCGGAACCGAATTGGAACCGAACTAATTTCGGTTCTGTTTATCGTAGAACCGATTAAGTCGGTTCGGTTCTTTTTTTTGTCCAAAACCGAACCGAACCGAACCGTGCACAGCCCTACTAGTGACTAGAATTTTTTTGATTTAAAATTCATCTCATCGTAAGTTTTTTTTTTTTGATAGTTCAATTTACTACATAAAATAACAGTTCATACATATAACCAAGCCTCATTGGCTAAAACAAACTCCAACACATGGAGTTTTACAAAACACACAACATATATATAAAAACCTAAACTGAATACGGTAAACGAAAACCTCCATCCAGTCGGTATATGTAGTGATGTCCTTGATGAAAGGTGTAAACTTCTGACAAATCTAAAACACGACGTGAAACTCGCAATAACAAATATTAATCCGTCCTTATAATCACTTTGTGTCCCTAGTATACTATAATGTAGAAATCGAACTTGATGGATTAGAGAGGAAAGAAAATTGGAGATAGAATGGTAACATGAGCAAAAGAGAAACTCATGGTTCTCTTGGTCAATGTCACTAGTGGACCTTTTTGCATTGTCGACTATGGGTTGACAAGATAATGAGTAAAGAAACCAAATTGAAGTGAAATTTTGACATGAGCAGAAGAGAAACTCAAGCTTCTCTTGGTCAATGTCAAGGGTGAATATTTTTTCATTGCCGATTAGAAATCGACTAGATAACGAGTTCTTACTAATAAAATCAAAAAGGAAAAACTCCATCATAATTCGAATTCCTATATTATAAAAACTAGAGACACTTATGTGGTTATAAGTTGAATCAATACGAGGGTAAGAAAACAAAGAGCATATAATGTTACCATTTCTAAGATAAACTCTTATGTTACCTTGGTTCTTGAAAATGAAAAGGACAAATTTCCACAGCATCCTCCATTGACATGAGCAAAACATGATCTTACAGTACTCTGAGTCGGTGTCTCCTACAAGGTGATCCCTGATATCACCTTTACCTTCGAACTTGAGAGGATATAGCATTCAAAACCTGCTCCATGTTCTTCGTAGCCAAGTAAAACAACGATCCTTATAAATTTTCCTAGAGTTCTCTTCTATTCCGGGATCAAAAGGAAACCCCCCAGCAATGGTGCTCTCTAGAAGCTCTAATTGATATCTTATTCCATAGGTTATTCCATGTCCAACACTCGTACTCTCCATGTGGAGTTGGTCATCCTTGACTACCACATTGTAATCGACAAAGAAAGTATCAGAAGTATTAGCTATCGAGAAATCCATGTTCAGAGAATTTTTCCAATCGCCATCTAAGGAATTAGTAATTCCCTGCAACTCCACCAGTGGATCTGTCGTACCACATGATTTTTTATTGCAAGAGAAGAAGTTTATATCAACTTTTAAACTTGCTGGTTGATTCTCCCCAAGACTCTCCTCATAATCACGCTTATTTAAATCAGAACATGAATCCTGCCAACTTTTGGCTTGAGATGATCTATTATCTAAATGAACCACATCATATTCTGAAAATTTCTGCCGTTTAATTGGAGGATAAGTAAGGTCTTCAAAAAGTAATGGACAACTTAAATCCTGATTTCCTCTTTTCCGTTTCAAACTATATGAAGACCCACAAGAGATATCACAAAAATCATAATTCTTTCGAGGATAGCTTAACACATCTAATGAGTTACTTGAATCAATTTCCATCATCTCAATTTGACCATCTTGGTTAAACGGTGGAATACGGTGAGTACAAATAGGAATAGTACGAACCTTCGTCGTATGTGGCTTTGTAGCATCTTCAAGTGGGTTGGTTTGTTCATGTAGACCTTTTGCATCAACATGATTTGGTTCCACAGTAGAGTCTAACACTTCATGCTCAAGATTGTACATCATGGCAGTAGTATCTTTTAGGTTGTTGTTGCAATGAGCTGCCATATTTTCAAGAACCTCCGAGGCCATTCGAGGAAAGGGTTGCCGAAGCTGATCAACAAGAGACTCCGATTGAGGCGGTATCGATCTAATCGGGGAGGTAGAAGAAAGGCGGTGTAAGTTAGGGATTGATGCTCTCTTCCCGCAAACAGTTTGGAATTGAATTTGTTGTTGATCATCCTCTAACATTTTCACCAACTGTTTTACAGCCTTCATTGTGCAAGCGATTTGTCTTGTCTTCTTGGTTGAAGGATCACCATCACCAGGGGACAAACGCGAAGTTACCTTCGAAG
This sequence comes from Echium plantagineum, assembly GCA_003412495.2. Taxonomy (NCBI): domain Eukaryota; kingdom Viridiplantae; phylum Streptophyta; class Magnoliopsida; order Boraginales; family Boraginaceae; genus Echium; species Echium plantagineum. The sequence continues at coordinate 18,484,336 of CM016563.1, read as the reverse complement.
CCCCTTGTTCGATTTTCTTGCGCCTTTTGAGAGGCGGGATATCATTTGTTGATGATTTTCCCACTGTGTTCTCCTCCTCATCCTCCTCACGGTGTCTCTTCCTTGTGCCGTCAGAGAATACTAAATGTTTAGTTTGGAGTTTAGACTCTCATTTATATTTGCTTTGTAAAGTAATTTCATATTGTTTGAATTTTTATAATTTATATCATTTTAGAAAAAATAATAATCTTAAATCGTCTCGACGAAGATAGTGGGGGTAATATAGTAACTTTAACATTTACTCGGTTTTCTTCCCTTCACCAAAACATCATCATTACCTGCCACCATGACCACCAAACTGCCCCACCATTTTCTTCTCCCCCATTCCCTGAAATCGATCCTCCCTCTCCCTCCTCTGGGTTCACGACCCCTTCCTATTTCCTTGTTATTTTATGGTAGTGATGATGTTTGGGGTGGCGGATTTGGCAGGGGTGGGTGGAGTAGGGGTAGTGAGGAGACCTTGTTTCCTTTTTTTTTTTTTTTTGTAAATTAGCAATGAGTATCGAATACAATGGTATTACAAACAACGAGTACAAAAATTCATAGCTAATAAACAGTTAAAGTAACATATGATACAGGATTTGAACCAACGGTCAGAAACTATTAGACTACTGAACCATGAGCAATAGACCTCGTTTTCTGAAGAACAATTTGGATGATCCAATGAAGGAAATAAAATGGATCAACAGTAGTTCTGAAACATACTAAATAAGTCGTAAATCGCCCCTAAAACAGGGTAAAATGGATCATTTTTTTTCGATGTATAAATATTAACTACAGGAAATTAAAAGACACACTCTTAGATCAATAAACGTGGCCATTTATTCATGTATTTTCTATGTAAACCAACAATTTACACAATAATTTTTCTTTTGTATCATTCAACCTGTACTTTGACTGTGGAATCAACAGAAGTAGTAGGATGCTGTGATGAACTAATGCCCTTTTCTAAATCACCATCTTCTTCATCAATCTTCAATATATCAGCAACCAAAAGCCGTCTTTCGGATGAAAATGTGCCTAGTGATATCGACCTTATGAAATGCTCCACATTTTCCTCATCAGTCCCCCCTGCTTGGATGCTGTTCTCCTTCGGAGGGTCCCTATGTCCGCCTAGACGTATAACCCCCTCCCCGCACCTTCCATTGCTGCCACCATCTTCAACAACCAGCACCAAATCACTACCTTGCTGCATTTCAAGAGAGGCTATACTGAGAGTCGAGGCCTGAGGATTCGGGGCAGGAGCTGGAGAAATCGAAGTGGTAGGCGTTGCACTAGATCGACAAAGGGGACAATTAGTATTCGTCTTCAACCAAGTATCGATACAGGGGATATGAAAAGCATGAGTACATTTAGGCAATAGCCTAAGTTCCTCATTTGCTTGAAACTCACTCAAACAGACAGCACACTCAGTTCCTTCAACCAATCCATCACCTTTCTGATACTTACACACTGTTATAGACTTAATAATCTTATCATCTAATCCAGATTGAGCAACATCTTGCCATTGATCATGGTTCGTTTCATCTCGATTCGCGGTACTAAAAACAGAATTGTTCCTCCTCCTGCAGTATTTTGTGATGATGGTGTAGTAACACAACAACAAAAAGACACTTACCAATACACCTATGACGGCTATGATGAGAGGGGAGAAAGTTGAAGCACCACCATCATCATCACCATATCCTATATCAAATGGAGGGGGAGGGTAGATCACATAACACCATTGTGGGCAATAGTTGCTGCAAATTCCTTGAGAGCAATCTCTATAAATTCGATTAGGTGGCCATGGATTTTGATCTCCAGCTGTTCTCTTATCCATCAAGAAATGTTGAATTTCAGACACAATGAAACTGTTGAGATCTTGTTATTTTGGTATACTATAACATGTTTGAATTGTAATAGTACTATGAGTTCAGACAAAAGAGTAACTAAAAATCCAGTTACATTTGCTTAGATGGTAAGGGAAATGAAAGAAGAGTTAGGAGAAGATGGAAATATGAGGTGTAGAATTGAAGTGAAGTCTGTTTGTTTGAGCATTACTTTAGGTGTGGCCCTTAAAGCCTCATCTCTCTCTATCTTTAGCTTACCTTTTATTGTATTTGGTGTTTCCTTTGCTTTGAGGATTCTATTTTCCCCTATATTACGTCGATCAATGGAGACATTGAGTTGGTGATTGAGCCTTGGGCATAGCTTAACTGAATATGTGTAATTTCATAAGGAACGAATTTTGTGTTGAAGTGGTTATAAAACAATTTTTACTGCCTTCATCCGTCATTACTTGAGGCACATTCCATTATTTACCTAATTCGTGTACTTCATAGTAACGGTGCATTATGGGCAGTTAGAAACTTAAAATAACAATTTCGTCCTTGTGTTAAAATAGACAATTGATATTGTCCAACTAAAACTATATAAAAGAGAGAAATTGTATAATCAATTTTAGTATAGCAGTAGCATCCAAAGTTTGGTGATGAATGTCAAACAAGTATGGACATTATGTGGAACCTATTACACACGGCTCGACCCACTCCTACCTACACCCTTGAAAGTGACCCGAAAGATGAATAATTACTTGACTCTCTATTAGTCAAAGTTAGAATTGAGATGACTTCAATCCGTTAAAAACACGAAATTGGATTATATGACCAAAGATTTGGAGTCATTTAGATCCTTGATTGAGTGATCAAATTTTATTATTTATAATTAAGAGTTTTATTTTCTATTTTTATATTAATTTATAAAAATGTTTGGATCGACCCTAAAAAACGAAAGCGGAGATAGAATGATTTGATTGGTTTAATGACATTGGGATCGTTTCTGCTGCATCTTCCAAGAGGAGAAAAAACAAAGAATTATATAGATACAGATGAAGTGTAGTTTACTAAAAGTAAGTCGAATAATAAAAGGTGGAGCGATGATATTGAAGTTTGCAATACAAACTGACTCACATGGTCTCTGTCTGGTGTCTACAATTGCACATGGCTAACGGCGTTGATATAAACCAACTGTAGCAACTCAACACTGGACAATTATTTGACGTTTTTCGCATTAATATGTTAGTGTTATGCAAATAATGTAGATATGGGGATAATGTTGAAAATCGTCACTTGTTGTTATTGAAAATAGGTTTAGTTTTTTTAACTAATGATTCACTTAAGTTTTGATTAAGTGGAAGAATTATCACTAAAACACAATTATAAGATACGCTAAAACTTTTTTATTATTCCTACAAAGACAAAGAGATCTAAACGATAGTTTATATACTGGGTGCGAGGTTTTAGGTTAGACACAAACTTTTGATATGAATCAAATCTGCTATTTAAGTATCGAAGTATAAAATACGCCCGATGCTTATACCAGCACAATATTGTGGTGGTTGATGATTAGATGATAATTGTTTGAGCTTTGAGTTACCCATTGCAGATCTAGAATATGGGTGGTGTTCTAGAGAGGTTTTTTTAATAGATTAAAGTTTAGAGAGAGGAAATTTGATAAATGAGATTGAAAGTTTTGTTCTCATCAATTTAAAAGGGTATTTTAGTAAACTCTCTCCTCTATCATTTAATAATGTGAGACTCTCTTATGTGACCATTTTAGGTTTATTTGGAGTAATTTTAATACAACATGTCGGGATTTTGTTATAATCCATTAGTAAAAAGTTAAAATTTTACTCACAATTTATAATTTTTTTGTGCTCCATGGGCGAAAGATGATATAATGATATGCATATCATAAAATTGTATTGTGTATAATATATAGGCAGAGTAGCTCCATATTCATAGGTATAATATGAAATACAATAATAACAATAACTTGAGTTAATTGAATAGTCTAGTGGAAAAGGTTCTTGCCAATGACCAGAAGGTCGCGGATTCGATACTCACCTCATTGTTAATTTACAAAAAAGTAATAATAATGACAACAATAACTTGATAGTTAAGTTATTACTACAACTGATATGGAAATAATAATGACTAATAATAATTATATCTTCTCAAGTCTTTCTAGATTCATCCAATAATGGGTTTGAAGAGAAAGCATTGGTTGAAGATTAGGAGATGAATGAAATGATTTTTGGACTTCGACATTTTAGATAGGTCAATGATTTTCCCACTCTACATATTGATAACAACATTTCACTTGTAGTGTAAAAATGATTTCAATATCATAAAGAGATGGAGTGCCAACATCAAGAATTGGAATGAAAAAATTATTAGTCTTTAGATATTAGTTTAACTCTATTTTATGTAATTTTCATTTTGGGATTGAAGGGGGCGGATTTCTATTTAGACATGAAATTACAAAAACGTCCAAATTAGGTATGAAACTACAAGGACGTCCAAATTAGGTATGAAATTATAAGAACGTCCAAATAAGGTATGATGCTTTCATGATTATTAATTTGTATTAATGAAATAAATGAGTTATACATATATATCCTTGCATCTATTTATATATATATTCCCATTATAGTATTATTATTGTTATTTTGGTTAATAATAGTAATAGTAACAGTAACAGTAACAATTACAATAATAATGAGGATAATAGTACTAGTAATAAAAATAATAATAATAAAAATAACATTAAAAAAATAATAATAACAATAATATTAATATTAATAATAATGCTGATAATGATGATGATAATAAGAATAATAATAGTAACAAGAATAACAATAATATAATAATAATAATAATAATAGAAATAATAATAATTATTATAATTCTAATAATTGTAATAATAATAATAATAATAATAATAATAATAATTTTAAGTTGATTGAAACAAGAGTGTATGAATTTGAAAAAATATGTAAGATATGGAGAAAAGTATGAAAAGACAATATGTGAAATTGAAACTTATTACTTCTGATTTGGTTAAGAGGAAAAAATTAAGTTGAGAATTTTGAAGTTATTGTCTCTATAAACATGCAATCGGTTACTTCTTCATTTAAACGATAGAAGTTACAAATAGTCATACGATATGAAAAACATTTCTAAACTAAACAAATGGGAGTCTAAGCTCCAAATAAACCGCTTCGTCTTCTCTGACCGCTGCTCCACTAAACTTTTGCTTCCTGGATGTGACTTCAATCCACGTAATGCGTGAACACGCCTGGAATCCCACAGAGTGGGTGCTGGAAATCGCCAAAACGCCTCGAAATCCCACTGAGTGGGTGCTGAAATGCTGTAAAGGAAGCCCCAAACCGTTGCATAGGTAGCCACGAAAACAGAGGAAGTGTGTTTAAATATACTCCTCTGAAACCTCTTTGAAAGAGGCTCAGGTCCGATACCACTAGGCTAGAAGCGTTAGATTGCAATAGGTTACTTCTCGATAATAATTGATGATGCAAGTGAACTACTTCCAAATGTCCAACCAACCATCTAACTTGTAAGGAAAATTGGTAGTGAACCAACTAAAGTAGATATGACTATTGTATTGAATTCTTGACTCAACCCATGTAACTAATGTAGATAGCTAATCTCATTTGCATATTACAAAGACGAGCGAAAGTTATGGGGAAAGAAGGAAAATTGGAAGAGGTTATTGTTGTTTACAAAGTTAATTTGCATTGTCCACAATGTGCTCTTGACATTCGGAACCCACTCTTGAGAACTCCTGGTTAGTTTTACTCTACTCGCTATATATAAGTTTATATAATTGCCTATAGTAGCTACTTTCCTCGATTCGTTTTAGTTCTCATTCTAGCAAAGTACATGTTGAAGAACCAATAGAAAATACATGGATCTTTTGTTTATGATTACATCGGGGCGGTCTGGATCCACCCCTGCTACTAAGTCTTGGTTCCACCGTTGGCAGGAGTTCGTAGCGTGGATGTCAAATTCGAGAAAAATGAGGTCGCCATTAAAGGTTCCATTGATGGGAAGAAAATTCATGAGCGCCTGGAGAAATGGAGCAAGAGGAAAGTTGAGATCCTATCCCAAACAAAAGTTGAGGCAACAAAGGAAGAGAAAGAAACAAAAAAGGTTAATGCAGAGTAATTTCAACACTATGAATCTACCTTTTCAATAAAATTAACATAATTAATAACACGTTCGATCATACATGTTTTAACTTACTAGTTTGATTGGTGAATGCAGGAAGCGGTAAAAACGATTATAATGAAGACTTACATACATTGTGAGCAATGTGAGCATGATTTAAAGCAGACATTGATCAAACACAAAGGTATTATATTATTAACTACCATCAACAAACACTTGCTTATATATCACTATTAGTTGAAATCCTAATTTCCATTTGCTTTGTTACAGGAATACATCATGTAACTATAAATAGGAATGCTCAAACAGTAACAATTGAAGGCACAATCGAGTCTGCAAAACTCATATCATATATGCGCAATAGAGTTCACAAACACGCTGAGATAATCGAACCACCCAAAGGAAAAAAGGAAGAAAAGGAGGAAACTAAGGAAAAAAAGAAAGAACCAATTGCTGTCGACGTGAAATCTAAAGATGAAATTGTTGAATATACCGAGCTCAAGAAAGTTGAGGCCAAAACCAAAGAAGCTGAAACTCCGTATTTCATTCATTATGTATATGCTCCTCAATTGTTTAGCGATGAAAATCCGAATGCATGTACCATAATGTAATCCATAACCTAGATTGATTATCAAAATTCAATTGCATGATAGATTTATCATGCACACAATGACACAATATGTATATTGATGTCATGAGCTCATAAAACATGTGCTAGCAAGCATCCTGGCTTATCAAATAAACACGAAAGCCCTATGCTCCCTTCCATTAATGGGTATTTCTTCGACGTAAAGAAATGTATCAAGATGAATAATAGAATCGTAAAGCTCAAGACATGTACACTTGGTGACAAAGGTACACACCACTTACAAAAACACGAAATAAACAGAAAACAGTTCACTTCAAAGTCACAGATGAAATACACAGCAATCCTCCAAATACAACTTTTTAACAGGTAAGATTGCAGTTGCCAGAGCGTATACACACAATGTATTCGGTAGCACATAATTATGGGATGAGTAACTCAAAATAGAAGTTTTATACTGGGATAAGTTCATAATTGTCTACTGATAACTACCCCTTAACTTCTCCAGGACCAACCACCGAGGTTGGGGTTTCTGGCGGTTGAGAATATGATATGGAGGTTGGGGTTTCTGGCGGTTGAGAATACGATATGGAGATTAGTTCAGACCTGTATTTTTCATTTGCATCACCTCTTAAGACCTCAACATTATTAATAGTCCGGTTTTCAGTTAAGTGCAAAGTGGTCTGGTCCTCTGGTGGTTCTGTGTAGGATAGAGCGATTAATGACTCCCTGGTCACTTCCTCAGGAATCTCCTTGTTACCAGCGTCTGTCTTATCCATAAAATGGGAGTACTCTTCCTACATATAGTCACATACCAAATGACATAACATAATTAGAGTAAAATTACAAAACAGAAGCTAAACAATTGCTTATATCCATATTCATAGATAACACTTACTAGTATTTCCACGATCAAAATAGTCAGATGATTATATAGGAGGTTGTTAATTCTGAGTCAAAGCTCAAACAGTTAATCTAAGCATACACAATCATTAGACCTTGGTCTCTTATGAACTTACGAAACTGTTGGACTCGATGAGTATAATTCTTACTTGCAACAAATATAAATACTAGTAGTGCGACTGAATTGTCCAAAATTGTTCCTTTAATGGAAGTATAAAGGGTTGCCATGGAAAGAAAGACTTCCCTAATCGTGGTATTGAACTATCAAAGTTGCAAAATTAAAGACAGAAAACAATGTTACTGGTTTCTACATCCGTTCAAAGTTAATGACTCTGAAAATACAAAAGAAATGCTGAAATGTAAGCAAATAAAGCACCTTTTGTCACCCATAGTTTAACTATGACATTAACCTGCACTTCACAAGCAAAACAACCTAGCTTGGTCAGAAATTTGTTCCACTGAATGGCTGAATCATGAATGTGTATAAAATATCATGAGGCATATTACAATAGCGAGTCTCAACCATCAAAACACTTCAAGCTCAAAACCTCAGAATTGATCATAATACATCGAAGAATTAAATTGCCAAACCATCTTTGTTGCAATCGAAAGATGCTTCAGATGAATACGAAATATTAATCATAAATATGTAGTACTAACTTAAACAAAAATCAAGTACACAGTTCCTATGAGATATTATACTTTTCAATCCTTTGCACTCGAATAACAGAAGAATAGATTCAGGAGCCATAGCACACATTACAACCTCATTGACTATAGGATAATATCTAACGACCCTTTAACAACTATTCATATGTAACAATCCAATTGAGCTGCTAAATTGAAATTCTAACAAAACCCAAATTACCTTTTTGCTCTATTCAACCAATACCAAGCTTAATGACATAGTTGACCACAATTACAAACAAAAATGAAATGGGCAAACTCCAAGAGAACTCAAAACATTAATAATTAAGTAATTAAAGTAAGGAATATCTAGAAAATCAAGAAAACCCTTTTGCTTAATACAAACAATACCAACCTTATTTACATAGTTTGACCAATATTACAAACAAAAAATGAAATGAGCAAACACCAAGAAAACTCACTCATAAGAATACCCTTTTGCTTAATACAACCAGTAACATGAATTTTAACAAAAACTGACCAAAACATCATCGAAAAAAATGTTATGGGCAAAGTCAAAGAAAAGTCGAACCTACCATAAAAGAAGGTAATTAACCAACATAGCATAATACAGAAAGATAGATAGATCAAATATTACGAAATTAATTAGATGATGAACAAATTAACGAATTTTACCTCTGCAAAAAGTTTGAGGTTATTGAATTGAGACTTTTGTTGGTCTTTATTTGGGTTTAATGTTGTTGCGTTTGACTTCAGCAATTGTTTTATGGAGTAAATTGGTAGCTGCTGATTGGTTGAGCGATTAACGCGCTTTTTCTCTTTTTGTAATAAAACAAGTGGGCAAATTTATCACGTGCTTCCACTACAACTATATCTTGGTCGGGATTTGGTTGAAATGTTAACTCTGAAATTTGATTTGGTTCAAAATTTTACCGAGTCAGAGTCAAATTATATCGAGTTTGATCAGAGTTGTGTCTTTTCAGAGTTAGTGTATATCAAGTTTCATCATAATTTAGTTCGAATACTAATAGTTTCAAATTTGATTTGGTTCAAAATAATAACGTTCGTAGTTCAAAGTTTGAACGAAGATTTAAATTTTAATGATGAATAAAAAAGAAATTGGAATTTTGTTATGAAAACATAATATTTGATATAAATCGAATCTCATAGTCATATATATATAATTTTAATTTAAATTGGCCATTTAATAATTAAAAAAAGAAGTACTAATATATACAAGTGGGCGTGGTGTCTTTCCTCCAAAAATAAACGAGCTAACTTTTCTATTTTTAAGTATTTTCTACTAGCAAGTAAGACACCAAGCAAACTCAATCAATAACTTATTTTTTAATTTGTTTAAATTAATACTCAACTTGTGTTGTCTTGAAAGTATGCGACTGGAAGCCAAAAATACTAATACAACTAGACACAAGGATATATATGCCATCTTGCCTTATCGATCAATACTCAACTTATATTTCATTATACACTATATAATAAAAGTAGTAGTATAATAAAATAGAAAAAAAAAACAAGTTTCCTTATCACTTTATAGTAATGTCGAAACATATAACATATATAATTGTATGATTTGATAATTTTTATGTAGTCAAATAAGAATTTATTTGAAACTTCATCATATTAGCTTTCTAGGGTTGTCATGAATCATGATAAACAAGCAGACTTCTCTTTCAGAAAAGAACCTCAACGAAATCCATCATGATCTTCAACCCATTTTCGATCTTTAATATATTGCGACTACTTGCTAATAAGTCTAAACAAACAGCTGAGTTAGTTCTTTCCTCAAAGAAAAACAATTCCAACTGGCATCCAAGATAAGAATGCCAACGGCGGTAAGGGTGTCTAAATTATTAGTGAAATTTTAATTCTTTTTATCAATACTTTTTTTGAGTTTGTTACGTTGAGTTTGTCTAGTTCAATTTAATTAATTGGTAATATAGTTACATTGAATTTGCACGCTATTACGTTGAATTTGAGATTTATTCAGTGCCTTCTTGAAGAATAGTGACACCGCACCGAGTGAGTTTAGACTTGTGGTACTAAGGCTAAAACTTGGTAACTCATACTAAATTGTTGTTAACCATTAGATCAATCTTTCTTCATTTATTTTTTATCCAATGATCATAAACTGATATGGATATTTTAGTCATTTTGCATCATATTAAATACAAATTCAATCACTTGTTTCATGCCTATAGATGAAAACAATTCACTAATTTCATGGGTATAAAACTTCTTTCAATTATTAACTACAACTTTTTTGCGTCAAAAATCATACTGATATTATTTGCTATTTTTTTTGCCAAGTCTAATTTTTCTTTTATTTTCAAACTCTATCGACCCTGCTTCAAATGTAGTATATATATATTTATTAATATCTCCACAAACATACGTAATACATCTTCCACGGTTCATACATATTTTTTCATTTTCTTTTTTCTTTTAATAATTGCTTGAAGGCCATTTTTATTCAATTACAATAATTTGGTTGAGCCAAAACAAATGAAAAATTGAATTCATCATTGCTTGTTTGCTTTTATTAAATGTAATGAAAATTTCAATTATTTCCAAATTAGATTTTTGTTACAAATTTCTATTGATTGATTTTTTTTTTTGTGTATTTATTAGTAGGTGGCTGGTGAACAAAGTTTTTGAAATATTATCAATTTGCAAAAAAAAAGTTATTAATTCTTATATAATGCTAGTTTGCAAATAACAAGTATGTGTGCTTATATGAAAAATAAATTTTTGCCAATTAACGTGTTTTGATAGATAATATTAATATGCCATATAAATATATTTTCATGGATAATATTAATTTGCCACATAAATATATTTCCGTGGATAATATTAATGTGCCACATAAATATATTTCCATGGACAATATTAATTTGTCATTAATTTAAACCTTTAGCAAATGACTAAAATGGCATTTAGTATTAGTAGTACTAAAAAAAGTTTACTACGCTAAGTCATACTCACACCAAATCCCTTTTTTATAAAAGTATATATATATGCTTCGTGAGATGTGTTGTTTAGGTGTACAAATGGTCCAGACATGTTACATATAGGTGAAATTTAGTTTTCATAAGTGATTTTGTTTATTTATAGTGTTACCTCTTTAATTTCATAATTACACGATACTTTAGTAGTCAATTATAGATATCGATCAATTATGTAATGATGAGAACCAATACTGTAACATAATTTTGATGACTAATAAGGGATAATGACTCTCCCTTAGAAATTAGTCCAACCTCTTATATATCCTTTATAATCTTATGAAGAATTGTCAATATATAGGACTCAAGCTGAGAACGAATCACTCGTAGTATTATATATATCCATCATGTATTATACCATTCATTGTAATTATTACTCAACTGTTAATTATTTATTAACAGCTAGCATGTATATATGTGTTTATTATAATAAAGTATATATACATATTAGAAAGATTCATGTATGTGGAGAACATCAAAATGATATGCATGCATGTCAAGGAAGCACAAGATCATCAGACTAAGATATATATATATTAGAAATATTGCTTTAATATGTATGATATAATGTGTGCCTACGAATATTTAATACTATGTAGTCTTTTATGATTGATCAATTGCTAGAGTTGAGCGCTTAAAACTGAATAACATTGATCAATTTGTATATTAAGCTTATTGCTTGATTGATTAGTTTAGTTTTAATATTAGTAGTAGTCATCTAGCATTTGTTGAGCTTATATATGAAATTATGGGAGTTGATCGAATAGCCTAGTGAAAAAACTCTTGCTAGTGACCAGAAGGTCCTGGGTTCGAAATTCACATCCATTGTTAATTTACAAAAAAGAAAAAAAAAGACTACATACACAACGTTTATACTCTCCTTCTTCACCCTTTTCTTTAGTATGACAAAGAAATTTATATTTAGATAGAAATGAAGACTGAAAATAGTAATGTTGTCTATGGTAGGGATATAAGTAATACCATAAAAAAGTTTTATTTTGGGGGAAGTAGAATATTTTAGCCAAAAAAGAGACCATTATTTGGTGTCAAAAATAGTTGTGGGATAAGAAAAAGTTCATAAATTACTTAAGCCCCCAGAAATTGAAATAAAAATTGAACAAACCCTCCAAAACAGGCATAAAATCGAGCATAAACATTTAAATTGATGGAGGTGTTAATTTAGGAACCAAATACGAATCTGTTCCGGTTATGGGAACTAAATCGCAATAGACACTCACTTATAGGGACCAAATCAGCCATTACTTTGTTACTTCTACTACTTCGTCCGATTTACTATTTTTAATTATCAAATTTTAACAAGAAAATCTTCTAACTTTATTTACAAATAAATCATATAGGAGGTTATATACTTGTCTAGTGATGTTGGAATGCACCAATATTTAATTATATCTATACAAAACCATTATTATTAGTCTAATAATTCCAAAATGTATATAATCAAATTTTGCATTTTTTTAATGTACTACATAATACTATCTTCGTGATAAGATGATCATTAACTAAAGATAATTAACCAATATTAATAAGTCATCGGTAGAATCTAAAATTTCTAAAACTAGTCTATAGACTATAGTCCTTATCAAAATGTGCATGAAGTCAAATATGTAACATTGTAAATATTTACAAACCTAATCTTACCCAACTCTAGTGAATAATCTAAGTATGAGATGTCGACACACAATATTAATAAATATTTAACATAATTTAAAAATAGAGATATTTAGTAGTGCTTATGTAATGGCACACATAGTTGATAAGCACATGAACGATAAGGCGTGCCCCAGTTGAATAATATGAGCAATTGGTTTTCAAAGTCATTTTCACTTTGAAAATAATACTCATAATCCAACCTACCACTAGCTATATATCATAACTTTATTTGTGATTACAGCTTATTTATGATTGCATCATTTTTGGCTTTTTTGTTACTTTTTTTATTGTTGGATGCTTCCATGTTTATGCTCCTTGATTTGTTTGTTGTGAATTTTTTAGTTGAGTGGAAGACAACGAGCTCTCCAAATCAAACCTAATTATTGCTTGTTCATGAATTGAAGGAGTCAGTGGATTATATGTTACTTCATACATCATATCACGTAAAGATCGTTTAGGAGTAAGCTACTTTGATTAAAATTGAAATGTCATAAATTGAGGTTTTGAAAACTGGACAATCTTCATTGAATGGATGGACTACATTTTAAGTGTATGATATTTAATTTTTTTTCTTCGTAAATAAATGATGAGAGTATGAATATAATAGTATTACAAATAATGAGTTATGAATATTTTTAACTAATAGATTATTAGAGTTAAATATAAGACAAATTAATTTTAAAAATATTTAAACTCTAAATTTATTGATTAAAAGTTTGGACCAAATATGAGATTATTGAGTCATCATCAAACCTATCAAATGAAGACTATTCAATCAAAAAGTCACATCCAAGTGGAATATCAAGCTGTTGATGAAGTCATAGATTGAGAGATGAAATACGGAGTACTAGATTCAGGAAGAAGCTATATTGAGATGACTATCGGATTAAATCTCTAGGCATAATCAAATTACGAATATCATCTCCAATACTTGGTTAAATCTTAACACTTTCCATTTCTACAAAAATGTATTTAGATAACGTTGGTATTTGGTGTTGGATAGTGCTTTTTGCTCTATTTAAGATTCCTCTATGATAGTTTACATAGCTTTAAAAAAGCGCTATATAAGATCATATACGTAGATAACGCTTTGTTCTTATATAGCACTTCAATAAGAGCTATGTTGGTCATGTAATAGTGCATATATAAAAAACCGATATTTAAGTAATATGATTGATCTTTGATAGCTCCTAGATAATACTCTCTCCGTCCCTAAAAGATTGTCACATTTTGACTTTTGGTGGTCAACAAAACACGATTTAAAACATAAATATCTATTATTCTACATGCGAAAAAATTATAAAAAGTTAATATTTCAAAAATATATATTGAGACGAATCGAACAAGATCCCACAAGACTATATTATTTCTTATCGTTTAATGAGAATTCATGATCAAATTTTGTAATATTTGACTAACAAAAGTCAAAATGTGACAATTTTTAGAGACGAAGGCAGTATTAGAGTGGTTATGTGGAACTTAGATAGCTCGAAGTGTTATCTAGGGTATTAACTTAGATGTTCAATAAAAATTAAGTTTAGGTTATTACTAATTTGAAGGAACTAAATATAGGTGTTTAATGAATTTAACAAACTAGCCTTAATTAAAATTGGGTCTTCTTTCACGGATATAAAAAGATTCGATTGAATTGTATATTGGTTCAATAACATGGACTTGTCCATTTAGTATTTGTCAGAGCTTGTGAGCTCATTATTAACACCAACACAAAAGTGTTATTTAAGCACCCATTTAAATATCTTAAATAGCTCTTGCTGAGCGCTATTATTGTTATACACGAGATAGTATTTCTGAAGCGCTATATAAGTTTAAGTTGTATAGCGCATTTGAAGTGTTATTGTAGCATTCTAAAAGAGCTATTGTAGTTGTCGTGGCGCTTTCTTCTATAGCTTTTTTAAAGCGCTATCGATCTAACTTATAACTTGAATATCGTTTAAAATATAAAGCATAACTAAATATTTTTCTATGTTTCACTTTTTTTTGAATTTCAAAACATCAATAAGCGCTATCACACCCACTAGATAGCAAAATAAAAAATGCTATATAAATGGAGTCATCTACAGAAAAAACGCTATATAATTTAGAAAACGACCAGTTAAGTAATTATCACTTGCATCGAACACCTTGACGATATTGTTAAAAACCGACATCCGATCATGACGAAAAAGCTCATTGCCGAAGTTAGTCCGATTAATATTCAAATAATTCACGTTACTTAATAGAATTTGGCCTTGGATCATTCTAGTTACACTTTGCCCTGATTATTTTAAGCCCAAATTACCACTGTTAGAAAATATCAGGAGTGTTAAACCCCATAGTAATCGAAAACAAATTTTAAAAAAAAACGAAAAAAAAAACGGAGTATATTTCAATGGTGCTACTTTCATAGTGTATATAGGCAATTTTGCGCATCTCAATTAATTTTCAATGAAAACGAAGAAATGTCCTGCACAAATGAAGAACACTAGACTTGTTATAATAGATAATAATCATCAGAGGGCAAACATGGATGCATGCCGGGAAGGAGATTGGGGTTGTTGGGATATTAGTTTAGTTGAAGACCCCTGCTTAAGCTAAAAGACAAGATTTCACAGGACCGAACGTGAAAATTGAGAAAATTAAAAGACTCAATTTTTGGGTTTTAAGTCAATAGGATGACTCATTTTATACACGATATCAAAAATCAGTCTTCGAAACAGGTCAAAGTTTAAACAGGATGATCGAACCAAAAAATTTAAGCAGAAACACGAAGGAGGCCCTCAAATAATTGATTGAAGACACAAAGTCAGCATTTGCATTACATCAAATACACAGATTCTCCTATCTCAATTTGAACATATAAAGGCAGAAAAGCAATATCTCAAACACACATGATTAATCACCCATTTGTTATAACATAAAAATGTGTATTACTATATATAAATTGGGAAGCCATAATTAATTTTGGTGAGGCGGCAAAGTACGGAAGTCATAAGTAAGGAATGTAGCTCCTGCTGTTGTCTGTTACCGTTCGATATGTAGCTTCCCCGTCCAATATAGGGGTGGAGAAGGCGCGAGGGGGTGTCAATTACTTTTTAAATAACGCTTATGTTTTTCAATAAATCCATCTAAATAATTCCACAGACTCTTAACAGATGCCAAAATATTAAAAATTTAGAATAATACAAAGTGAATTAACATATTCTGATAGTTTACATAGTACATGTATATAATTCATTAAATCGAAAAAATAAATTTTGATAAAATCGCATATGACTACTATTAGAACTTCATAATTCAAATTTGGCAGCTTAGTGTCTACAGAACATGTGATATTTAACTCACGTTGAAATCATTATCTTATAAAAATCAGTATGTTAGAATCAATGTTTTTTATTAGATCTCAATTCTACATAATAAACATCCTTCTCTTGACAACGTTATACAATTTTTTCAATTGATTTTTGGATTTTGATTTTTATATTACAATAGGTGAATGTCTTTCCAATTGTTCAAGTGAGTGATCGTATTTCATTGAATTGGAAAGTCAATTATAATTATATGAATATTATTTCAATTGAATTTGCGTTGTGTAATCAGAGGTTACTTATGGTTATATCATATTTAATATAACTTGAACTGTATAAATTGGTTGGAAGACCATGTATAACTTTTACATAATGGAGTATTTAATAACTACTTCATGTTAATGTTTAAATGGATAATATTAATTTGTCTGGAAGGTGTGTGTTTATGGATAACAATGATTTGTCACATAAATATAATTTGATGGGTAATATTAATTTTCCATGTCAATACATACATAAAAAAATTCAATATCAAAAAGATTTAAATTAAAGTGAAATATGACACTAACTAAATGGTTGGACATATAAACTAGATTTCCCAACTCATCTTTAATTTTTCTCCATAATTGTATACTCAAGACAAAAAAAAATACGACGTGCTCTATACATTTTCTTTTTTGATTCTTGAGTTAAAAAATGTTCTTATGGTATAGGATTATAACTATAATTGACAATTTGCTAAGTTGTTTGGATTAAAATATGTAGTAGCATATAATTGACGGAATAATACAATTAATCAAAAAAATTGACTGTGATAATAATGGCAAAAAAACAGGATTTAATGTAGCAAGTAATATCAAATTTAGGACTTTGATTTTTATATT